>OY998179.1:75060314-75532814 GCA_963921935.1 Galeruca laticollis | reverse complement strand
TCCCATGTTTCGATTAACATCTTTGCTCCCAAATTTCACATCCTTATTTGGTTATGCCGTGCTGATGAGGCAAAATGAGCCAGAAACATGCATGTCCACGGTTACCACTCTATTTCAGTAGCCCTTTATTTTGCGTGAATTACCCATGAATATATTTGTTGTTGTTATATATATATATATATATATATTATTGTCAAAAGTGAAATAATTCTGATTGATACATACATCAAATAAATGAAGTATATCTGATATTATTCCTGGATTAATATTTTTATCTTCTAGTAATTTTCTTACAAGTATTAGACATTCTTTAAGAGGAATTTTAGTGAACATATTAGTAACGTCAAATGAAATAAGCTATTAATTTTTTGATTTGTTTTTTTGAATTTCTAATTGAGTATTTAGATGCATATCCGTAACTATTACGTATATTATTAAGCTTCTTTGCCAATATATTATTAGGTATATCAACATAAGAAACTACAGATCTAATTGGTTTCGTTATTTTATGTAATTTAACGGTTCCATATAATTGATGAGTTTGATAACAGAATGAGGATACAAAATTTATGAAAAAGAAACATATGCACATATCCCCTCAGTTTCTCTTTGAATACAACTGGAGTACGATACATGAACCAATATGGAATTGAAGAGGGGACCTAGCTTGATACAAGTTTCGCGAAGAAAATAGGATACGAATCTTCTAGGTCCCGATGTTATATTCTTTTCTTCAATTCATCGATCTGAATGAGCCTATCTTCTCAGGGTTAGAGCACTAGTTTTAAAAAATTTAATTATTTGTCCCTGTTCATTCCATAATAATGTTAAACTAGGCTAGGCATTTCATTATTTGATATTTTAACGTATTTTAGTGATATTTGGAAATGTCTATTCAAATTATAATAGATAATCCAGGAATATTTGGTCCAGGAGATGTTATAAAGGGAAAAGTGATATGCACATTTCATAGCCAAGAACACATTAGAGGTAAAGTATGAGTAACTTATAATTTGGTTGAATTCATATTTTGTTATCAATATCAAAATGAAATTTAGATGTCATTTGCATATAATACTATAATATTGGCAATTTTTCCCACCATAGCTTCCAAACAACCCATTTTCTAATTTCTGAATGTTCTTCTTCTTCTCCTCTTAAAAGCCACAACGATGTATCCACTTCGTAACTTTTGGGAGCTAGATTTCCAGACTTCCACACAAGGCATTCTTGTCCTTGGCACCCTCGCGATGATTCATCTCTGGTTACCTCTACCATACATAAATGTATATGTATATATATTTGTAGAATTGCAATGAGGATGTACTTCATTACCGTCAATCAATGTCTGTAAAATCAGTACCGGAAATGCTCGAGTGTGAGATTTGCATTCTGTGCAATGAAGCTTGGGGATCAACTTTCAAAAAACATAGTAGAAATGCTGAGGAAATCAAAAATATTATCAGAAAATGAAGCTTGGAGATCATTTCCAAAATCAAGTTATATGTGCATTACAAGGACTGTAGAGAACTAAAAAAATGGACAGCCAGGCTGTTTTCACTGTACTGTTCTTAAATAAGAACAATCAGCTCTATCAGTACCTACAACAAAATATATACGAGGATGAATAGGAAAAAATTAGTGGAAAACAGGGCGAACAAAACATTATCGAATGAAAATTACAGCCAAGGTGCGAAGAAACTTCTGTTCCACAATATTATGGACAATATACTTCTCTACGAAGAAAAAATTTGGCTAATAACAACAATAGTTAGGGATAGGATTAGAACCGTAGAGATGGACCATATGCGAAGATGATCACGAGTTCCAACAAGAAATGAGTTAAAACCACAAAGATATCTGGCAAAGATTTTTAGGTAAAATTACTCTGTAAATAGGATACTGGAATTCCAAGTGCTTCAATGGTATGGACAAGTTAAAATGATGGCAGATAGCAGATGATCAAGAAAAATTAAACAATGGTCTCTCACGAGATAGGGGAGACCATTTAACTAGGAAAAATTAATAAAATCAATATCGTTGAAAAGGGACTAAAAATAAATGATTGGAAGCACTGCGAAAAGAAAATACGGTAAACTCCAAAGTATAAAAGTCAAAGAAGAAGAGAAAAAAAAATGTTTGTCATTGGAACATTGATGAAATTAACAAAAATATTTTGAGGCAAAAGTTGTAGCCTCAAAAAGACATTTATTTTTCTACCAATAATAATTTTTTTGTGAAAAATTTTTGTTTAGAGTTCTGACGCCATTTCTCCAGAAATGTAGTACCCTAATTGTTACTTTCAGTTAATATCTTGTACATTCTATTAAAGTTTTAGAAATATTTTTGTGACTATGATATAGTATTATTCTATTTGAAACGCGACATTTATACTTCACTATTATCTCAAGGTATCCTATAAAATTGGCAAACATTCAGATAAACAATAATAATTCAGTTTCCCTAAAAGTTAAATTCTACCTCCATTTCTCCATTATCTCAGTTATATTGAAAATGTTGACAATATCTGAACTAAAATATCTTTGTATTTTTCATCATGCAAAAATATTTTTTAAACGTTGCAGGAATAAAATGCAGATTCCGTTGTCAAGAAGAAACACAATGGAACCAAAAGCGGGGAAAACATAATGTACATTACAAAGGAAAAAATACTGTTATATCTGCTAATAATAATTTCATTGGCGAAGGTAAGCAATACTGATGAATAGTAATACAATCCAAAATTTATACAAATTTAAAGCATAAGGAATAAGGAATAGATGCTCGAATAGATCGATTTTTGTATAAATCGTAGTAGTCTATCGCAATCGATGCGGAGTAATAAAACTGTCAGAACACGTCATTTCAGGGGCGGGTACCTATTTATTATTTTTAAGGTATAGAGACATTCGGATTACTGAAATATTTATTACGAATATAATTGAATGCCTGTGTTATTTTGGTGTATTCGGTTGTAATTTTTTTATGAACGTATCAACGACTTGCATATTATTATTGTTGAAACAATTTTCAAGAACTATTGCGAGTCTTAATGACATCAGGCAGACGGGGTGGGATTATAATTTCAGAGATAATTGCCCTACCTGACTATGGAATTTGTGTATTTTAGTTTCAAAGGTAGTTGTAGTCTGACTGTCTGCAAGTATTCATTTAAAGAATTTAGAAAGAACTTGCTCGCTTGATAACTTTTATAAAGTAATTATTGTGATTACTAGTTTCGGTTAATAGTGACAAGGGCAGAAAATTTGCAGTATGGATCAGGGTTTACACCTGTAAAGCATACGAAAAAGTCGGCGTTGTCGGTGAACGAGAAAGTAATAATAAACAATGTTTATAATTACTTAAGAACTGAAAATCCTTCAGGTTTAGTTGATGACACTGTTGCAAAGACAAGTAATGTGACAGGCGTAGGCAAATCAACAATATACAAAATAAGAAGTGGAGTTATTAAATCCGCAAAGAAAAATGCAGGCGGTGAGAAGAAAGTTGAATTCACAGAATAAATTAAAAATGCAAAAAGATGAAAAGTGCATATTTTAGGAAAGAAATCCCAACACTAGCAAAAATTTCCGATGAAATGAATTAAGATTCATATTTCCCTAAAATGGGCCACACGAAACTACGGGAAACGTTACAGAAATTAAAATTTAAATGGGCAAAACATGATAGAGAAGCAATTCTAATTGATACTGACGAAATTATTTGTTGGCGACGGAGATATCTAAGAACAATTTTTAAATTACATGCAGAAGGCAAACCAATATTTTACTTGGATGGAACCTAGCTGCATGAAAGTCAGTAAAATGTGGCAGGATACCAACATTCAATCATCACGACAGGCTTTTTTGGAAGGATTATCTACAGGATTGATAAGTCCATCCGGTAAGGGACGACGTCTAATCATAACTCATATTGGCAGGTTTTTAGATGGCGGCTCTTCAATATTCCAATCTAAAAAAACTGGAGACTACCATGAAGATATGAACGCCGACGTTTTTGAGCAGATGATTGACCTAATACCAAAAGGTTCAGTCATAGTATTAGATAACGCTAGTTACCATTCTCGTCACATTGAGAAGGTGCCAAACACATCATGGAGAAAACAAGAGATCATTGAATGGCTAACAGACAAAAATATTAATTTTTCTCAAAAATCAATCAAATTGAATAAGCCTCCTGCTCGATATGCAGTGGACGAACTAGCAAAAAAACGTGGTATTGACGTAGTGCAACTTCCCCCATATCACTACCAATTAAATCCGATAGAACTGATATGGGCACAAGTGAAAAGTTTTATAGGTCGACATAATACTACATTCAAACTAAAAGATGTGCAAGCATTATTAGACAGGTCCCTATTACAAGTTACTGAAGAAAATTGGCAAAAAGCAATTCATCATGTATTAAAAGAGGAAGAAAACTTGTGGAATCTGGACAAAATCTTAGATGCAGACATTACAGTGACATCATTAATAATTTCAATGAATAATGACTCCTCAAGTGACGATTGTGATTCCGACAGTTATTTAGAGACATTTGACTTACTAATCTAGACTAAGATGAAGAAAGAACTATTTAAACCAATTTACAAGTGGCATGTTCATATTAATTTGGTAAGCAAATTACAATTAGTGCCTATCATAACATTGTATTATTTAGAATTCGAGCCATAATTTAACGGTCAACATTATAAACCACACTTATTTAATAGGATATCTACGTATTTTCATAATTCAAAACTTAAGCAATACAACAAATATTAACAGTATATACCTACCAACCCCTAATACTGTTCCTATGTCTACGCCTATTATACCCCTACAAAGTATTGAGATAATACTCGGTCATTGTTATATTTCTACAATACCCGTCGGCACAAATAAATTTCTTTTTTATTACAGCAGGTAGCGTAAAATTACATATTTTGTTTGGTCCATTTGTGGTGAGGAAGTCCCTCAAAATTTTGATTTATTACTCCGCACCGATTGCGATTTTACTTATAGTTCACTAGTTGAAAATGGTGAAAAATAGAGAAAAAGTTGGTAAAATCCCGATGCTCATTAGATTGCAAAATTTTTTTCATTACTTTTATAGAACTGCAAAACTGCAAACAATATTGCACCAAATTAATCAACGACAGGAAAAAAAATATTAAGTTACATCCCCTTCGAAGAACGTGACGTCGATCGACACTTTTATCGATACAGACATCTGTGAAGATTCGTGACCGTAGTACAATGACTGGTTTCGACCATCTTGGGTCTCTTCAAGAGTGCATAATGCCTTATAGTTTAGAGTATCTAATCCGAACTGAACATTCTGCCTTCCGACTGCCTCTATTTGGCTCGTAGGATCACACACTTGCGGGAAGTAGTCAGCTGGCGCCATCTCAACTTTCAATTGTCAACCGCCACATCAGATAATTATTCGACCAAATAAGTCGTATGAAATAAAATGAATTAAAATATGATAAAATACGAGGTGTGTCTATATGAAATATAAATTTCCGTTTTCTACTGTACACATTCGTTTCTGTCAAAATTTTAGTAATTTTGACATAGAAGCCCAACCGTTCTTCGAAGAGAAAAGCAACTACTTTTCTGGCTAATCACCACGCATAATATTAAATTACATCCCATTCTAAGAACGTGACGTCGATCGACCCTTTTGTCCATACAGACATCTGTGATGATTCGTAAACGTAAGGAGAAGGGCATAGTACACTAACCGGTTACGACCTTCTTGGGTCTATTCAAGAGAGCCGTAATGCCTTCTAGTTCAGAGTCCCAAATCAGAACTGAAGATTCCGCCTTCCGATAACCTGTATTTCGCTCGTGTGGTTAGATACTTGCGAGAAGTAGTCGGCTGGCGTCATCTTCACTTTCAATTGCGAACCACCACCTCAGATAATTATTCGACCGTATAAAATGAAATGAATTAAAATTTCATTATATATATATATATATATATATATATATATATATATATATATATATAAGATGTACGAATAGTGCGTGACATATGAACAATAAGCAACGAATAGATTAGTGGGTATTGCACGTAAATAGAAGAAGGGGCTACTGAAAAAAGTGGTAACCGCAGACATGCATGTTTCTGGCTCATTAGCCGTCATCGGTACGGTACAACCAAAAAAAGATGTGAAACATGGGAGCAAAGTTGGTGAATGAAACATGAGAAAATATAACAGAATTCAGCAGGATATATATATATATATATATATATAAATATATATATATATATATATATATATATATATATATATATTGAACTAGTCATCTAGTTTTGTAAATATATTGAAATAAATAAACATAATAAAAAGGTCTTATTGTAACGGAAGGAGTGTCAGTAGACACAACCATTAGAATAAACTCAATAACAAGTCAAATATTAAAATATAAAAAGATTGAAATATGAATAAATCGGGTGAAATATTGATGTGAATGTTTTAAAAAGGGATGAAGAATAAAAATTCCAACACTATATTAGTTAATTAAATAGTAAATATTACCTGTACCAGTAATCCTGATTGGTTGTCAAAGTCACGGAATTCCGTATTACACTGAACACAGCCATAGAAATTTCTGCAGTACGAAACGTCATATAATAGCTTGAAACCTAAATTAAGAGAAAAGAATAATCAGTCTAACGATAACTTAACATTATTTACATATATTTTTTTAGTAGTAGCAAAAGTTTAGAATACCATGTATTCATTCATTCATTGCAAAGGGTTGAAACTAGATGGAAAAGATAGTTGGAACACAGCCCAAACGTATAAAAAGGAAATGAATATTTACAGGAAAGAATGTCTGCTAGGGAATTTTCATAAAATCATTGCTTATTGATTATATATAAAATTTAATTACAAAAACAAAAATAATCAGGAGTTTATGTATAATAACTATAAAACAAGACTCAAACTAAAATAGAATCAATTACATATAGGTTAATTAATAATATAGGTTGTAAAATTTGTAAAAATAAACATTTCTCAAATTAGCTAAACAACATAAATATAAAAAAATTGACTATTGTAGGAGGAAAAGAGGACTTAATTGAAATTCCTTAATACAATAGAAATCTAAGTGAATCAGTGTTATTACCCTCCAGGACAATAAATTCATGTTTTTTTCAAAATAGTAACTAAAAGACTGGAGAATAACAATTTTAGTGATAAAAAACAAATACGTGAGCTATGGACTAGGGAAGCTGAAATACTTGTTGATTTTGAAAAACAAAAAAAAGTCGATTTGAGATGGTGATGGAGGATGCGTCGATAAAAGATTGCTCTCTGTACAAAATTGTTTAAAAAGGTATTTAAAAGTTAAAATTATATAAAAAATTTAAATCAAACTAAACACAAGAGTATCCAATCCTGTGTAAGGATTAAATAGTGCAGTAGGAGCATATCTCTTATGAGATATCTGCAAGATTTGAAGATGCGAGTGCAGCCGGCAGTGATAGCAAAAATAAGGTCTGTGTATTTTGCTTAAACTTATTTGGAATTCCAATTAACATTTTCAAAGTGTACACTCAAATCTTTAGTAGAACATTCGAATTATATAACGCATAAAAAGGCCAAAAGCAATAAAATATGATGCATCATAAATTTATCTATAGAGAATTATATCTTTAATATCTATAAAATTATTATACTCACCTTTTGTAAATTTATCTACTTGAAATATCACGTGCATCATGAATGTTAAATTCAATCTCATATCTTCCTTCCAGCTATTGCGTGTATAACTTTAATCTATCACTTTCTTGACCTTTAAACACACGCACATATATAGTTTATAAATTATCACTTATATGTAATTGATTATAGAAACTTGATAATTTTAACAAATTTTTTTATCACAAGCACGCTAACGTCGTGTAGACTATAAAACGTTATTTATGGAAGGAAAACCTCCTTCTTTCATGTATATTGTAGCAGCGCATGCGTTTGGAGATTTAGCGCCGACGCAGTAGTGGGAGCATTTTGTTATAAAGAATACATGTATGATATAGGGTGGCACAATTCCATAAGAATAAATGTTTAAAGCAAATTAATAGATTCAAAAATATTTTATCATGTTTCAATCAGGTTAAAAATTTTCAAATTATTTTATTAAACAGCTTTACATTAATGTGTTGATTTTTTTTATTCTCACATCCATGATTAAATTATCAATATCATTGTTGTCGTATTTCAATCGTTTTATTTAACAGATATTGTTTCTTTCAGAGGTTGTAAGTTAAAGGTAAGATTATGAATATATTTCCTCAATCTTTGATTATTATATCCAGAACTCAAAGGGAGGATTCTCATGCTTCCGACTAATTAAATAAACGTTATAAATAAATAATTAAAAAAATTGAGCTAGTCAGTCAAGGGTATAATTATAAATTGGCGCCCATAAATAAACTTAACAAAAAGATGAAGTATAAATTATTCATTATAATTAAATAAATAGTAATATATATATATATATATATATATATATATATATATATATATATATATTAAAGTGAAACATAGCTACATGAAAAATTGAACTAAATAGTATCACTTGAATAATAACAATTTCTAGTGAGTATTCAATAAAAATAATTCATAACGACATGCTATTTGAATATACAGTTTAGACATGTCAAAAAATACCTATACATAGTATATATTTTGATAAAATGATTTATAAGACATAATTTTAATTTAGAAAAACAATAAAACATTGAGAATAAATATCAGTAATTATATTTCAGAGAATAAAAAACAACTATGAGTAAATTTCGTCAATTATATTCTAGTATGTATTTATAAGAAACCCTGTATAAAGAATAACATGAATTTTGAAACAAAATTCAATAATTGTATCTTTATAATTTATAGTCACTTTTAAACAAACTCTGTATATAGTATAAACTTTTCGATCAGATTACATCGTAACGTCAGATGAAAATATTTAACGCTGAAATTGACGTTCTTGGATGGTTCGGCTAGAGTGATTCGGAGTGATCATAGTGCGGTTTTGAAACGTGAATAAACACAGTGAAAATATCTAAGAGAACGCAAGAATGGATGTTTTGATTTGAGAAAAACAATTATTTTCACCTAACAACAAGGAACAATAAAACAAAATTAAAAACAATTGAAAGTTGTTGATTTTAAGCTTGGGAGAGAAGCGTCGTGGTCTTATAAGACGATAGTCATGTTAAATTTTCTTTCTCCAAATTATTATAAAAAGTAAAAATAACTTCAGCAAAACTCAATAATAAGTCAACTAAAGTATTCGACAAAGTACACAAATAACTATAATATAACCCGTATTTAAACAAATAGTGAATAAAACTTAGTGCTAACGACTAGAACTTGGTAAGATTGTATCAATTTACCTTATCAGAATAATTCTTGATGATCGTCGATTCATATCATCATTAATTGTGGTACAATATTGAAGAAATAACCCACAATTTGTTATTTTTCATCCTGAGTTCCGACTTTGTTCCATCGTAACCACGAACATTCCATATATATAATCTCCAGAGTTGAGAAGAAGCCAATGATGAACTCTATATTTTCTTGTGTACATTAATCTTTCCTATAAAAACAATAACACGAATAATTTATCAGATGTTAGGTTGGGGATTATTATTACCACTAATTTTGTATATAATCATTAGATTTAAAGGTTCAATCTCTACTAGTATTACGGACATAATACACCAATTAATTAATCATTTAACTACTTACCAAATTCATATTCTTTAACAACAATAATATTCTCAACACGCCATGCCCTTATCTTCATGTAAAATCAGATAACATTTCACAAAACTCACTCGACAGTTATATTTGGAACAATTTAGAGTTGCGATTGACAAGCGGCAAAAATGATCATTTGTGCTAAATATTAGATAAGTATATTGGTCGTAATTTATTCAATGCGAAATTTAAATAAGACTTATAAACAAGAAACTAATGATTGAATTTATGAGAAGGTTCGAACAAATATTGGTATTTGAATTACATCATATGTACTATTTTTCATTGTGAATTATAAATAACTATTTTTCTGAATTTGCACCATTGCATTAAATTATTTATCTATGTTCTCTTGTGTTTCTCTGATATCTCTACCTATAGGTTCCTGTTGCTGGTGAGCGCTTAGTGCCGAACTCATCCCTGAGATAAGGACAATAATAAAATAAAATAAATTTACATATTTATTAAGACTAGATCTTCATTTGAAATATAAAACAATAATTAAATTAAAATACAGGGTGTCCCGGGACTAATGGGAAAAAAGTCGGGAGCGGATAATCTGAGCTAAAATAATGTTAATACTTCATATAAACTTTTTCTATGCAGGTCCTCGTTTTCGAGTTATGGGCCTCCAAAGTTTTAATTTTGAATTTGCTTTTTATTTTTATTTTTTGTACTAGTTATTTGATCTTCATGAAATTCACAACAAAGCTATAATGTACGTGTATGTTTATTTTGGTAAGGTAAACAGATTTACAGTAGTGCATTGAAGCCAGGGACGGACTACTTGCAATGGTTAGTGATCCAAAAATTTTGCAGGGATGGCACACACTGTATGAAATTATCGAAATTCACTTCCCCACACATCAATCTAACGAAAAGGTACTCTTGTTGGAATTCGATAAAATAAGCCGTTTGGCTAATATTTACAGTTTTATTAATGCACTACGTACCAATTCACGCATTCACCATTTTTATAAGTACACAACGAGGTAAAACTAACTTATTAATAGATGTCCAAGATTTACCTACAGTACTACAAAAAAATAATTTAACGATAGCAGAAGATAAAAAACATTAACGACTTATTAATTCGAAAGTTGGTAAAAACTTTTTATAAGTGTTTTTACCGTTTATCAAGTTACCATAGTATTAGTTGTCAAACGTTGTGTAGAATAGTTCGTAGTCAGTACTTGTCAATAATTCATAAGTCCTTAATTTAACAGTAACAATGGCAAAATTCGCTTTTATTGAATACGCAGATATGCATCTAATGTATGGACTGGCTTCTAGAAACTGTTTAAGAGGCCAGAAGGCTTTATGAAGAACATTTTGCAAACAGAGCATTTCCAGATAGACGAATGTTTGAGTTTATTGATCTCAGGTTACGAGGAACAGGTATGAATAAGGAAATATAATTTTCCATGTATACAAAACAAAATTTTCAATTTTAGGGAGATTTTTGCCAAAAAAGGTGGAGAAGGTCCAGTACGAAGCATACGTACTGTGGCAGTTGAACAAGACTTGTTAAATGCAGTTGATAATGAACCATCAACGAGTTTTCTAAAAGTGTCAAGAGAACATAACGTCTCGAAATCAGTTGTTGATCGCGTCCTGAAAGAGTAGCTGTTATATCCTTTTCACATGAAAAAAAGTAGACAGTATGACAGTGGCTGATTATCCTGCACGACTTGAGTATAGCCAGTGGTTTCTGCGACAACAACAAGCGACAATACATTTATTAGTAACGTTCTCTTTGCGAACTAGTCCGGTTTCACCACGAGATGGAATCATAATATGCATTTATGGGGTGATGTGAATCCACATGGCATTATCCAAACTAGGAGCCAGCATAGATTCATGGTTAAAGTTTGGGCAGGAATAGCTGGCAATCATTTGATAGAGCCATACTTTATTGACGGTACTTTGACCGGTCAGAGATATTTGGAGTTTTTGCAAAACAAGTTATGGAACCTGTTTGATGTGCTATTACAAACTCCTAGGAATTTATGGTTCATGCATGATGGGGCCCCTCCTCATTTCAGTTTAGACGTACGACAGCATTTACACACCAGGTTTTCTAATAGATGGATTGGTCGTGGAGGCCCTTTTCGATGGCCACCGCGATCATGAGACGTTAACCCTATGGATTTCTTTCTCTAGGGTTATCTCAAAAGTAAGGTATACGTAACACCTGTGCAAACAAGGCAAGATTTGATAGGCAGAATTGTGTTACACTGCAATGTTATTAGAAATAGTGTGGGATTGCTCTTTCAAGTGCAAAGAAACAACCTTCGTAGACTTAGAATGTGCGTGGAAGTGGGAGGAGCTCATATTGAACATTTATTAGAATAACGTTAGTTTTTGTTGTTGTTTAGTAATTAGTTTTAGTCTAATGTTTTATAACCTGAATAATGTTATGTTCGTAATTTTGATTAAAAGCAAGTAAATTCTGGACATCGTATTAATAAGTTAGTTTGGTATATTTGTACGTAGTGCATTAATAAAACAGTAAATATTAGCCAAACGGCTCATTTTATCGAATTCCAACAAGTGTACATTTTCGTTAGCTTAATGAGTGAGAAAGTCAATTTCGATAATTTCATACAGGGTGTGCCATCCCTGCAAAATTTTTAGATCACTAACCATTGCGAGTAGTCCGTACCTGGCTTCAAGGCACTACTGTAAATCTGTGTACCTTTTCAAAATAAACATACACGTACATTATAGCTTTGCCGTGAATTTCATAAAGATCAAATAACTAGTACAAAAAATAAAATTAAAAACCAAATTCAAAATTAATAATTTGGAGGCCTATAACTCGAAAACGAGGGCCTGCATAGAAAAAGTTTATATGAAGTACTAACATTATTTTGGCTCATATTATACGCTCCTGACTTTTTTCCCATTAGTCCCGGGACACCCTGTATATAATAATTTGGCACTACAACGTAAAGGCATTATTAATATTATATGTCAATTTGGCTCACTCCAACGTGAAGCGTAATTAAAAATATACAACAAATCTGGCGAGCCCAACGTGCCCAATTTTAGTAAGCTCAAAGCATAACGCTCGTACAACGAACCAGTGACAGGAAAGGGTCATTATTTTTGGGATATCTGGGAAAAATTTGGTAAAACTAATAATGGCTGACAAGAGAATAAATATTGAAGAATTAACGGTGGAAGAGTTGAAGGATCAACTAAAATCGAGGAACATGGATACTAAGGGGAATAAGCAAGCATTAAAGGAACGATTGGCAACGGCTATAAAAAATAAAGAAATAGCAAACCAGGAAAAGGGAGATAGTATGGTGGAAGAAGTTCACCATTATACTAAGCAGAAACCTAGTGAAAACGAGGAACTGATGAGTATGATGAAGATAATAATGGCTGACATTAAATGCACGGAAGAAGACATGAAGAGTGCGAAAGAAGATATTAAAAGTACAAAGGATGAAATAAAAAGTACAAAGGATGAGATAAAAGAAGAAATCAATAGAAGATTGGACCAACAAGAAGAAAAATTTTCAGAACATTTGGTGGAAATGAAAAAGCAATTTAAAGAACATAAGAAAAAACAAGAAGAGAAAATGAACCAACTACATGGAAACCTAATACAAGAAAGCATCATCAGAAAACAGGAGATAGAAGATATGGGAACTAAACTACGGGAAGAAGGAGAGGAACAAATAGGAAGAGTGAAAAGGAACATTATGAAAACCAATGCAAGAATAGACGACGTGGAACAAGGTATCCAATTAAATTTATCGACAGCGGAGAAAATGAACCTAAAAACACAAAAGAAACTAATATGGGAAATGGATAGGAAATTAAAACAGATTAAAGAAGATAGGAACACACAGGACTTTACAAGATTAGAAAGGGAAATAAAAGAAGATTTCAAGAAGAAAATGATTGAATTGGAAAAGGAAATTGAAATTATGAAAAATAAAACAAAACAAAACAATAATATTCAAGGGGTAAATTATATTTACAATCATGGGGAGAGTAACCTGAAATTTGATGGAGATACGCGGAAAATGCACCCCAGAATTTTCTTGAGATGTCTCAGAAATGAATTGAGAGATATCAGTGAAATAGAAGACTTGAAGGAGACAATAAGGTCTCATCTACATAATCAAGCATTGCTTTGGTTCACATGCAATGATGTGAACATTAATAGTTTTAGAGATTTTGAGACTACTTTCTTAAAACAATACTGGGGGGAAACAGAGCAAGGCTATGTTAGGGAAAAGTTGTATTTTGGCAAATTTGATACCAAAAGAAACAGTAACATGAGTAGCTATGCTTTATCTATATTTTCCCATGCACAATATTTAGATCCAGTGATTTCGGAACAAGAAATAATAATATTCTTGTCCCAACATCACACAAGGTATTGCTATACAAAACATAACTAACTTTCAATCCCTATTGGATTACTTAAACCGAGTACAGAGAACGGTTAACAATAATGGTAGACGTGACAATAACGATAACCACAGAAACATTAACGACAGACGGGATAATTTCAACAGAAATACTGACAATTACAGACAAAGACCATACAACACATGGAACAATAACAATAATCATCACAATAATCCTAATAATAACAACAACAATAACAATAGACGGTATGACAGAGACAATGAAAGGACTAATAATAATAGATACACAAATTATCCGGAAAGGAGACAACAAGCAAACAACAATTATCACAGAAGAGAAAGAAGGAACTCTGACGGTGACATACGAAGAACAAACAACATAAGACGAGACACGAGAACTAACAGAACACACAGTTTAGAGAGAAACACAACTAGTAGAAATTAAAATTTTAATCAGACATATAAATAATAACAATTACAATAATGACAGTCCAATGCCAACCCTCCACTTCACACACACACACACACACACACACACACACACACACACACACACACACACACACACACACACACACACACACACACGCACACACACACACACACACACAATAACGACAATGTTGTGGTTCCCGTGTCAACTTCTGGTGCGGAACAACAGTTTTTCCACTAGAGGGTGAATATGGTAGGTTAAGTTGGTGCAGCTATGTTCACCCACGTGAATTTCTTAAGGTACAGGACCAGCTAGGACAAAATAATGAAACATTAATTTATATATATGGAACGAAAGAAGGCATAAGTATAAAAATATTAATCGATTCCGGGTCAGAAATATCTTAAATTAATAATAAACTTGTAAATAAATTAACGACATCGAAAGAAAATTTCATCAAAGTACCGAAAATAAGTTTAATCGGGATAAATCAAAAGAAACTAACTTTTTCAAGTACTACAATAACCGTAGCATTAAAAATCAAGGAATGTGAGACTATAGTACAACTGTTGGTGGTGGAAGATATTGAATGCGAACTATTATTAGGATCGGATATTTTATATGAAAATAAAACAATTATTAATTATGAAAGGAAGTACATAATCTTTAATAAAGAAAGAATTGATTTTAATTATGAAGAGAAAAATGATGATTCGAAGAAGAATGAAGAATTAGCAGAAGAAAAAAATAAATATATTAATTTTAATAAGAAAATTGAAGATGATATGGAGGAGAGATATAATTATAGGCAGGAAGGAAACATGAGTGGAGATATGATGTTGGATGGCAATGGAGAAATTAATTTAAATAATAATAATATGCCGGAATGGAATTTGAATATAGATGGGAAAATAGAATGGAAAATTGAAGTAATGGAAATATTCAGAGGTCATAGAAGCTTAATTAATGTAGAATCCCGAATTGCAAGGAATTATGTACATAAAATTGAAATGAAGAACGATCAACAATTCCAACAGAGAAGTTATCCGATACCCTACAAACATCAAGAAGATGTAAAGAAAACAATAAATAAATTATTAGAAGACAGAATAATAGAACACAGTACCACCTCGTATATCAATCCAGTTGTAATAGTAAAGAAAAAGGACGGAGATATAAGGATATGCCTTGATGCGAGAAATTTAAATAAATGGACGATGCCTGAGTATGAATCGCCTTTGACTATCGAATCGATACTAGGAAAGATTAGTAAGGTTAAAGTTTTTTCTAAGCTAGATTTAAAGCACAGTTTCTGGCTGATACCACTACATCCAGAAAGCAGAAAGTATGTAGGCTTCAAGATCAATGGGGAAGTATACCAGTTTCGAGTGACACCATTTGGTATACAAAGCGCTACATCAGCACTGTTAAAAGCACTAAATAAAATTTTAAACAAATACGACCAATTCACTATACACTATGTGGATGATATACTTATTTTCTCAAATAGTATAGAAGAACATTTAGAACATCTCAGAATAATTTTAACAGAACTTGACGAAAATGGTCTAAAACTTAACATACAAAAATGTCAATTTTTGAAGAGAGAAGTGATATATTTGGGTTATAAGATTACGGAAACAGGAATCGAGATGGATCCAGAGAGAGTAAAGACCATTAGGGAATACAGAAGACCGAAAAACTTGAAAACTCTTCGAGGTTTCCTTAGCATGCTAAACTATTTTAAAAGGATGCTGGGAAATTTAACCGATTTGGAATTACCTTTGATGGAGCTATTGAGAAAGGGGGTGAAATGGAATTGGACCAGTAAACAGGAAGATGCTTTCAATGAAATCAAGGATCAGTTCATCAAGGACATCAAGTTATATCATCCGAACTATGAGAAAATTTTCATTTTAATGACGGATGCATCTAAAAACAGACTAGCCGGAGTTTTAATGCAAGAATATGATGACATGTATGTACCCATATCATTTGTTTCGAGAATCACGAAAAGAGCAAAAAAAAATTATGGAGTAAGTGAATTAGAACTTTGCTAGCATCATATTCTGTGTGAACAAACTCAGATACTTCCTACTGGGAGGAAAATTTATAATCGAAACTGATAATCAGGCTTTGGTAATAATACTGACTAACAAAATGAACAATGCCAGAATCCATCGATGGGCATTACTCCTACAGGAATATGACTGTGTGATAAAACATATTCCAGGTATACAGAACGTAGTACCAGACTCGATCAGTAGGATGGATGGAGAGAAAAGAAGAGATACGAACGAAGCTAGAGTGGGAATTAACATAATGAAACGTAGTAGTGGCATATTTTCACTAGAACAAATAAAGCAGGAACAGCGATCATTAGATGAGAAGAATAAACGGAGATGTTTTGAAAAGGAAGGAGTATTATATAAATTGGTGAATGACAAGGAATGTAATTTCAGAAAACTTAACTAAATTAATTGTACAGAGAATACATTCAGATTTTAACCACTTAGGAATTAGGAAAACTCATATCATATTTCGGGAGAATTACATATCAAGAAACGATATCACTATAATAAAAGATATTATTAAACAGTGTGAACTATGTCAACTATCTAAAGAGAAGAACAAACATCATGAAAATGTACCGAAATCCATCATAGCATAAAATCCATTAGACATAATAGCAATAGATTTCATATCGAACCTTATACCGAGTTATAATGGTAACAAACATATTTTATTAATCGTAGATATTTTTTTCAAATTTATTAGCACATATCCATGTGACAAAACAAATAAAAATACTATCAAAGAATCGCTAGGAAAATATTTCGAGAAGTATGGAAAACCAAAGAAATGCTTCATGGATAATGCAACATACTTTAGAAATAAAAAGGTTGTAAAATGGTTAAAAGATTTGGGAATCAAAAAAGTTTTCACAAGTATCAGACATCCAAGTAGTAATCCTGCAGAACGAGGAATCAAGGAAGTGATCAAGCATCTGAGGATACTTACATACTACGAAAACCGTATGTGGGAAGAACGTTTGAAGGAGACTACAGATTTTATCAATAACATACCAAATATCGTCACATTATTCACAGGAGCAGAACCAGATAGGCCATGGTCAAGTGAAATTGATTACAGTAAACTGATTGAGGTAGCCAGAGGAAGACAAGCAAAACAAGCTGACAAATATATTAAAAGGAAGCTAGCTAGACTTAGAAATAGGAAAACATTTAAAAAAGGTGATTTGGTAGTAATAAAAGCATTAAGAGTACCTAACCATAAGAAAGGGATTTGTTCTAAACTACAATTACCTTATGAAGGTCCTTACTTGGTGGAAACCAGCCATGGAATAAATAGTTATAAGCTGATACATCCTGACACTCATCGAGAACGTGGAATTTTTCACATAAACCAGCTGCATCAATTTAACACCAACCAGTCTTAACTAAAAATAAGGAATAGTATGATTAGAAATTTTATTAAATAAATTAAGTACAAATCAATTTAACCCCAACCAATCTTAACTAAAAATAAGAAATAGTAGGATTAGAAATTTTATTAAATAAATACAGTATGAATCAATCTAATGTTAAAAGATTTCTTTACTAAAATAAGATAGGATAAAACTAGGAATTAATTTAATAAGTATGATTTAAAGTTGTGAGAAGAAAATCACGGTAAATTTCTATAAGATATTCTTGTCACGTCAAGAATAATTTCATAGAATGTTGAAGTGAAACATAGCTACAAGGAAAATTGAACTAAATAGTATCACTTGAATGATAACAATTTCTAGTGAGTATTCAATGAAAGTAATTCATAACGACATGTTATTTGAATATACAGTTTAGACATGTCAAGAAATACCTATACATAGTATACATTTTAATGAAATGATTTATAAGACATCAATTCAATTTAGAAAAACAATAAAACATTGAGAATAAATATCAGTAATTATATTTCAAAGAATAAAAAACAACTATGAGTAAATTTCGTCAATCATATTCTAGTATGTATTTATAAGAAACCATGTATAAAGAATAGCATGAATTTTGAAACAAAATTCAATAATTGTATCTTTATAATTCATAGTCACTTTTGAACAAACCCTGTATATAGTATAAACTTTTCGATCAGATTACATCGTAACGTCAAACGAAAATATTGAACGCGGAAATTGACGTTCTTGGATGTTCGGTTAGAGTGATTCGGAGTGATCATAGTGCGGTTTTCAAACGTAAATAAACACAGTGAAAATATCTAAGAGAACGCAGGAATGGATGTTTTGATTTGAGAAAAACAATTATTTTCACCTAACAACAATGAACAATAAAACAAAATTAAAAACAATTGAAAGTTGTTGATTTTAAGCTTTGGAGAGAGGCGTCGTGGTCTTATAAGACGTATAAGACGATAGTCATGTTAAATTTTCTTTCTCCACATTATTCTATAAAGGAACCATAACTTCAGCAAAACTCAACAATAAGTCGTCTAAAGTATTCGATAAAGTATACAAATAAAAATAACGATAATATAACCCGTATTTAAACAAATAGTGAATAAAACTTAGTGCTATCGACTAGAACTTGGTAAGATTGTATCAATTTACCTTATTAGAATAATTCTTTATGATCGTCGATTCATATCATCATTAAATGTGGTACAATATTTGAGAAATAACCCCCAATTTGTTATTTTTCATCTTGAGTTTCGACTTTGTTCCATCGTAACCACGAACATTCCTTATATATAATCTCCAGAGTTGAGAAGAAGCCCATGATGAACTCTATATTTTCTTGTGTACATTAATCTTTCCTATAATAACTAAATTAAAATATATAATAATTTGGCACTACAACGTAAAGGCATTACAAATATTATATGTCAATTTGGCTCACTCCAACGTGAAGCGTAATTAAAAATATACAATATATATATATATATATATATATATATATATATATATATATATATATACATATATATATATATATATATATAAAAAACAACAAAGCATTACATGGGCAATTCACGCAAAATAAGGGCTACTGAAATAGAGTGGTAACCGTGGACATGCATGTTTCTGGCTCATTTTGCCTCTTCAGCACGGCATAACCAAATAAGGATGTGAAATTTGGGAGCAAAGATGTTAATCGAAACATGGGAAAACACAAAATAATGGATTTCAGCAGGGAAACCAAACGCTCATTTGTGTCTTCAATTGGAAGATCCTGAGTTTTCGGGACAACAACCAACATCGACACGGAGGCGCATATAGCCCCCCCCCCCGCTATGAACCTTCCGACCCATAGTAAATAACAAAGGAGATGTAGGAATATCGCGTAATATGTTAACAACAACAACAAAGATATTCATGGGTAATTCACGCAAAATAAGGGCTACTGAAATTGAAGACACAAATGAGCGTTTGGTTTCCCTGCTAAAATCCGTTATTTTTTGTTTTCCCATGTTTCGATTAACATCTTTGCTCCCAAATTTCACATCCTTATTTGGTTATGCCGTGCTGAAGAGGCAAAATGAGCCAGAAACATGCATGTCCACGGTTACCACTCTATTTCAGTAGCCCTTATTTTGCGTGAACTACCCATGAATCTCTTTGTTGTTGTTGTTAACATATCACGCGATATTCCTACATCTTCTTTGTTATTTACTATGGTTCGGAAGCTTCATGGCGTGGGGGCTATATGCGCCTCCGTGTCGATGTTAGTTGTTGTCCCGAAAACTCGGGATCTTCCAATTGAAGACACGAATGAGCGTTTGGTTTCCCTGCTGAAATCCGTTATTTTGTGTTTTCCCATGTTTCGATTAACATCTTTGCTCCCAAATTTCACATCCTTATTTGGTTATGCCGTGCTGAAGAGGCAAAATGAGCCAGAAACATGCATGTCCACGGTTACCACTCTATTTCAGTAGCCCTTATTTTGCGTGAATTACCCATGAATCTCTTTGTTGTTGTTGTTAACATATCACGCGATATTTCTACATCTTCTTATATATATATATATATATATATATATATATATATATATATATATATATATATATATATAACGTATATGTAAGGTAGAAACATTGTCATGAAACAGAATAATTAGAAATTGCTAAATAATAAAACAGTAGACTATACTTTACTAGGATGATAAGAATGAGACATTAAAATTGCTCATGTTTATTAGATAATTGTAAATATCTTCACTCAATTTGCTAATACAGCTTTTATATAATTTATAATTCAAGGAAACTTTACAACTTGCAAAGAATTAAACAAAAAGAAACATTACCTTAAGTCATAAATCCGAAACCATAGAATTAAGATCATCCATTTGTATCAAATATTTTATATGAAAATAACATTGAACACATAATCTAAAAAAGAAATAAGAATCAATAAATATTCAAAAACATACAAGATATTGTTCAATATTATAACTCTAATGTTTACAAAGAGATATGGTTAGAATATTTGACGCTGTAATGTCAATATGTTTCAGTGACAGACGCTGACATTAGAGTAATTTCATAGAGTAAATTAATAGAAATTGATTAATGAATTTAAAAGAATATAAAAGGAATGTAAATAGTTAGAATAGAGAATGTTGACAAATTGTTTAAAAGAATTTATGTGAATGGCTAAATACAATCGTAACAATAACTAATTGTAATAAGAAAATTAAACTAAACATTGGTATATTAAAGACTATTGTATTTCGTCAGTATAAACTATTCATCCCATTACAATCAAATGAACTTTAATAGTAAACTAACAATCAAGTGAAACTTATTTGATATATAAGTAGAGATAATTGAGAGTAAATAAAAATGAAATCATAATTTTGAGTGCGGTAAACAAAGGTGATTGGTTATTGAGATATGACAGAACAATTTTCAATCAGTAAACAAAGTGTAACAAACATTTTCAAAATAGTGAGCTGGAAAAAACAAAAGACTGATTGTTTATTGAAAAAAGTTGAAGAAAAAAGAGTTGGTAGCTTGGCGTCGGTTCGAGAAGGTTGGTTGGAGCAGCGTTCCAGAAATTTTGATAAATTATCCCCAAAATCATGATAAAAAAGTAATAAACCACTAACAAAAACATACAACAGTACTTATCAAATATCTACAGCTGATTTTCCTGAGAGAGAATCAATTTTTCTCAAATTTATCCGACTTCAAACTTCGGAAGCAGCATTCCAGAGTCCAGAGAAACATATCCTAGTTCCAGGACACAAGGTCAGTGCGTATTGTTATATAATAAGAGTTAAACAACTCACTAATTACAATCCAGTGTTTAAAAATCTCATGAGTAAAATAAACTTTGCGAAAAAGATATATCTGAAAAAGAATCATAATAGAGACTTAATATAACTATACAATTAAATAATTTTCAATAATAAATGACCAATTTAAATAGACAAAATTAAATACTTACTCATTTAAAATAAAAACTTAAGAAAGATGCATCTGAATTCATTTATGTAATATTTCAATTCTATGTATATAAAACTGATAATTTGTTCTTGTACCATATTGTTTCTGTATGTATAATTTGTTTCAACATAAATTCTTTACATGTGCATTACGCATCAAATATTCGATGATATAACGGGAAGCACGTTGTAAAATTGAACAGACGCAGCTCGTCTATGAAGTGCTTCTCTTAACGCATCATCACCTGATGTTTTAAGCATGCGCATAGCATACCATACATAAAATGGATCGATATTTCTAGTTCAGCCACACATAGGCGTAGTATGATAAATTTTATAATAAAAATTCTCATTATTAAAAAAAATAAATTTTGTTTACAAGTAAAGCGTTTCTTTTTCTTTAATGACGAAGATATTCACAGCAACAGGAACTCAAAGAGCAGAGAGGGTTTCATGCTTCCAAATTCGTACAAATCATAATTATACAAAAATTTAAATCAATAAATTATTTGAGCTAGCCGTAATTACATTTATTCAACATAACATATTATACAAACAAATTAATATAAATAAATTATATGAATTATAAAAATAAACTATTAATATATATATATATATATATATATATATATATATATTAAAGTGAAATATTAATAACAGGAAAATGAACAAATAAAATTTTGTATATAAATGCCCATTTGCAACTAAAAAGAATTATAATGCTCATAGTTACGTGATATTTAAATTCATGATAAAAACAATATTTGATAAACGAAACTATTAACATATAGTTGTGTGTTACACACACGTGAGTCAATTATAAAAAGATATTATTCATTCGTAACATAAATTTAGAAAGAAAGAAAAAACCAACTTCTATAATTGTATTTTCCCGATTGCTATAACTTTTGACAAACCCTGTATACGATAAAGTATTTTTTTGACGACGATTAAAAAAGCAAATAGACATGAATAGTATTATATATAAAGTGACAGCTTTATCAATATTTAGATTAAGTGTAAATAAAGTGACATTAGTGTAATCGCGGAGGTATTTTCGAACGGAGTGAATAATTGAAAAAGAACAAGACGCGGATAAATAGATTTTTTAAAAAAAAAACAATAACTGTTTACAAGTTAACAAAAGAGGATCGGAAAAAACAGAAGGAGGTTGTTGATTGTTGAGCGTCGAGAGAGGGTTGTTAGGTTGAAGAGGTGGTATGGAAAGATGTGAGAACGAGAATAAAATAATACAATTAAGTTAAAAAAATCATAATTAAAGGACAAAATTTTGATTTTTTACTGTGACAACGTCATTGGCAATAAATGGAATGATCCAGTTTCCAGTAATTGGATATCAAATAAAAAAAAAAATTTCATTAATCGTCTTCTAGAATTTGGTGAGATAATTTAATTTTTTACCTTATTTGTTCCTGGCTATTTGGTTACGTTTTCCTCGTAGCAGAAATTACTTATATTGAAAGTAATCCAAATTACTTATATTGAAAGTAATCCGAATATAATAAACTTTAACTCCTCGTCGAATAGAGAAGCTATTACACTTTAATCATCACAAGTTTCATTGAACTGAAATGAGTGGAAACACAAGACTTTTGTTATCTTCAAACTCATGAATTTCTGTATGTATTCACAAACATTTGGTTTCTTGAATTATTATTTAGGTTAGGTATAATATTATGAACTGATCTTTTTGAATTTACCTAGTTATTTAAGAATAATAAATTTCCACTATCCTACTAATTCAATTTAATCCCAAACAACGACGAAATCACTAACTGATTTTATTATTAAGGACTAAATATATTAATAAACTTTGAAAACTATTACTTCCAAACATCCATTTACGATTCACAAGCCATATCTCTGGTCACATGACAACGATTCACAGCGCCAATATCATTCTCCGTTAAATGTTAGAGGTGGGAATTGATTGCAGGTTAACGATGATATCATGGTTACAAAATATTTAATAGTTATTTTTTTTGTTATTTAATAATTTCACTTGGATCATCTAACTATGAGAATTATACATAGACGTTTATAAATTATTATGTAATTTGTCCAGGCTTTATCATCAGTAAGTATTGAGGGAGAAATGTTAAGAAATACATAGAATTTTTGATTAATTAAACAAAACTACATTCAAACCTCCTTGTTTTCCTTCAAGTGTTCTCAAAACCTGACAGTTTCCTGTTACTGTTCAACGCTAGTGCCGGACACACCCCTGAGATCTAAAAAAAAAGGAATAAAGCTTTTGGTATTAATATTTGAACTTGCATTAGGTACAAAATCGCTCTGTTGTAACGAGCATACCATACCATACGAGTTCTGGCGCCCATGATTAAAAAAGGAAATACAATGTTTAACGCATTTAATGTTCATAATAAGCAATAAAAAATTCTACAAAAAAAAAATATTGCAATTTGACAATAACATAATAATTAAAAAATAATCACCATCGCAATTTTTTTTAAAAATCCAACCTGTAACTCAAATTAAAATACAGCACAATATTTGGCGCCCAACGTGGGGCGTTCGAATAAGCGACAGGAACAGGTCATATTTGAGACATCGGGGAAATTTTGGTAAAATTTTACAATGGCAGACAAAAAAAAGGACATTAACAATTTAACTGTAGAAGAACTAAAAGAACAACTAAAATCAAGCGACATGGATACAAGGGGGAGCGAACAAACATTGAAGGAGAGATTAACAGCGGCTATGCAAGAAAAAAAAGCAACAGAAGAAGAAAAAGGAGATAGTTTAATAGAAGAAGTACACCATAATACTAAACAAAACCCTAACGAAAATGAAGAATTGATGAACATGATGAGGACAATAATGTCTGATATAAAAAGCACAAAAGAAGATATGAAAAGTACAAAAGAAGATATGAAAAGTACAAAAGAGGAGATAAAAAGTGCAAAGGAAGAAATCAATAGAAAATTGGATAAACAAGAAGAAAAATTTACAGAACACATAATGGAAATGAGAAGACAATTTGAAGAACACAAGAAAGAACAAGAAGAAAAAACGGATAAATTGCAAGAAAGTCTAATTCAAGAAAGCATCAATAGAAAACAAGAGATAGAAGATATGGGAAACAAGATACGAGGAGAAGGAAGAGAACAGATGGAGAAGGTACAATGGAACGTTAGGAAAACCAATGAAAGAATAGAAGATGTAGAACAAGGTATACCATTGAATTTATCTATAGTAGAAGAAATGAATCTGAAAACGCAGAGGGAATTACTGAGGAAAATGGATACAAAGTTACAAAAAATTAAAGAAAATGGGAACACACATGACTTCGAAACTCTAGAGAAGGAAATAAAGGAAGATTTCAAAAAGAAAATGATGGAGTTTGAAAGAGAAATGGAATACGTGAAAAATAAAACACAACAAAATAATAATATACAAGGGGTAAATTATATATACAATCATGGTGAAAGTAATCTAAAATTCGATGGGGACATACGTAAGATGCACCCAAAGATTTTCCTGAGGTGTTTCAAACATAAGCTGAAAGGTATGATAAATGTTGAGGACTTGAAGGAGACAATAAGGTCTCATTTAAATAATCAAGCATTGCTTTGGTTTACTTGCAACGACACAAATATTAACAACTTTAATGATTTCGAGATAACTTTTCTAAAACAGTATTGGGGGGAAACAGAACAATGTTATGTAAGGGAAAAACTGTATTTTGGTAAATTTGATATTAGGAGAAGTAACAATATGAGTAACTACGCACTCTCAATATTCTCCCAAGCACAATACTTAGAACCAATGATTTCAGAACAAGAAATCATTATATTCTTGTCTCGACACTTTAATATTAACATTACGCAAGGTATAGTCATACAAAATATTAACAATTTCCAATCATTGTTGGATTATCTAAACAGAGTACAAAGAACAATTAATAATAACGAAGGACATGACAATACGGACAACCAAAGAAATGACACCAATAGAAGGACTAACTATAATAGAAACAATGATAATTATTACAGACAAAGACCGTACAATACATGGAATAACAATCATAATAGAAATAACAATAATGACAGAAATTACAATAATGATAGAAACGATAATAACAACAGACGATACGATAGAAACAATGAAAGAAACAATAATAACAGATATACGAACTACCCTGAAAGAAGACAACAACCTAACGATAATCACCAACGAAGAGAGAGAAGGAATTCAGACGGTGACATAAGACAAACAAATAGTATTAGACGAGACACTAGAGTTAACAGAAATAACAGTTTGGAGATAAATAGTACAACTAACAGAGATAACAATTATAATAGAGTTAACAATGATAATAATAATAATGATGATGTCAACACGTCATCTTCTGGTGCGGAACAACCGTTTTACCACTAGAGGGTGAATATGGTAGGTTAAGTTGGTGCAGCTATATTCACCCACGCGAATTTCTCAAGGTACAGGATCAACTAGAACAAAATAATGAGACATTAATTTACATATATGGCACAGTAGAAGATAAAATGATAAAAATATTGATCGATACTGGATCGGAGATATCTTTAATTAGTAAAAATTTCGTAAAAAAACTCTCAACATCTAAGAAAAATTTTATTAAGGTTCCAAAAATAAATTTGATAGGCATAAATCAGAAGAAACTAACTTACTCAGATATTACGATAACTGTAGCATTAAAGTTAAAGTGGAATAGTACAATTGTACAACTGCTGGTGGTGGAAGACATAGAATGTGAACTATTATTAGGATCTGATATTTTGTATGAAATGAAAGCTACTATCAATTACGAAGAAAAATATATAATTTTTAATAAAGAAAGAATCGATTTTAATTATGAAGAAAAGAATGATGATTCGAGAAATGATGAAGAATTTGTATACGAAGAAAGTAAAAATGTTAATTTCAATAAGGAATTTAAAGATAATGTGGAGGAGATGTATTATTATGAACAGGAAGGAAAAATGAGTGGAAATATGATGTTGGATGGCAATGAGGAAATAAATTTAAACAATAATAATCAGCCGGAATGGAATTTGGATATAGACGGGAAAATAGAATGGAGAAATAAAGTAATAGGAATATTGAGAGAACATAGAAGTTTAATAAATGAAGAATCTCGAATTGCGAAAAATTATGTACACAAAATCGAACTGAAACAAGATCAACAATTTCAGCAAAGGAGTTATCCGATACCTTAGAAATATCAGGAAGATGTGAAGAGGACGATAAATAAATTGATAGAAGATAGGATAATAGAACACATCACTACTTCATACATTGATCCAGTTGTGAACTTTATTAATAATATTCCAAACATTATAACAGAGATACCACCCATTACACTATTTAGAGGAATAGAACCTGACAGGCCATGGTCAAGTGAAATGGATTATAAAAAATTAATAGAAATAGCCAGGGAAAACAACTGAAACATGCTAACAAATATATCAAGAAAAAACTAGAAAACCTTAGAAATAAGAAAACTTTTAAAAAAGGGGATCTAGTAGTCATAACGGCATTAAGGGTACCTAATCGTAGAAAAGGATTATGTTCAAAACTACAATTACCTTATGAGGGTCCTTACTTAGTAGCCAACGACCATGGTATAAATAGCTATAAATTGATCCATCCTGATACCAAGAGAGAGTGCGGAGTCTTTAATATTAACCAACTGCACCAATTTAACATCAACCATTCTTAGCTAAAATAAAATATTGACGAACATTAGTAACTAATTTAAAATAGATATCAAGAATAGTTATAAATTTTATAAATTATGGTAAATTTCAATAAAACATTCTCGTCGAGTCAAGAATAGTTTTATGGAACTTTAGGGAATGTTAAAGTGAAATATTAATAACAGGAAAATGAACAAATAAAATTTTGTATATAAATGCCCATTTGCAACTAAAAAGAATTATAATGCTCATAGTTACGTGATATTTAAATTCATGATAAAAACAATATTTGATAAACGAAACTATTAACATATAGTTGTGTGTTGCACACACGTGAGTCAATTATAAAAAGATATTATTCATTCGTAACATAAATTTAAAAAAAAAAACAACTTCTATAATTGTATTTTCCCGATTGCTATAACTTTTGACAAACCCTGTATACGATAAAGTATTTTTTTTGACGACGATTAAAAAAGCAAATAGACATGAATAGTATTATATATAAAGTGACAGCTTTATCAATATTTAGATTAAGTGTAAATAAAGTGACATTAGTGTAATCGCGGAGGTATTTTCGAACGGAGTGAATAATTGAAAAAGAACAAGACGCGGATAAATAGATTTTTTTTAAAAAAAAACAATAACTGTTTACAAGTTAACAAAAGAGGATCGGAAAAAACAGAAGGAGGTTGTTGATTGTTGAGCGTCGAGAGAGGGTTGTTAGGTTGAAAAGGTGGTATGGAAAGATGTGAGAACGAGAATAAAATAATACAATTAAGTTGAAAAAATCATAATTAAAGGACAAAATTTTGATTTTTTACTGTGACAACGTCATTGGCAATAAATGGAATGATCCAGTTTCCAGTAATTGAATATCAAATAAAAAAAAACTTTTCATTAATCGTCTTCTAGAATTTGGTGAGATAATTTAATTTTTAACCTTATTTGTTCCTGGCTATTTGGTTACGTTTTCCTCGTAGCAGAAATTACTTATATTGAAAGTAATCCGAATATAATAAACTTCAACTCCTCGTCGAATAGAGAAGCTATTACACTTAAATCATCACAAGTTTCATTGAACTGAAATGAGTGGAATCACAAGACTTTTGTTATCTTCAAACTCATGAATTTCTGTATGTATTCACAAACATTTGGTTTCTTGAATTATTATTTAGGTTAGATATAATATTATGAACTGATCTTTTTGAATTTACCTAGTTATTTAAGAATAATCAATTTCCACTATCCTACTAATTCAATTTAATCCCAAACAACGACGAAATCACTAACTGATTTTATTATTAAGGACTAAATATATTAATAAACTTTGAAAACTATTACTTCCAAACATTCATTTACGATTCATAAGCCATATCTCTGGTCACATGACAACGATTCACAGCGCCAATATCATTCTCCGTTAAATGTTAGAGGTGGGAATTGATTGCAGGTTAACGATGATATCATGGTTACAAAATATTTAATAGTTATTTTTTTTGTTATTTAATAATTTCACTTGGATCATCTAACTATGAGAATTATACATAGACGTTTATAAATTATTATGTAATTTGTCCAGGCTTTATCGTCAGTAAGTATTGAGGGAGAAATGTTAAGAAATACATAGAATTTTTGATTAATTAAACAAAACTACATTCAAACCTCCTTGTTTTCCTTCAAGTGTTCTCAAAACCTGTCAGTTTCCTGTTACTGTTCAACGCTAGTGCCGGACACACCCCTGAGATCTAAAAAAAAGGAATAAAGCTTTTGGTATTAATATTTGAACTTGATTTGGTACAAAATCGCTCTGTTGTAACGAGCATACCATACCATACGAGTTCTGGCGCCCATGATTAAAAAAGGAAATACAATGTTTAACACATTTAATGTTCATAATAAGGAATACAAAATTCTACAAAAAAAAATATTGCAATTTGACAATAACATAATAATTAAAAAATAATCACCATCGCAATTTTTTTTAAAAATCCAACCTGTAACTCAAATTAAAATACTGCACAATATATATATATATTTATATATAATTATATATATATATATAATTATCAATACAGTTCTATTATTTAAAATTTTAAAGAATTTCCTTCAATTTTATTTTGCAATACTTTTGGCTCAGATAAAATTTTTGTTTAAACCGCTTTCACGTGCCTAATATTATTTTTCCCAAATATTGAATTTAGATATAGTAGAATTAATAACTTTTATGAGAATAAGGATAATCATTTATTTGTATTAAAAACAGGATATTGTGAACTGGATGCTTTTATGAGATCGAGTGATATTAGTAATGTTGAAAGATGAATTTATAGTGTGAGGAATCGATTTGTCATTCTTTTATTAGGGGGATTTAATACAGTTCTATTATTTTAAATTTTAAAGAATTTCGTTCAATTTTATTTTACAATACTTTTAGCAAGCAAGCCCAGTATTGTCTATAAAATCATTATGGTTGATTAACACTGTATATGTAATATTTGGCAGATTATTTAATTTCTGATGACATTGACATGTCACACTTGAAAAATATATTGTAGGTTAAAGAAAAGAGAATGCATGATAAGATATTTAGATAATAAAAGATTTACAAATCTTTGTTACAGAAAAATAGCAAATAGAGTTGTTTTTTGTAAAGAAGAAAGTGTGTAACCACGGCGTAATGTGGTTATTTATTTGATAAAAAATAGTGAGTTGAATTTGATATCCCGAACGGATATAATAGTTCTCAAATATTTCGCCAAGTAGTAGTTAATTAAATAATATAATAATTAATAATAGAAATTGTCATCCGGTGCCCATAATTGTAAATTCTGTGCGTGTTATTTTTACTAAAAAAGTTAGTCGTCAGTTCGGAAAAGTGAACGATCCTGAATTCTAAATTAAATTTAGAATTGTACGAGTTTGGAGGAGTTTTGGAGACTTGGTGAGTCTGTTCCAGATTATTGATAATATAAAATAATGCATTATTTCGATAACAAACAATATCGGGCCTCAATCAAAATTAATCATAGATGCATCTAATTATTCGACTACAAAGAAATTTGATTCAGAAATTTAATATTGAACAATTATATTGAAAAAGTATATTGAAAGAAGTTGGGACTGTGAATGGGTATTCAACATTCGCGAAGTAAAAGTGACAATTCGTAAATCATTTGGACATTTAGAGAAATTTCTCAATTTAGTTTGTAATTAATATAATTTGTATCCTTCTAGATAAGATTTTGCCAGTTGATAATTTATAAACTTTCTTCGTAATTCACTGAAATTTCATTCATTGTAGATAATATATTTTTTATTCGATAAAAGAAGAAAGGAAAACTAATATTTGTCTTTTTTCTGTGAGATTTAATAATTGTATATAATTTTTGGAATTCGACTTACGTTATATATAGTTTTGTAATAGATTTGAACAACTTATTGAAATTAAACTCACTTAATTTAATTAAAAATTTAATTTGTGACAGTGACATTTGTGGATTCTTGGTGACAGAATGTTTTTTGAAATCTATTGAATGTCAGAAAGAAATTGAATAGCCTTTATAATACTGAACAAACAGCCACAGTATATAGGTAGTTCAAACAAAACAAAATTAATAATAAATATTTTATTTAGACAATACTTTGAAATCTTATGAAAATTTTTCTATTTTATGGCGCATTGAACCCACCCTGAGATAAGAGTGATTCGAATGTTTTACAGTAGACTTATCTTTCATTAAATTATATCTTTTTCATAGCCGGGCATTTGTGACAATTACTGTCAAAGTGAAATAAATATCATACGCTGCTGAAACCGTGTGCACAATAATTGTCGCTACAACGTAGGGCAACTATGAAATAAAATCGATATATAATAATATATACAGATGTAGAGAGAGACATTATCGGGTATGTGGTCAGTAAATTTTAGTAATATTTATTATCAACTTTGAAAATATTTTTTGTGATAAGTTTGTTGTATCACCCTGTAAACTGTTTTAGTGTGTTTCTTGTTAATTTTTTGTAAACATTTCTATATCCATACCGAATTGGTTTTATGAATTATTTTAATTAGTCTTCTCCCAAACCCTCTATGTTCTACACGTTATTTGAATTTTGTAGTATTTGCTGATGAAGCTACCAAACGGTTGCGAAATATTGAGAATAGGACAATAGAAGTTTTATTTCAATTTACTGACCGCTTACCCGATTATGTCTCTCTCTACATTGAATCAAGTACAAACAACTAAATAACAGATATAAGTTTCTGAGTAAATTATTTATTAAAACTAAAATAAACAAAAAATTCGATTATTCTAGCAATACACTTAAAAATCAATACAATGAATTGGAAAAACTGTATGGAAACAAATAAATTACAAAAAAATTGAACAAAACCTATCATTTGTCGTCTTTAAGAGTTTTCTGGTCATTCCTCTTGGGTTTTCCAGAATTGAAGCATATTTGAAGGAATTATACTTTTTAGGTTTTTAAGAAAGTTTCCTTTCTACTTATAGCCACTCTACACAGTGATGCTAATACTTTGGGTTTATAATTTTTTTTTAAAAAATCCATTTCTTGGAAATGAGAGCTGTCTGCTAACTTGTACCTCAAAGAAAATCATCAGCTGTTCGCTTCAATTTCAGTTATTTTTGCCAAGTAAGGACGAGGACTTACGTTCCTTATGCATGTTGGCGATGAGCAATCTTGCCACGTAAAAAAATCTTTTGCGAAGTCATCAAAATCGTTAGTTTTCTTTTGATTTTAGTGACAGTTCCACCTGGTAGTGAAAACTGTCGGCAGACATAAAATTATGTCCTGGTTCCGAATACTTGATACGAATATCTTCAGCAGCAATGGTGTCCGAATTTACAATATACACCAGGAATGATAAAAAAGCCCAATTCTTGTTTTGTGCTTCATACTTGGGTCTCGCCAGATGGGCAATATCGCAATCAAATCGATTACGTTTTAGTTAGAACAAGATGGATGTCTTTGTAAAACTCTACCAGCTTCCGATTGTGGCTCAGGCCATCAACTCCTTCTTCGTGAACTCCACCTTAAGCTTAAGGTATGCCAACGTTCTAAACAGAAACTCTCAACAGAAATTGTTGATCCTGCCTCTTTTGCGTCAATATGTTCTCAAATTTTTCAGAGAACCTCGATGACGGATGAATCTTATCCGAATAATATGTGGTTTGCAAGATCGCTATTGACAATTAACACGTGAAATCCAAAGAATCTGCCACCAAGATAAGAACTCATCTTTCCAAGAACTCTTGAAGGGAAATACAAGCCCAGGCCAACACAAACCATCTAAGAGAGTTGTTCTAAAAGATAAAATGTCTCAATTGGGACTTCCAAACCAAAAATTGGTCAGATGAGAACGCCGATATACATATCATCACCAGCTTAGACGGAATAATTGAGGCGTCGCGAACATATTGCGAAAACCTATATTGTGATGTTCACATTCAAGCTCCTTTTTGTAAATCACGAGCGTGAGCCGGATATCCTTTTTTCGGAAGTGGAACAGGCCGTTGGGAAATTAAAAACCGGCAAAGCTACAGGCCTTGATGCGCTTTCAGCCGAAACTTTGAAGTGCTTGGATGACAATGGTCTACACTTTTTTACATCGTATTTTTCATAAAATTTGGTCATAAGGTGTCTGTCCAGACGAATGGACCACTTCAATCTTTGTACTGTTGCATAAAAAGAGATCTCCAAAAAACCCAGACAATTATCGTCTGCTCTCATTGATCTCTCATTCAAGCAAGGTTATGTTATATTTTCTGCAATCTCGTTTAGAGGGTTTTGTTAGCTAGTAAATAACTCCAGGGCAGGTAGGTTTCGTAAAGAGACCTGGCGCGCGTGAACAGATCTTGAACTGGAGGTATATTGTTGAGAAAGCTAAGGAAAATTACTTCGCAGCCTATATCTGCTTTGTGGCCTAGACTATGGGAAATTCTTCTCAGTATGGGAGTTCCTTAATACCTGATATTTCTCATACAACAGCTCAAGTAAGAGTTGACGGTAACATACCTGGTCAAATTACAACTAAGAAAGGGGTTCGTCAGGGTTGTGTGTTGTCGCCGATGTTGTTTAACATATATTCCGAGTTTGTGATGAGACAGGTACTGGACGGCTGGGATGGTGGTGTAACTATTGGTAGAGTCAAGATATCTAATTTAAGATTTGCCGATGATAATATCCTTATTGTTACTTCTTAGGCTGAATTGTTAAATTTACTCAACATCTTAGAATAACATAGCGGAGCGCGCGGTCTCAGTACCAACTACAGCAAGACAAAATTATGTTCATAGATAGGGAACATAACAATCATCCTGAAATGATATCAGTAGATCGTTGTCAGGTCGTCCGAAGTTTTGTATACCTCGGTTCCCTGATTGACAACTCAGGCGTTTGCGAGTCTGAAATTCGTCGGCCCATTCACAGTCACAGTCAATCACGACAAAACTGACTAAAATATGGCGCGATAATAATATCACCAAGCAACCAAAATGTCGCTGATCCGGTCCTTGTCTTTTCAATATTTTTGTATGGCTCTGAAACTTGGACCGTTAGAAAGGCAGATCGCCACCGCATAGACACTTTTGACATGTGGACCTAGAGGAGAATGCTAATAGTTCCTTATACAGCTCACCGAACTAACGTATCTCCATTGTTTCGACCCGCATCCTGACTTCGGCTATATTCATAGAGGTGATAATATGGAAAAACTTGTTATCCAGGAGCATGCTCCGAACGGAAGGTGTCGGGGGCGCTCTCGTACACGTTGGGTGGAAGCGACAAAATAAGTGCCCACAATCTTCCAGTTGTGACCTAGTACATTTTATGAGTTCACAACATGTCTGATAATACATTCTATCTATGATGTTGACCTTATGAGTACACAGGCACGCGAAGATATTTGCCTTTGGTTATAAATCAATTTAGAGTCTTTACATCCGTAACCCTGATTTCGACTTCTTTTGTTGATCCATGGTTCGTGAATCAGTACAATTTCCAGTGGCAGTCTAGCGAAGAACCTTGCTATCACGGCCGAAGCTCACTTCGCGTAATACAGGTTTACTTTTGTTACTTTCGTGACGTTGTTTTCAATGATGACGTGATTCCGGTGAAATTTTGTTAATTTACATTCGCATAGCATACTGAAATAAATGGTTTCAAAGATTAAAACTAACTTTTCCGCATCTGTGGCCCTGAACAATATTCTATCATAAAATTGTCACTTGTATACACTTCGGGGGATGTATCGTGCTAACAAACCGAAATTTCTCTAAAAATAATCAAAAATGTAGTATATCTGGATTTATAGGACCCGCTGTACTCGCTCTAGTCAACTGAAAATCAATAGGGTACATTTGTGAGACACCTTGAACAATACTCAATCATGAAAATGATCAATCGTATACTCTCTGGAGGCTATATCGTGATAACAAACTAAAAAGTCTCCTAAAATGCCAAAAAACTGGTACTTCAAGTACCATAGCACCCGTTGTACTGGCTTTAGTGAGCTGAATATCAATAAGGTTATCTTTGAGATACTCTGAATAATATCCAATCATAAAATTGGTCACTTGTATTTACTCCGGAGGCTGTATCGTGTTAACAAACTGAAACTCCTCCAAAAATGACAAAAATATCGTACTTAAAGTACTGTAGCACCTGTTGTATTGGCTCTGGTGAACTGCAAATCAATAGGGTTCATCAGTGAGATATCCTGAATAATATTCAAACATAAAATTGGTGACTTGTTGAACTCCGGAGACTGTACCGTGTTATCAAACTGAAATTCCTCAAAAAATGACAAAATGTCGTACTTCAAGTACCATAGCACCCGTTGTACTGGCTTTGGAGAGCTGAAAATCAATAGGGTTCATCTGTGACATGTCCTTAACAATATTCAATCATACAATTGGTGATTTATTGCACTCCGGAGGCAGTATCGTGCTAACAAGACATGCAAGAAAAAGTGGCCGACGACAACGACGACGACTTACACACAGGATTTTTTTCTAAAAAACATTTTTTTGTGTTGTTGTTGATGGAAAACGTAAGAATAACTCGAACATTTTTTTCAAAATTCCAACTTTTTTGGGGTTTACCCATACTTTTCTCGCATATGAAATAGGTTGGGCGGAAAAGTAAAATCACTTTAAAATTTATTTAAAAGGATAATAAATTCTTTGAAGTCTACACAATACGCCATATTTTTTGAAAATTCTCAAATTAATATTTAATACTTCAGAAAAATCAATTTATGAGACGTACCACTAAATAATCGAGATAAGAGTATACATCTTTTTTTATTGGAAATTTCTGGCCCTTTAAGAATCATTTTCAATTGATTATACATAGCTTTGGAAATATTCGTAAAAAACTATATAGGTACCGTTTTTGGTCATATTTATTTGTATATGACTTTTCCAATGTTTTATGTACTAAAAACTGGTTTCATTAAATTTTTCTAGATATCATACCGGATCGATTGAGCTATTGCACGTATTTTTACAAGCTTTGTCTCTCTTCTTCACAATTTTTTACTCGTGAGCTAGAATAAAGCATGCTAGAACATAAAGTCTGAACTTCTAAGGTACCTCTTACTCTGTCATTTTACTTCACTATGAGTGGATCACATTTTTGATGTTTTTAATTTTCAGGTGACATGACTCCCGGTAGATACGAGTATTCGTTTGCCTACGCCCTACCAGCAGCAGACATCCCCTCTTCATATACTCACAAATTTGGCTCCATTCTATATCATATTGAAGCTTTAGTTGATCGGCCATTTGCCTTCGATTATCGGAAGGAAGTTATATTACATGTCGTAGTACCAGTTCCATTAGTACGGGAGCACAACATGGTAAATACTTCTCTGTTGAATTACTAATGTATATGTTACGGTCAAGGTATTTACTTGGCTAGTATATAAACTAGTTGGATAGTATACAAACTATCCAACTGCCTGGTTATTTTTATGAAAAATCATATTTTCACTAAAATAGCTACGAGTAATGGCTGGTTTGTATACTATCCAGATAGTTTATAAACTATACAAAATGTATCTCTAAAACACAAACCACAAGTAAATTACACAAATTAGGTAGCATATTTGGCTAGTTTGTGAACTATCCACATTAGTTGGATAAAATGTGAACCTGATATTGGTAGTAATACATAATAACCAACGAGTTGGTTATTATGTATTACTCAACAAACTAATCAATTCTTTTGGGTTAATTTAGTTTAGGATAGTAAAATCCTTAGTCAAAGATGGTTTCTTTATTGGTACAATGTAAGATTGTTACAGGTACCGAGTATTACTTTAGAAAAAGTAAAAGAAATATAACTCAAATAATACCAAGTGACAAAATATTAACTATAAAATATGTCAGGACATTAAAACCACCAAACAAAGAACAGTATTATTTGTTGAAGCAAGTTGCACTGTTGTGGCACTTACTATTACACGTATATCCAGACGCAAGACATTTACACTTTTCATTCGCACAACTCTTCTTGCAGTGACATCGCACATATCCTTGGGTTGAACCCGATACTGAAAATTTTCCTACAGCGCTTCGTAATGTTATTTCGGTGTCCGTCTTGATATTTTCCAACTTTAAAAACTGTTGCTTACATATTTCAAATTCGTTGCGGGAATAGAGCTGTTTAAGGACACCGTGAACAGTTCCAATTCTGTAAACTTCATCTTCTACACTCATTATGACGCCCAATATATTTCTATGATCTGACCGACTTCGATCTACATTTGGAATGAGTACTCTCACAGACATGCCGACAGTTCCTGGTTTAAATTGCTTGCGAGAAGTTTGTAGCATTTTTTGTGCTTGCCTTTTTAGACTTTCCTGGAATGAATCTCTTATCGCTTTAATATTGTTTTTATTCTGACAATGGTCACATACGTTTCCTTCAGAACATAATATTCATTGATTCTTTGAGAGCATTTTCTGTTGTTTCAGTAGAGAGCAATGCCATTGCTTATTCTTTAAATAAAACTGAGGTTTTATTGTTAACTTCGAGCGAAATTGGGGTTGCAGTATCATTTTCGGGTAAAACTGGGGTTTCAGTATTATCTGCGAATACAATTGGGCTATGAGTATTATCAGGCAGCACAACCAGCGTAGCATTTTCAATTGAATCTAAAAGAAATTAGGTTACATTGTAAAATAATGTGGAAATACTTTATAGATACTTACCGGACAATTGTTGGACGGCCATTTCCTCTTCAGTGACGGTAGATTTTTCATCGGGTACAAAGTTACTTGAAGGGTGTGAATATTCTTCCACTTTATCCTCGGTGTCATTACTAGAAGATAATAATGTTTCCAGTTCTTCTTCTATACGTATGGATTCAATGTTTGTGATAGAAACAGGGAGGTTATTTAAACCATCTCTACATTTTACACCACTGCGTCCAATACCAGAATGATAGCAGCTACAAAAAACAATGAACTGAGGTAAAACGCAACTTATACAAACACAGAGTCGCTGTTGCATTCACCTTTACTTACGCAAATAAAAAAGATACAAAATTATGCCGCTGCGCCGTTTTCACAACTGACAAATGAATTAGAAAAACACAGTTTCTTTTCTTAAATTTCAAAATACTAGCCTACTCACCAATTCTTTTGAAATTGAACAATTTATAAACCTTAGCTCCATTTTGTCGAGTTATTATCTTTCATCCACTACGCTAACTTGTTCTCTATATCTTGGTTCGCCCTCTCCACTGAACCTTGTGATTGTGAATGTCCCGGTTTACCATGCACAATATGACAGTCAGGCCACATTCCGACTAATTCATCAATCACCTAAAAAAATCAAAATGTATTGCTTTTGTTTTATTTCATCCATATTAGCAACATTTAGGGAATTTGAAATAAAGAACATGGCACTTCAAAATACATGTTTAATTCAAAATATCAACTTTGGGCCCATTTTTCCGGTACACCCAGTAGAGCTAGGACTTTAGCACAAAGGAAAAAATCTTTTGATGTCAGCTACAATTTATCAAAAATACAGAGGGCCAAAATGCCCATAAAAAGTGTCCTTTCTAGCATGCCTTTTACCCACCTGGTTTGCAAATTCTCGGCCATTGTCGCTCTGCACAGATCATATAACTACTAGTGTTTTTAAATGAAACTGAAGGTCTCTAGTTAATTCCACAATATAATACAAGTTATTGAAAATTCTAAAAAATTGACAATTGTTTCGATAAATCAATATCATCGTCAGAATGACAGAAGTTACATTTCATTTTATGCCTACCTGATGTTTAGTAGTTATATTTTTGGCTAGACCAAGAAGTAACCTAACTTGTGATTGGCTTAATATATGTTTATAGAAAAAAGAAGAAGATGTGATATTACAAATATTGAAGCTTAGATATTATTAGCCCTATGGTGATATCCTGGATATCATTTTTCCAATTAAGATCAGTATAACTGTGCAATGATATAGAAAACCAGGAAAACTATATCTGCTGATCTTTACAATTATCACTTAATAAGACAGTTTATTAGTGGAGAATTCCCTAGATTTAACTGTTCATTGACAACTTCATATTGTGGGTTTCTTAAATGTCTTCTAATTTCCAGTTCTTCAAGGAAATCCAGTTCTTGTTTCTTTTCACAAATATGCAGCACTTCTAGTTCTGTGTTAGGTGTCAATGAATGATTGGTGTCAAGTAGATGTTTTGCGTAGTGAGATTTATCTGGTTGTTTTAATCTGTAAGCTCGTAAGTGCTCACTGTATCGTATTTCAAAATTCCTAAGGGTCTGACCCAAATAGACAGCATTACATTCTGGACATTTGAGTTTATATATACCTGACTTCTTTAATAGTGGTATTTTTGTTTTTACATTTAACAATTTTGTACTAACGTTACTTTCTATTTTAAAAGAAATTGTTGCATTTGTTGCTGAAGATATTATCTTTGAAATATTATTAGAAATATTTCCTGCATATGTGATGGTTTTATAAGTTTTAATTTCATCAGCTTGTTTAGGATATATTAGTTGTAATGCCACTTTTTTCTCTTTTTTACTAATTAGTTTATTTATCATATCTAATGGATAACCGTTAGATGTTGCTATTTGTCTAATTGTATTAATCTCTCTATCAAAATTACATTTGTTCATAGGTTACTTCTTGGTCTAGCCAAAAATATAACTACTAAACATCAGGTAGGCATAAAATGAAATGTAACTTCTGTCATTCTGACGATGATATTGATTTATCGAAACAATTGTCAATTTTTTAGAATTTTCAATAACTTGTATTATATTGTGGAATTAACTAGAGACCTTCAGTTTCATTTAAAAACACTAATATGAGCATATTCCACGAAGTAAGGGTCGAGACAGTCAATTTCATATAACTACTATTAAAAAAAGAATATAGCTCACTTGATGTAGGCTTTAGTTACGACTAACAACACAAAGGCGCTGCCATAGCAGTGACATAACAGAACTTTTTGTTCTGTGAGTGACATAGATACTGTCATTGATCTATGGCGGGAATATTTAAAATTTTAAAATGGCGGGAGTTTTTAAAATTTCAAATTGTCGGGTATATCTTTCAATTTTGTTGTACTAGTATAGTATTTTTCACGATCTAAGAAAATAACTAGCCTCCAGTTATTATATGAGAGGCAATAGAATAGATTTTCTTAGATCGTGAAAAATAATATACAAATCAACTGGCTATATTACATATTGAGAACATTACTACTAGTAATTATATGCATCATTTCCAGTATTTTTTTTCTCATTTACAGCAAGCATGGTAAACTAGCATAATCTGTAAATAATTTCATGCTGCATATTTTACATTATACTATTTCAGTCGATATTCTTTTCTGCACAATTTACAAGTAGTTATTTTTGTACTGGGAATTTACTCCAATATAAACAAGGAACAAAGTGGTACATAATTTATAATATATAACTTGAAATTATAATTCAGAACATAACCATTACATTTAAATACAAATACACACTAAATAATTTTAATATTACTTCCAGATATTTATTATTTAAAAAGAATTCATCTTTTTCTATGGCCCACCCAGGAGACGTAAGTTTAAGACTTCAGGTCTCATTAAGATTCCTCATCAAAGACAGGCCTACATTTTGATGTATCACGAACACTTATTCCAAAATTTATTGAAATGGCTCTTAAATTTACTAAATGACGGCACAAATACTTATTTCAAAGTTAGTTGAAACAGTTATTTAATTTGTCATGTAGCTTCACGAACAAATTCCTTTGAAATAAATCGAAGAGTTTCTTTAATTGGCCAGTGATTTGACTTAGATTAGTTTCCAGATCACTATATCAAAAACGAGATCTTTGAAGGCTCTAAAGCAACAATAATGACAACTTTTTTATGTATCCCCTGACTAGCCACACAAGAATGGATAGAACATACCCTTACATTTACTTACCTATGATACGATAAATACAGATTCAAAAGAGCTTACTTACTTCTAAATAAATCAACAAAAATCTACATGAATATTTATACATCCACTACACAGGTTGACAACATAAAAAATGGTTTCTATTCAATGATTAAAATGTACAATAAATTACCGAGGTTGAGGCAAACAAAATATTTTAATGAATACATGTCTACTAATCTGTAACTACTGTTAAAGCTTGCCAGTTTTATTCCATTTTGTCACTATCACGCTGTATTAGGATTCAGGATAAATTAAAGATTATCATTTTATTATATATCATCCGGTAAATGGAGTTAGTGTCACCTACGTTAGTGAAAATAGATATTGACGTACCTATAAATATGTTTCAGAGGTAGTAAACTCCATAATATTTGTTAAATACTCTTGATTAGTCAAATTTTGTGTGAGTATTCAGAAAATGTTTTTATGTGTTGAGCAGCTTGCATGAGATTTTTCCGTGCAATAGTACATCTAGTGATGGTCTTGTACAGTGTTACTTTTTTTAACGTTTACATCTTCTCACAATGTCCTCACTTGTTTCAACTATAAATAAATGAAAACAATATAATTAAACTAAGGTACAAAGCCCTAAGAAGTATACCTTCATAATACCACAATATTAAATTATCATTAAAATAATGTGATTTAGTTTGTTACTAATTTTTAATGTTTTCATCACTTTGATATTTGTACTTTTAAACCTATAGGTGTGTTTCTTGTGTATACTATAAAATATTGCAATTTAATGAGTATTGTCCTTGCACACATAGATTTTTAAAATATATGCTAGTTTTATTAGGCCAGAAAAAGAACAATTTATTATTACTTTTAACACAATTCTGCTCTATTATTTTTTGAACTTAATGTTTAAATCATCTTATTTTGTAATGAAGTGTAAGAATACATGAAAGTACAAACTATACAAATATATTACTTAAAATTTCCATCGATTTTCCATTACAACTTTGACTGAAATCTGGTTGTGAGCCGCCACTTTCTAAAACAACATAAATAAAATGAAGTGGTTATCAAAAACAGTACGTTTATTTTTATTCTTTATCAAAAACCAATCATCTTCACAAAACACACTAAATTAATCAAATGTCCTCAATTATTTCAGGAATTCTAGTATATATCCACTGGTAATTTTTTTTTAAAAAGGAAATTGTTGGCGCCTAAGCTAACTAAACAAGTGGCCCTTCTGATCACATGGTACAGCCCTTGGAACCGCTATATGCATTACATCAAGGGGCGAAGATCTATTTGATGGTATGTAAAAAATTTAGGTACATCCACCCATTCCCTTCAGGGAGGGTTTAGGTGGTTCCCTCTCCATTCCCTTGCTCTTTTTCTCTTTGACTCAATATATTTCTGACAAGATGTGCAACTATATTCCAATTCTCTTTTGTTTCCAGCATAACGCCTATGATATTTTCTGTGCAGAGGTGTTGTGCAAGCAATGACGTTGTGGTCTGTCGCTGTTGTTCCCATCTTGGGCAAAAGAAAATGGTATGTTCTACCGAATCTACTTCACTCATGCATAAGAAGCATTTAGCAGTTTCCTTTATTTTAAATCGTTTCAAATATTCTCCAAAACATCCATGACCGCTCAAAAATTGCGTTAGATAGAAATCGACCTCTCCGTGTTTTCTATTTAGCCATTTATTTAAATCTTTAATGAGGTGTTTAGTCCATGTCGCTTTTCCATTTTGGATATTCCATTTAGTTACCCACTTTTGTTGGGTGTTATATTCTATAATATTCCTATTTTCTGGTTCAAAAAAGATTTTGATCCTCTCATCTATCATAAGTTCTATCGGCATAATGCCTGCTATTACCAGGACCGCATCAGTTGAAATCGTACGATATGCTCCGCAGACTCTCATTGATATATGTCTTTGCAATCTTTCCAAACACTTGATGTGTGACTTTTTTACTGGATTTCCCCATATTGGTACAGCATACAATATTATGGAGTGGACTACGGATACAAGGATCCTTCGTCTACTTGAAGTGGGTCCCCCTATCTTTGGCATCAATATGTTTAAGGAGGCAAGGGTGTTTTCAGCCTTTTCGGTTATTTTAGAAATGGGATTCCTCATGCTATTGTTGCGACTAAAAATTACACCTAGATATTTTACATTTTCACTACTACGAATTTCCGAGTTATCTATTTCAATTATCACATTTGTGAACTTACGTCTTCCTTCTAGTATTACAACCTCTGTTTTATCAATAGCTTACTTTAGGTCTATTTCTTCAACCTTCCCAGCAATTTTTGCAAGTGCAACGGTTGCTATGGAGATGAGAGCCGTTTCATTTTTTGCTTCATCTAAGACTGTAGTTTCGTCGGCATATCCTATTATTTCGACTTCTTCTGGAAGTTTCAGCCTCATTATGTGGTCGTAGAAGATATTCCAAAGCAGTGGGCCTAGGACGGAGCCTTGTGGGACCCCCATCGTGATATCTAAACTTTTTTCTCCTACCAGTAAGACTCTGTTTTTTAGGTAGCTTCCAATAATTTTTCTTATATATGGGCTTATTTTTCTCCTCTCTAGTCCCCTCATAATGATGCTCCACCTCGCAGTATTGAACGCATTTGCAACATCTAAGGTAATAAGAATGCACAGGCTTCGATTCGGAAAGGAACTTTTCTTAATAGACTCTATTTTCTTTTTTATATTTATCATGGCGTCAACTGTAGAGCGGCTCTTTCTAAAGCCGTATTCCTTCACTATGACTTGGATAATCTCATTTGTGATTTTGTCTGGACCTGGTGCTTTCCGTAGCTTAAGTTTATTCACAGCGCCTATCATTCTCTTCATTAGTATTTTATATGCTTGCCCCCAGGTATTTTCACACAATTTTTTCCATGCTTGCTGCTTGGCGTTGTTTATGGCTTTCTTTAGTATGGTACGTTTTTTCTTATAGTCCTCTGTTAATAGATTTTTCTCTGTTTCACTCATCTGTCGATTTTTGTTGGCTCTTGTCGCAATGTGAGTACTTTTTCGGATATTCTTTATGTTGTCATTCCACCAGTACACTGAGTTTCTCTTGAGCTTCCTTCCGTACTTTCTAAAAGTACAGTTAGCTGCTTTCTTAATCGCAACCATTACTTATTCAGCTTCAATATTTTGGTCCATTTTGTTAAGTTCTACCTCGAATTCTTTAAGAAAATGCGGTATTTGTTGTTTACAGAAGATCCAACATTTTTTTCCTGTCATTGTTGAGACTTTATCATTACAGCCGTTGTTTATTGTATATAGGATGTTCTGGTGAAGGCTGAGGTTTTCTTCATCTGGTACCTCCCAGCTGATTATATCCTCGGATATTTTCTCTGAGGTCAAAGTTATGTCTAGATAAGATCTACTTTCTCCTCTGACAAATGAAGGCGTCTCGCCTTTATTTTGGACAACGAGGGCATGTTCATCGATTAGCTCAAGCAGAATTTGTCCTCTGTTGTCTATTGTGTTACCCCCCCATGCTGGGCTTTTTGCGTTAAAATCCCCAGCTATAAGTAATGGTTTTCGATGGCCTCTTAGAGCATTACTTAGCTGTCTGATGTATGCTTCAAACATTTCTATAGTAATATTTGGTGATATATAGCATGAGTATATTACTATGTTTTCCAATTCTATCCAGACATATCCTTTAGCTTTACTATCCCAGTTTATTACTTTTATTTTATCTTTATTGAAGATCCGTATGCTCGCATCTTTTTGTTGGTCATTATACCAGTTATTTTTTACATGTTTTTTGTTTGGCTCTGATATAATGGCGATGTATATTTCTCTCTTTTCGCCGTTCCTTTATAGCAAATCCATGGCAGCTCTACATCGTCCAAGATTACTTTGGAGTACCTTAATCCCCATTATGTTGCAGATGGTTTCTTCCTTCTTCTCTTCTCCAACTCACGACCAGCTTTCTGTAGATGGGACACGACATATTGCCAGCTCGGTGTCCAACTTTCTTACATTCATAACACCTTGACTCTTCTTTACACTGTTTTACGGTATGTCCTTCTTTCGTGAATTTTAGGCATTTTCCCACCAATTCATTTTCGGCATTACAGCCAGCAGCGTAGTGACCGTATTTCTGTCACCGGAAGCATCTTACTGGTGTAAATAGCTCTTCTATTTTACACGCATTCCAATCAATCTTGAGTTCACTCTTGGATACCAGCTTATTGGCTATATCATGCCTAGTTGAAATAAACGCAGTTACTTCTCCTTGTTTATTGGCCTTTTCTAGAACTTTAACCTTTATGCGATTAAGTTCTTCACCACTTAAGTTCATTTCTATTTGTATCGCCTCTATTACGTCTTCTTCTAAAGTCTCCTTCAATAAACCTCGTAGGACTATTGTTTTTCCTCCAGCAATCACTTCAGCACTCACTTGTTCTCCTAGTTTTTCTTCTATGGCTTTTTTAAAAGCTTCAGTATTTTTTTCGCTTTTACCCTTGACTTTGATTTGTACTAAGCCTTCCTTTGTAATTACCTTATCTACTGTTACTCCTACTTCCTCTATTTTCACTTCTTTTTGCATTTTTCTTATTATTTCAACATATGATGTGGTTATTCCTTCCTTTAGTTTTATCTCAACGGTTTGCGTATTTCTTTTGTTTGTTTTTTCACGCCATTTTTCTCCATTGTTAGTTGTTGACTGTCTTCTTTGTTTGCTTCTGCTACAATACATCGTTATTGTTATATCTTGGTCTTGGAAAATATATTCCATAATTTTTTTTAAATGTGTTATAAGCTTGCTGTTTGTAGCCATGATTCCCATTTCCTCAATGTGATGTTCATTTGTCACCGTTTTTATATTTTCCAAGGTTATGAGAAACTGTTCTGTTACGTCTTCAAAACTGTCTTCTGGATTATGTCCTATAAGGAAAGTGTGGTACTCTTCTACTCTGATGGTTTCTTGTTCGACTTCGATTGCCCCGCAGTTTTTACTCCAGATTAGTTGCCTGTGATTTATTTTGTCATCTGTTATTAGGTCTTTCAATTGTGGCTGTATCTCTGTGAGTCTTTTTATAACGTGACCCTGTTCTTCTGTTTTTTCCGTACTAATAATTATTAGTTTATCTTGTACGCTATTCGGATGTAATATATCATCCTGTCTTATTTTTGATTTTTCGAAACTACCTTCGGGCCAGTGCTTCGTTATTATTTCCACTAGTGCCTGTTTATCTAGTTTTTCCTCTAGTTTCTGTCTAATTTTAATAATTTTGGAAATTTTATTTTCTCTCGTTGAACTAATATTTTCAGTTTGTGTGCTCACATGTTTCATATCTATTTTTCTCTCTTGTATGTTTGTTGCATTTTGGTAAATGTATATCGGTTTAGGCATTCCAGTGTTCTGAGACAGCTCCTTTATCCATGTTTTCAAGTGTTTCGATGATATCTGCATCAGAACTCTTTGCAGTCTATAGGCGATGTCTTTGATCTCTTTTTTAGTGTTGCTGTTTGTTTGGGTAATTTTTACTAGTGTCTTTACATCTTTTTCAGCTTGGCCCATCAGTTTCACTTATTTATTGTAGAGTTGCATTTTATCTTCAATTATTTCTACTTTTTTAAATATTTCTGGTGGTTTGTCTGTAAAAGATTCCTTTCTCTCTTTTTTATTTATTTGGGCAGGTGGGGTATCTTCTCTATTTCTTTTCCGTTCTCCTTCGCTAGATTCGACGCTTGTTACTATCTTTAACTCATGAACTCTCTTTTCATTTTCAGTTACAATTTCGGAAAACAGATTATAAGCTTGGCTCGTGAAGATATCTTCCTCTTCCCAATTGTCACTTTGAGTGGAAATTTCCCTTTTGTAGTTAGGTGGCATCTCTGATTGTATTGGAGTGTGAAACACTTCCAATTCATTTCCCGTATTATTTCTGAGTCCTGGTGGAGTTCTTACAATGGAGTCCCTCCGTTCAAAAGGGTTATTTATGTTCTCAGAAAATATTTCATCCCCTCCGCTAGTTCCAACTTTTGATTGACTCGTAGGGTCAGTGCCTACTTTCTCAGTCTCTCTTACATTCTCCACTGGTAATTAGGAATTTTACATTATTTAATAATCAATCAACTACAGTATTTACCAGTTTGTCCCAAGTATAAAGTAGGTACTGCATCTCGTTTTAAATTTGTTCTGTTATTTTTGACTTGGAGTTTCCAATCCTCAGAAAAGTGGACATCACAAACTCTATAGTTCCGAATGACTTTATCTTTATCCTGGGTGAGTAAATATTCATGGTTAATGTTATTCATCCACATACGGAAAATCTAACAAAAAATAAATTGTTAATTAGAAGGAAATTCATATCGGCACATATGAAGTAAAATAATGCAAAACACCTTATTCAAAACTATTTCTATTGCGAACAATGTGACAATAGTTATTTATTTTACTAGGCATAACAGCACAAGATTTAATGCCGCGGCTGGTGTTTCATCGCCGAGCATAGCGAGGCTATGAAACCAGCCAAGGCATTAAATCTGCTTTTCTGCCGTGTGAAACATATAATTTTTTCTTCAAATTTGTTCCAATTCCACGCAAAATCGACTTTTTCATATTTAAATTGCATTTCATTATCAATATCCAAATAACTAATTTATTACTAAATTGTTACTATGTTTACCGCTGATGACGTTTGTTGAATATGTTTGTTAACTGTTTACTTTGTCATTGTCAATTTTGAAAAGTTGTCATGTTAGAAATGGATTTACTGCAAAGTGAGGATGAATTGATGCAATTAACACCACCTGAGATAAGAGACCAGGCGCGAGATGTGGAATTTAACCTTTTACCGGAAAAATCAAGAACTGTATATGAACTCACATACAGCAGATTCATGGAATATAGACAGAAGAAAATGTGCTGATTGTCTATTTTTCCGATCTTTCAAAGAAAATGAAGCCTTCAACGTTATGGTCTACCTATTCGATGTTGAAAGCTACCCTGAACATGAAAAATAACATTGATTTGGCAAAATACCTGAAGTTACGGGCTTTTTTGAAACGCCAGTCAGACGGTTTCCATGCAAAAAATCCCGAGTTTTTCAAAGAGAAGAAATCTAGAAATTTTTATTAGATGCCCCAGATGAACTGTATTTGTGTACGAAGGTGGGAATATATTGAAAATGATCTATTATGGATTAAAGAACTAATTTTCAATTTATATTTAAGGTTGTACTTATTGTTGCAGTCGCTGGGGCTTGTAGATGTGATGAGCTTTTGCAAATTAAAACAGATGATATAAATGATATGGGCGACAAATTGCTAATTATGCTACCAAATACTAAGACCAAAAGATCAAGATCTTTTGTAGTAACGGAATATTTAAGCGTTTACAGAAAATATGCAGCCTCCAGACCCTCGAATTTAAATAATCGGCGTGTCTTCTATAAGTATTTTAACGGTAAAGCACATCATCAATTCATTGGCATTCACAAATTCAGTAAAATGCCAGAAGAAATTGCTACTTTTCTGGGACTATCCCATGCAAAAGAGTATACCGGGCACTGCTTTCGCAGAACTTCGGCCACGTTGCTGGTGCATCCTGGTGGGGACATAACAATGTTGAAGAAACATGGAGGATGGAAGTCTTCCGCTGTCGCGGAGGGCTATATTGAGGACTCGCTAGCCAATAAGTCGAACATCGGCAATAAAATATTTTCTGGCGTTTCCGGAGTATCAAGTGTGGATACTAAAGTTGTTAATTTTACTGGAAAGGAGGGAAGTGGACAGAGTTCAATTGTATTAAATAATTGTTCACAATTCACCATAAATATATCTAATAAATAAAAATTTCGTGTTGTAGTTTGTAGTTTTAATGCAATAAAACCAGTTTATTATCATCAGCATCATTTTTAGTTTTCTTAATGTCATTGTCAATTTTAATAACCAGTTTGATTTAAATTATTACTTGGAAGGTTGTCTAGCAACGAACTTTTTCTGCCTAGGCAGTAAAAGTGGACTTTTTCTGCCTAGGCAGTAAAAGTACAACTTCTAAGCCTGCCAAGTGTCATTAAAAGGCCGCTTTTAATGTCATTTGGAGAAAAACAAATTTATAATGTGAAAGCTTAAAAGGTATGGGAATATATTTTTTATATACATAAGAATTTTATATTTTTTAGGTCGTTATAAATAAAAGATTATAAGTTTGCAATTTAACTTACCTCAAGATCTTTAGGAAAAGCATTCTTTGGCTTTTCAGTGTTCTTAAAAGAACAATTAGGTACACAACACGTAAATACCATTATTATAATGAAATAAGAATCAAATATAATATCAGTAATATTAAAAAATGATAAGAACATAAATTGAAACACGAAATAACGAATATGCAATGCTTTGAAATTCAAACAATCAAACATTGAAGATTATTTACCTATTAAGTTGACGTTAAGATCGACACGGAACCACCGTGATATCGAAAACAGCAAGTTTACCAACAATAAAATATAATTTATTACCAGCTGCGGAACAACAACGCTTAGTTGTTGTTAGTCAGAACTAAAAAGTGAGGAATGTCCTCGTAAATAATTACTACAGGTCTTTCAGGGTGAAGTGACGGAATTATAGTGTTTTTGAAGTCTTCTTCTTCTTCTACTTCTTGGACATCTGTCGATCTGCTACTTCTGAAGCTGCCTCTGCATCTTTTCCTGAGAGGTGGATTGCCAGCTATCTTTCCACCTTTTAGGTGGTCTCCCGGGAGGTCTTGAGCCGGGCGGGTTGTTTTCTAGGACTATTCTCGGAGTCTGTTCTCGTCCATCCGTCTTACATAGTTGTGCCACTGCCTCTTATGTTGTCTTCCCCATCTCACAATATCCTGTATCCCGCACTGCTCTCTGACATCTGTGTTTCTTACTCTGTCTCTTCTTGTTTTCCCCACTATTGTTCTCAGTGTTTTCATCTCGTCCACCCTTAGCATTTTTTTCGTCTTGTTGGTGTCCTCGCGGACTTCCGTGCCGTACGTCATGATGGGTCTGATACAAGTCTTGTAGATTCTAATTTTGCTATCCTTGCGCATGTACGGGTTGGACCAGACTATATCTCGTAGGCATCCTGATAGTGCGCATGCTTTGTTAATCTGGCTTCTTAGGTCTTTAACTGAGTCGTGGGTACTTGATATATCTATGCCCAGATATCTGAATTGCATCACCTGTTCTATGGAATTGTCTTCCACCACCAGCTTACATCTGAGCGGATCCTTCGCGACTGTCATACATTTGGTTTTGCTGATAGAAATGTTCATATTGAGTTGGCGGCTTATCAGAAAGAACTGGAATAGCTGTCTCTGTAGGTCGTTTTCTGATTCGGCGATGATTGCTGCATCATCAGCGTAGCACACCATACCAACTCCTTTGTTGCCCAGTCTGTATCCGAGGTTGAGACATGTTTACTTTGTTTATAATTTTATCCATGAGGAGATTAAACAAAAAGGGACTTAGACTGTCACCCTGTCTAATTCCTCCCGGTGTTGGGATATTTTCAGTGAATTGATCTCCTACCTTGACCTTTGTTACGTTATTATTATGTAGGTTATGGATTATCTTCGTTATGTTTGCTGGTACCTTATTTTCCATTAATATCTGTAAAATGTCCACCAATCGGACCCTATCAAACGCCTTTGTTAGGTCAATGAAGCAGATATACGCTGGCATATTATACAGCGTTCTTAATTTGTGTCTCCAGTTTGTCCTTGAGAATACTCGTGAAAAGTTTCATTACCGTATTCAAGTTTTCTGGGCAGGTTTTTAGTCCTTTCTTGAATACAGGTATGGTGATGCTGTTATGCCATTCGTCTGGCGTTTCCGTTTTGTTTAAGATGTTGTTAAATAGTTGCGATAGTTTCCTTGCAAGTTCGGGGCCTCCATATTTTAAAAGCTCGTTGGAGATGCCGTCCGGTCCGGGCGATTTTCTGTTTTTCAATTTCTTGAGTTTTGCTTCCACCTCTTCATCAGTGACTGTACCACTTATATCTGTTTCGTATTTGTTTATATTCGGCATTTCCTCAGCATCGTAAAGCTCTTTATAATGCTGTTGCCATGTCTCTTGTTAACTTGTTTTTTTCTGTTCCGAAGCATTTTCCACACTTTCCTTTGGGCGCCATACAGATTGTGGTCCATGTCGCTAGTAAAATTGGCCCAATGTTCTCTTTTGATTGATCTTATTCTTGCGTTTACTTTGTTTCTTACTTGTACATATTCTGCGTGAGTTTCTTCCGACGGTGCGCTTTTGTATGTTAAGTAACATTTCCTTTTTGATTCAGAGAGTTCTTTTACCTCTGACAAAACCACGGTTTGGTGTGGTTTGTCGCATTCACATTAATTTTACACTTTCCAATCGCTTCCTCCGCTGCTCCTTTGATGAATTTTGCAATACTTTGCTAGCTCTCTTCTACTCCCCATTCTGGTTTCAAATCTATCTCTTTTAATTAGTTAGTAATCCTGCTCTTGTAGAGGAGTTTTGTGCTCTCCGTTGTTAGGGACTCCAAATTGTACTTTACGATGAACTATGGAGGTTTTCTCTTTTGTTGTGGACGTCTTAGTAGTATCTTGCCAAGAACAAGGTTGTGATCGGTCCCCAGGTTAGCGGATGTTAGGGCTCTGACGTCGAGTACTTGTGCGGGTGTTATTACTCGATTTGTGAGTATGAGGTCTATCATCGATCACTGGCCTCGATTGTTATTAATGTGTATTTGTGTTGGTTTTTATGTGGGAAGTACGTGTTGTTGATCCTCATTTCATTTCTAGCGCAGAAGTCCATTAGTGCTTCTCCGTTTTCATTAATTATTGCTTCATTATACTTTTGCTTTATACCTGGTATGACGTCGTTCCCAATACGTGCATTAAGATCTCCGAGTATGATAATTTCGTCTTTAGTATTTATGTTGTCCATGACGTTATGTAGTTGCTGATAGAAGTTTTCAGTTTCTGCTGTGGGCTTAGATATGTCTGGTGCATACCTGCTTATCAAATGTGTCGTGGTATTGTTCATTTTTAGGCAGATGTTCAATATTCTGTCGTTGATGTATTCGATGTCTTCGATGCTCTGTGTATATTTATCGTGCAGCAAAATTCCAACACCTGAGTGCGCTCTTTCTGATTTTGCTTTTCCACTGTATATTAGTATGAATTCTCCGTATTCTGATGTTCCCTGTCCCTTTTTCTTTGTCTCAGAGATCCCGCAAATGTCAATGTTATGCTTCTTCATTTCTATTATGATCTCTTCCATTCCACGACGTTATTTTCCAGCATGCGATTCGTGTGGTGTGGTGTTTAGGTTTTCTTTTGTCAATTCGTTCTCCAATTCGATTTTCCAATGTCCTAGCGTGTGTCGTCGTCTGGTAGTTTCGTCCGGTTTCCGAGGCTGTATCTTCAGATCTGTGAGCCAATTGGTTCCTTTTACCCCAGGTAGGTAGCTAACCTCGCCTAGGAACCCTCCTCCTTTATCCGGGCTTGGGACCGGCAGGGCCATCCAAAGAGCTACTCAATCCACCCATCGGATGACCCAGGCGGAGTTTGTTTATGAAGTAATTTTTGAAAACGGCTTCTTCCATCCATTCCTTCTTTGTAGCTGCATAAACAGTACCCTCAAAATCGGTGCCTGGTGGAGCTATCCATTGATCCCATAAGTGTAGCCCTTTATAAATTATTAGTGGTGGAGCTTTTTGGCCAGCGGCACTACACATAAGAGCAATAGTGGAATTTTCTTTCCCTGGAGAACTAACTGTTCTTGACGAGGGTGCATTTATAACTCCTACAACTTTAGTCTTCCTCAGATCAATATATAAGCTGCTCTCATCCAAATTCCAGATGCTTTCAGGTTTGTCGTGAAGATCGTGTTCATCCATTATTAATTTTAGTAAATCAAAATATTTATTAATCACAAAAGAATCAAGGGCCTTCTTGCGAGCATATTCCACGTTTTCTGGAACTTTTATACTTAATCTGTGTCGCTTTTTAAACCCCAGAAATCAATCTTCGCCTGGAACGCCATCCTTGAAATTAGTTTCAATTTGGTTAGTCTTCACAAAGTTACCCACAATTTCTAAAACTTCCTTCCTTGGTAATCTATATCCCCACTTCTCCATAGTTTTCAAACCATTGGCTAATCTAACTTCGCCAGCAGTAGAAATTGACGTTGGACGTCCTTTAGTTGCTTTTGGACCCCCCGTATACCGTTTGCACGGGAATATAAGGTCTCATATGGTATTTTATAGAACTTTGCAGCCGTATTAATTGCTAAAATATCGGACATTGCAGTGTTGAGATCAGCTGCCGAATATTTTCCTTCATTAGAAGTTTATCTTTTGTAGCAACGAACCATGATATCTATAACAAGTAAAGCTTTCAAAACTTGCTCAGCAAATGTTTAAATTAACTATTTAAGAGATACATTTATAATTTTAGCAAGTTAAACAAACGGGGTAAATGTGATATACTATTAGTGTTTTAAATGAAACTCACGGTTTCTAGTGAATTTCGCAATATAATAAAAGTTATTGAAAATTCTAAAAAATTGACAATTGTTTCGATAAATCAATATCACTGTGAGTTTCATTTAAAACACTAATATGAGCAGATTCCACGAAGTAAGGGTCGAGACAGTTAATTTCGTGACATACTATGACACATTTAGCCCCACTGGGAATAATACATGTACCCCAACAACATTATTCCAAGTGGCAAATGTGTTTTAACAACATTCCAAGGTTAATATGAAGTATTTAATTAAATAACCAATATAATATGTTTTCCTAAATTACTATGAACTATTAAGTAAATAAAAATTAGATTAATACTCCTACTTACCGCAAAAATAATATATTATTGCACGAACGGGGTAAATGTAAAACGAAATTTACATAAAAGCGAAACGAACTCTTCACTTATCTGTGCTCAACTGAAATCCAAGTTTGAATTTCGACAGTTTCTAGTGGCGGCTCACTAGACTAGCCTATTCGAGCTCTTGTTACGGGTTCAAACTGATTGAAGTTAGTTAAAACTAAATTAAAAATTTCAATTTCAATAACTTAGTCATCACATTGTTTGTTTACTAAATAATTTAAGAAATTCTTCTTTTATTGTTCCCTCACTTTAAACGGTCTAAACATAAAGGGTTATCCCTACCAAAGAGTCAAGCTGGCTAGTTGCTGACCAGTAAGTAATTAAGGTTGGTACTTTGACTTATCTATCTAATTCACCTACTGTCATTATGCTTTTCTTTTCCCTCCCACTTTTTTTGTCTTTTTATGGCTGAATTTTACCTACATGAGGTAAACCGAACTTTTACGGATTTTTGACGCCAAAAAGGCAAAAAAGGAAACACTTTCCGAGACTATTTATTATATTTTCACGTATTGAAAAGCCCGCAAGGGGATATTTTATAAATTAGTCTACTTAAAAGCCACTCCACCTTCGGTAAGTCTACCTAACCTAACCTAACCACGTTTCAAGTAACCACCATGTTCTTTTAACTCTTTTAGGCTTTTTTTTTCTACTATAGGATCATTAGTTACTGACAGTAGTACCGTTGCTGCGACCATCTGCATAGTTCACCACAGATCGACGTCCTGATAAAAACTTTTAATATAGCCAGACTACAGACCGCAAGTAAGAGTATAGTTTATTATTTTTTTTTGTATCGCATCAATTGCATAGCGACTAGCGAGAGACTGAATTCCACCCCACCATAGTAGAGGACTCCGCAGAACTAATATTTTAAATGTGTTCATAAAATAACATCTACTACCTACTTACCTTGTGAACTTATTAGTACTAATAGGGGAATTGCGTATAGTGTTAAACCGTAAACTGTTTCAACTTTCCTTAAACACCTTGTTTCCTCCACAATCTTATCGCAAAATAAAAAGTTAACTGTATCTTTCATGGTAACTGAACGTGAATAATTGATTACCCACCCCTTTCTCCACTGTAACTAGCTGATCATCAAACTGGGTATATATATGAGTATAATCAACAAGCATTTATTTGTTACCTATTGATCATGTAGGTAACACTCTGTCTAATAAGTGGCGCAAGCATATCTATTTAAGTGACCATTTTTAAACCGACTATCACAATTGCCCCATTATCACATATACCCCACTTCACCTTAAATTAAATGATTAACGATGTTGCCAATGTTTAAACTTAATTCTCTGTGAATATGTAATATGGGTACATCTAATAATACTTTTTGGGACATTGTCGAACGAAGCCATGTCTTTAAACGCCGTAATGATGGAAAACTTCGTTCGGCTGCCTCAACACTAGTAGGTACGTCATGGCTAGGTACAATATTTTTTTTACGGAAGAAAACATGCTTCCGTGATAATATTGGTATGCTATCAATTTGCTCTTAAAAATTTCTTCATTTATGTTTTCGATTTTGCTTATATAAGTCGACACATCAACAATGGCTTTTTTAATATCGTTTTGGACTTTGTCTTAAGTACGGAAGGAATAAATATATGACAGTCAAATATCATCAAATTTTCATCGGAGAAATGGAACGTTAAGTATTCGATAACATTTTCGAATAAATCTCTTCAACAAAATATAACGTAACGAATTGCAATCAGTTATAACTTTAAATTTCGTCCAATAAAATAAATTCGAAACTTCTTCAAGGTCTGTACTACTGCTAGTGTTTCGAGTTCATATGAATGGTAGTTTTGATCTTCCCTTGTGGTGCCCTTACTAAAATATTGCACTGGTTCAAGGGTGGCGTTGGCTTCACCAGAAGAGGTCTTTTGGTAAGTATGTCTTCAAGATTCTTGAACGCTGTTTCTTGCTCATTACTCCAAACAAAATTTGTGTTTCTGTGAGTTAAATTAGTTATAGCTCATGAAATATTGGCGAAGTTCTTAACGTATTTCCTGAAACAACTTGCAAGGCCAAGGAATCTTCGGACCTCATTAACGTCCTTTGGACGTGGAAAATTCGAAACTGCATTGATCTTATCTTTACCAGGCTGAGTACCTTCGCCGCTTATTTCATGACCTAGGTACTCTATATTAGTTTGGAAAAAACAACACTTACTCATTCGTAGTGTAAGATGACCGATTCTTAATTGCTGTAAAACAAACTCTATCCCTTGTATTCCTTCTTCGATTGTAGCTGACGTTACTAATTCATTAACCAGGTACACCATCGCCGAATCAAAGCACAATGGACATAATAATTTATTCATCGCTTTCTGAAAAATAGCTGGTGCGTTGACCAATCCGAACGGCTTCCTTAAATGCTCATAATGACCGTCAGGTGTCACAAATGCGGTTTTTGGGACGGATTTTGCTTCTATTGATAGCTGGTAATACCTCGAAGCTAAATCTAATGTTGTATAAAATTTACTAAGATGCGAGTTATCTAAAAGATCATGAATTAGAGGTAAAGGCCATATCATCTTAACAGTTTTAAGGTTTAATGCCCTATAGTCAATGCACATTCTTTCTTCTCCATTTTTCATTTTAACTAGTAATATGGGGCTAGCGTGAGGAGATTCTGACTCTCGGATGATATTATTATCTAAAACAAATTGAATTATTCCATGTATTCTTTCCCGACTTCGGCATACGATATCGTCGGTTAAGAAGTGACACCTCGTATGTCACAATAACCTCATTTTACACGAGACAAAAAAAAAACGTTTTAAAAAAGAATTAAAAACTATATTGATCTCATTTAATGCGATTCTAAATGTATTAGTTGTTACGTGACATTATATTTGATGAATATTATGCATTTGTGATATTTTCATATAAATATTGCAGATATTTTTTTTATATAGTTTATTTTTTTGATATAGTACACATACGGGGTATCACTAGAAAATTACTGAAATAAAAGTATCGTTGGCTTTCACACTTTGTTTAATTACTAATAGAAAAATAAACAATAATTATTAACAAAATCCAAAATAATCAAACAAAACCAAATTCTTTGAATTATATTGGAACCACTGGAAAAAAATACGCTTCAATCGTGTGATAGACTATCAAAAAATGTATGACAATCTTTGGGAATAACTTTTCTCAACTCCTGTAGGTGGTCATATTTTTTTTTCTTTATTTTCAAGGGGGTGGTCTGAAGTTGTTTGAATTGTTTCAAATCAGAAACATTACGTCTGTTTTTGCGATGAGGCAGATCCTTAAATGGTAGATTTTCATCATAACACAACTTGACTTGGATATTGCCGTCTGGTTTATATTTTATCATTTTTATGACATTTACTGTTGGATCATTGATTTTTTCCTTGGCCTAATAGATACAAACTTCAGGGTTTTTTTCTGACCATAGTCTTTAACAAAGTCAAAGTCAAGCTTCGAGTGTTACTTTATGGTAATCACTTGGTAAATAAATATGTTTATTCTTCAGCCTCTTTTCAATGGTTGCGTGAACTGAGTCTGCTTCCATTTGTGTGTGGCCTTTTTCGAGAAACTTCTGATAAATTTTCACGTTCTTAGCTACACTCAAAGAAAGCAAGGCATTAGACATAATAGAATTCTTGTTCTGATAGCCGCAGCCATCACTCCAAATAATTACTGGTTTCATATTATCAAGTAAAACATCAAGTAAATAATCTACAATACAACTTGCAAACGTATTTGCAGATAAGTCGGCGTCTGTTTCAGTAAACCAATAACAACGAGCTTGATGGGTTACATTATTGTAGGCTGTGAAAATGTGGCAACTCAGCTTAGTTTTGTAGTACAAAGCCGAGGCATTTCATAAAGGACACACCTTCACTGCTTGTACATCCTGGGTTATCACAATGCATTTGCCACTTGTCCCTTCTGTGGAATCTGCAGCTTTGAGTTCCTTAGCCATATTTTTTCTCTCAATAGGTTCGTCATAAGTGTCCTTATCTGTTGATCCCACTTCATAGCTGATGCAAATGTCACATCGATCCTTTTTTGGAGCTTGAAATGAGATGTTTTTGTTGTCAACTATCTTATCGAATGTGAAGCGACACACTGGACGTATGTTTTCTCCTTTGTCGTGACATAGCCTTTTGTATTCTTTATATACGTCCGAGATATTATTCCCATAAATTGGTTCAATGTATAACTTATATTTGTTGACGCTCTACAATAATGCGATGGCAGCTTTGGCATCGCATCTGAGAATTCATTTAAGATTGTTTTTGCTGCAGCAGTACTTGGAGGGGCAACGAAAAGTTTTCGGTTGCTAGGAAGGGTGCTTGAAGATGGATGCATCCTAAAACAAATTTCCCCAGGGATGGGGTTGATCCAGTGATGTACGCTCCAATCTTTAAGGCCAAATGTTGACAGAAAAAAGTGTTTGCACACTGTTAGAATTTCATCATTTTTATTCCTCATAGAATAAATGAAAGATGCTTTTCTTCGCGAAATTTCATTGGGAGTTTTGATTGTTCTTTTTGTAGGTGCCTTTGTAACCAAAGAAGAAATGTATACTTTCCTTTGGTCCCCAGTCATCTTGGACCAAAACATGTCAAATAGGAGTTTTCTCTCAGCTTCACTCATTTTATTGCAATCTCTTCTTTTTAATTTTTAGCATAGCTCAGAAGTACAACGTGGTCCCATTTCTCGTGGTTTTAGATCACCACCTCTTTTTGCTTTCTTCCCTTTATTTCTCTTCCAGCCTACGTAAGCCTTGCCTTGTTCTCTCAATTTCTTATTTTTCATATCATGCCAACTTTCAGAACGTTTTATTTTACGACGTTTTTTGGTAGCTGGTACATTTCTTTCTCTGATTTCGTTGTCTTCTCTTTTTGACATTCGATCGACATCTCTTACCCGTTGAGGCAAATTTTCCATCGCAGAATCTGAAGAGGCATAGCTCTCTCCATCAACCCAGTCAAAATCATTGCCATTTTCTTTTTCCTCACCAGAGCTTATTACCAAATCGTTATTATACCCAGTCATAACTGTATTACTTTCATGTTCTACATACAATTCTTCTACGATTATTCCGTTTTGGACGTTTTCTGTTTGATATTCAGTGGTGTTATTAACAATCATGTCTTGCTGCAGTGCTGAAATAAAATGTACATTTAGTGAAAATATTCCATGCCACTATAAGATAATCTTCACCTTCCAGTGGCTGTAGCACATTTTCATCTGTTGAAACCATTCAGCAGCCTCCAGGACATCTTCTGACAAAACTATATCATTAGTTAAACCAGTTTTAGACTCTTTTATATTTTCTTTTTCTTTGTTCTCTCTGCAGAGCAAAACCATTTTTTTGCCACGACTTTCCATTGTCAATAGCCAATCATTAAAATCTCAAATTAACATTACTAATTAGCGAATGGTTTAACAGTTTTTTCAAGTATTTTTCTATTGTTGATAAAGTAATACTGAAGATACGTGTCATTTCAGAAGAGATGCAGCCGCTAATGGAACTCGTATTTTCGTCATTATTTTTGTAGTTTACGGCATATCTTTTTACTAATTTATAACAACAAATATCAATATCTCAAATTATTGTTGGATTCATACTGTAAATATTATATCATGCATTAACCTTCAATACATCTTTGTTCTTATGAAAATAATAGGAATTGCACAGGACACTTACCTATTAGCTGTTCACTACCACCTGACACACGACTGACACGAGAACTAACCTACATACGAGTTGTCACTTCAATTTAATGCACTAACTTTCTACGAGGTGACACTACTCACTCTTTTTCGCCATTAATACTGTTCTAATAGATAAGTGGAATCACCAGAAATATGCGTCTTGTGTTTCTGAGAAATATGGTACCGACAACTAAATTTGACCCATTTTGTTAGTTACGAGGTGTCACTTCTTAACCGACGATATGGTCTATAGGTTACAGGTTTGTTATTGCTAAGTTTAATCGATCTTTTCGTAACAGGTGTCGTACCAAGTTCTACTAAAGAAGTTCTACTAAAGATATTGCAAAACAATCTTGGTAGTCGTTAAGTAGGTTAAAAAGAGATAGACGTTGATATTGGTCAATTCTTGAATAACATAATCATCCACATAACTTGTTGAGAATTGTTTTATTTATGTGACGTCGGCAGCCAAACAGGGTGTCAAATTAGTTAATTTACAACAAGTATAGCATCTAGCAATCATGCTATCTTTTTCATAACATATGGGAATTTCAGAAAAATGTAGGATACATAGATAATTGTCATTCGTAGAATTAATTACGCAAAGTAAAATAATATGAAAGTTATTTACCCAGTTTCGGTGGTTATTTACCCAATTTCGGTGGTTATTTGCCTAGTTTCGGTGTTGTATATCAATAAATATGTCTCCAGAATCGTTAACATTTTGAACAGAAATATGACCTACAAAATTGGGAGCAATGATAGTGGTTTCTTTGGCACATTCTTAGACAACAATGTATCAATATTTCCGACATTAAGGTTATTTTGGATATAAAGACGTATCTGATTTCCTCTTAGTAAAACAGTGACATTTTAATTGTTAACAAATGGCTATCCTACAATAATCGGAACATTTCGTAGATAATCAAGTACTACTAAAGTATCAATCAATAGAAACTTTGGCTAAATCTACCTTCAATTCTATGTTTACTTTAGATTTTACTACAACTGATCCTCCCGCATAACCACATAATCGAACCAATCATGTAATAATTTTAGTCTTTTGACGTCCGATTCACGAATAGTAACAGCGGCACAACCCGAATCTATGTAACCTCTTAGTGCCTCGTTATTATTGACACAATCGATATGGTAACAAGTAATATTTACAGAAGAATTACTACTGAGTTTTAATATTGTCACGGACTCACTTTTACAAATTGCTGATTTCACTCTGCAGTGCTCGGCATCAAGACCTAACAGATGGAGCTTCACACAGCTTATCCGTGGCTTCGTACACTTCGACTGATCGACTGAAAATGATCTTTCATTTTACAGTTAAAGCATCGTACTTTTGACATCACGTTTCGCATAAAGCAACTAATGACGTTGCTTCGCGAATGACCTAAATCCACTTTTGAAGATCTTCCTAACGACCTATCTGCTTTTTGCCTAGATACCTCAATGATACTTTCCTCACGTAACGTCTTCAAACAATGTCTCAGGTTTTTCGTAATGACCTGCTCGTGCTGCATTTTGAACTGTCACATCAGAAATTCTATCGATTACGCAAGCAACTGTGTTTTTTTCCGTGATCTTATCAATTCCATCTTAATGAACTAATACGATGTCATAGTTTCAGTTAATTGTTTTTCTCTATTTAACATTTTCCGTAATGCTTTTGCATAGTCAACATGATCTGGAAAAGTTTTAACAACTAACGCATTCAATTCACGCCAGGTGTATCTTACGGAACTTGAACTATTATTATAATAAAAGTTCAAACGAGCCGAGGTCAAAGACCTATATACCTCGAATAGAAAATAAAATTAACCAATAAATGCAAAAAAAATTAAGTAAACAAAATAAATGTACAAAAAGAGTAGTCAGTTTAGCGCAGTTGATTGGTAGGCATCATAATTGTTTTTGAAAGAGTTTACTGTTACAGCGTTAACAACGTTTGATGGGAGAGAGTTCCAAATGTCAAACATAGTATGATATCATGTTCTCGCCATTCCTGAGAAACGTGTTTGCCTGTGATAAATTGTCGTGGCATTATTCCAATTAATAATTTGTTTCAGATCTCCAATTTTCTCTAACCACTTAACGGCAGACATGTTTTCATTTTCTGGGCTGAACTCCAGTATACAACCACTTCGCAGAAGTTTGAATTGGAATTTTGTGTTGCTAATCCTGTAATCATATTTTCTAATCGTTTAATTCGAGCCTCATAAAATTGACGATCAAATTCGCATAATGATAGAGTGCTGCTGGTTTCATTACTGGATGTTTGTTGAACATTTGGTACGCGATCGGCAATTTCAGACGGAATTGAGTGGCTTCCGATATTTTGAAACGACTTACCTAACTGTCGTGATTTCGTATTCGCATGTCGGATATTTTTACGTCGACCCTCGTATAAGGGTGGCGTATGTCCACGTTCCGATGTAGTTCTTCGGTACCTGTGCTCACGAGAATCGGAGTATTCACTGCTTGAATCACTTGATGAGCTTGAATTGCGAAAATAAACTCAACGAAAAATGATCCACAATATAAAATAACTTTAGCATAATTCCGTTAAAGAAATATCAAAGAAAGCAATTGATTATTTGACGTTTTATGAGAGAGTTTTAACCTATCGTCTCAGAAAAACATCCCGTCCTCCAGTCTAGGTATCAACGTTATCACTCCCTTCAAATAATGGAACCCAAACATTTGGTGTGGACCTTGGCGTTTTTCTTGAACGGCCTTAAAGGGTGACTAAACAGTTCATATACGTGACTGACGTATAACAAAACTACTTTTTACCCAACATTTTATTTACATTGCTAATTCTCCTCCTCCTAGTTCTCCTCATAAAACAGAGGCGTAGGTGGACAGATTTTTCGTTATGGATAATATATTATCCTGCGAATTCACATAAACTACATAATAAATATACTGCTTTTGAGTACAAGGGCAGGACTATTCAGTATTTTCCAAAATGTCACTTAATTAATTCAGTTCAAACATCTTACGAATCAGCAGTCAAGACAACACTTGTGATGCATGCACAAGACAATTTAAAGTTATTCGACTACGTTCAAGGAATATGTAATGTTATAAATATGCAAGGTTATACATTCCTTCCGAAGTAGTAACCACCAATATTTGGCTCTTAGACTCTTTTGCTTTTGTGGATAGTCAGTCCACTATGATTCTCTACTTATGTTTAAAGTTTTTCATGCTTCTTTGCCATTTCAACTATTTTCCTCCGTTCCTTCCTGTCCTGGGTCTTCTTTCTCCAGTCTTTAATTCCCATTTTTTCTAAGTCGCTCTTTATTTGGTCCATATATCTAGGTTTTCGTCTACCTTTTGGCCTGTTGGTAAATGGTGTCCACTCTGTTATTCTCTTCACTACCCCCTTCTATCCTTTGGATCTGTCCAAGCCATCTTTATTCTGTGTGCTTATATCATTCTTCCTATGTTTTCAGATCCTAGTATTCTATCTATTTCCAATTTTGTCAGTCTTTCATACTGCCCCCATTGAATTTCTTTGGCCCATAAATTTTCCTCACGAATATTTTTAACTTTTCCTCATCTGCATTAGAGGTTTGTATTTATAGTATGCTCGATACCCCTGTATGCGTTGTGCGATTTCTTCTTTCTTGTCATTTCGATTTTTAATGTTTTTGTCGAGATATTTAAAGTTTTAGACCATTTCATATATTCCCCAAAGTCTATTGATTGATTTTCTTTATTGCCCCTGTCTCTTTGTACTTCCATGTATTTTGTTTCTCCCTCATTAATTTCTAGTTCCTTTTTTCTGGCTTCTGTTATAATCGTTTGCAGCGTTTCTCGTAAACTTTTCTGGTCTCTTGCAATTATGGCTACATCATCTGCGTATGCCACTATTTGTGCAGATTTATTGATGACTGTTCCAGGTAAATTACATTTTTTTATTATTATGTCCATTACTACATTGAAAATTGCTGTTGAAAGTCCATCTCCCTGTCTTACTCCTGAGTTAATTTTGAACTCTTTCGATATACCTTCGTTCGTTAGAACCGCTGGTTTGGAATTTATCATCGTCATTTCCACTAACCTTATAATTTTCTTGGGTACCTACATTTTGAGTAAATATGCTTTATTTTCTTTTCGAGATAGGCTATCAAATTCTTGCGTAAAGTCGATAAATAATATATTCATCTTAATGTCTCGTTCATAATATTTTTTCACCATTTGACTCAGGTTCTGGATTGCATCGATAGATGATATCCCCTATCGAAATCCAAATTGGTACTCCCCTATACTAGTTTCAGTATATTATTTAAGTCTCTTAAGTATTATATTTGTAAGAATCTTATATGCTGTGTTTAATAAAGTAATTCCTCTATAGTTCGAGCATATCCTTGGATCATCCTTCTTTAAAATTCGCACTAATAACCCTTTATTCCATTCTCGCGGCATGGTTTCAGTTTCCCATATCTGAGCTATGAGTTTATGTATCGTCTTCCACATTTCATACCTTCCTTGCTGCAGTATTTCATAAACGATGTCATCTGGGCCCGCTAATTTGTCCTGTTTTAAACTATTTATTGTTTTCATAACTTCACTTTCTGACGGTACTGTTTGTTCTACTCTATGTTGCTGTAGCTCGTCTTCTTCGCCTTCCTCATTTTTTTAACTTATCTCCTCTGATCTTGTTAGTGTTTTTATGAAATACTTCTCCCATTCTTTATCATCTATATTCATCATGTTAGGTTTTTTGTTCTGCTACCTAATGTATTGATATATAAATTCGCATTATTTTTATTTTCACTCTCCATTTTTTCCATTATTTGCCCAACCCATTTATTCTTTTTCTTTTTGATGAGAACAGTTGATTCCTCCCTTATTTCTTTGTATTTCACGTAATCTTGCTCTCTGGCTCTTCTTAGCCAATTAAGCCTGGCTGCTTTCTTTTTAACTACGATTTCTTCGCATTAATCATTCCACCACTCTTTTCTGTTAGTTCTATTCGCTCTTCCAATTACCTTCTCTGCTGCATCAATATTTTTAATTCGGCTCCATTTGCTGTCAACCTCAGTGCCTTCTTTGAGTTTAATTAATTGTGCTTCTATCTCCTGGTTTTTCACTTGCTTTTCTCTTATGCTTTTTGTTTTCCATTTTCGTCTTTTTACTAATTTCTTCCGTTTGTTCCGTTTTTGCTATTACCAGTATGTAAACGGAATCTATGTTTGCTCCTCTATATGACCTTACGTCAGTGTTAGTTGAAACCGCTGAATCATCAGTTGTCCGAAATGTGAAAAATGTAGCGTTAACTCCGATTCTACCGTCAAATTCTGAAGTTAACCTTTTATAGACTTTAAAACCTCATTACTTTTTCGCTCAACCTATCTAATATGCGATAAAAGTATTGGTTTACCCCAAAACAAGCTGGAATTTTGAAATTTTTTTGTTATTGTTACGTTTTCCGTCAACAACAACACGAAAAAACGGTTTTTAGAAAAAAAATCCTGTGTGTATGTCGTCGTCGTCGTTGTCGTCGCCCACTTTTCCTTACACGTTTTGTTTTGCATGATACAGCCTCCGGAGTGCAACAAGTCACCAATTTAATAATGGAATATGGTTAAGGACATGTCACAGATAAACCCTATTGATTTTTAGCTCACCAGAGCCAGTACAACAGGTGCTACAGTACTTCAAGTACGATATTTTTGAAGAAGTTTCAGTTTGTTAGCACGATACAGCCTCCGGAGTATATACAAGTGACCAAATTTATGATTGGATTTTATTCTGAGCATCTCAAAGATAAGCCCTATTGATATTCAGCTCACTAATACCAGTACAACGGATGCTATGGTACTTGACGTACCAAATTTTTGTCATTTTTGGAGAGTTTTCAGTTTGTTAGCACGATACAGCCTCCAGAGAGTATACGATTGATCAATTTTATGATTGAATATTGTTCAAGATGTCTCACAGATGTACCCTATTGATTTTCAGTTGACTAGAGTGAGTACAGCGGGTCCTATGAATCCAGATATACTAAATTTTTGGTTATTTTTGGAGAAATTTCGGTTTATTAGCACGACACATCCCCCGACGTGTATACAAGTAACAATTTTAAGATAGAATATTGTTCAGGGCCACAGATGCGGGAAAGTTAGTTTTAATCTTTAAACCCGTTTATGTTAGTATCGCTTCATGCCCTTGTTCTCTGGTTTCCTTCATAATGGGCATGAAGTATTTTCTTTTCTCTTGAACTGCCTTTGTATAATCATTATCAATCCATATATTTGATCCTCTTAAGTTATTCGTGTGTTGATATATTCCCATCTTTGTGTGATTTTAGTTTGATAATTATTGGTCTCTTATTTCCTGCCTTAAACGCCCCCAGTCTTTTGATCTCTACTAGATCCATGTTACCATCATGATGCATTTCCATTTTTTCAAGGATTCCTACCACTTTCGCTGTCCCTTCATTTACCCTTTCCCCTTCTTTGTTATCAATTCCCTGGATTACCAAGTTATTTCTCCTAATCTCATATTCAATTGACTCTATTCTTTCCTCTTGTTGTGAGATCAATTTTCCGTTTTCTTCTTTTATTTCTATAATTGCATCTGTGTTTCTATCCAGCTTTTCTTCTACTTTCCTCAGCTGTTCATTTATCTGCTTAAACATTCGTTTAATTTATATCATGTTCTGCTCCATAACTCATTGTTTGCAAACTAAGAGCGAAGTTCTTCCGAAATCTCAAGTGACAAAGCCAGTTCACCTGATACTGACGATCAAACCAACGAAACGCTTGTCCCCTCACAACCTGTCTCAGAAACAAGGACGAAAAAAAAAAGAAAGCAAGGTTGGGCTCCTCTGAAGAAGCTAATCTAACAGAGGGAACAAAACAATGCATACAAAAAGCATACCAAGATAATCCAATGGCTTACATTCTTCCAATAGACAATTTCCAAGCATACTTGGGAAATAGTTTTGGAAGTCGCAATTCGTACCAGGAAGCATTAAAGTATAATAATAACATTAAGTCACTTATCTCTAGTCTAAATTTACTTTATCCAACTCTTACATTGAGGTCGATTTAAAACAGAATCACTCGAATAACAAAAAAAAAAAAAATATCAGCTTCAACTGGATTTTAAGAAACATGAGAGCGAATCAAACGAAGAGGATTACAATTCGGACGGTTCACATCAATAGGGATGTTGATAGTTGATACAAATTCATGTGAAGTTATGTTTTATACATTAAAGACAGTTTCAATAAACCTAAATTAACATTATCACGTGAATGCGAACACCAATCAGAGCGCGATGACGTCACTGCCTTAACATTCAGAAAATCAGTTATCGCCGCGATGACGATATACCCCACCAGAACAGCAGAGCCACCACTTCAGATGCGCACGATGAATCGACGGTAGAAGGGACAGAGACTACCACCACCACCACTACGATGGATATAAAAATGCGAATCAACAGACGAGGAGCGAGGAGGCGACTTGGTTTACGGACTCCTGCTCCTACAAGTTCAGCTGCCTTCAGTGCGAAGTGTAGGTCGGGGTCCTGACTTCAACCTTAAACGCTTTACACTGTTTTCTGCCGAGTGGGAGTATTGATCTCACTTTTTATACCACTCATTAGAACGGCCGTTAATTTCTGGTATTGACGGAAACATGAACGAGTGTTCTAACTATTAGAGGAATTTCGGTGTGGTACTGACGCACTGAAATCTCTGCAGTATCTCCGGAGGGAAGCGCCGTTAAGCTGGGTACTGACTGGCTATAAACGATCGCTTTAACTGGTAGATTAATTTCGGTGTGGTATTGACACACTGGAATAACTACAGTCCCCGCACGTAGAAGTATTTGTTAAGCTGGGTAGTGACTAGCTATAAACGATACTCCCGAAAGCTTGAGATTAAAACTGAAAGAGTATTGATCCGTCGATTGCTCAGATTCCCGGTTACCTGAATATTTCGCCGGACATAGAGGGTCACGTCTACCGACTAGTATATCTCCGAAATCGAAACACACACCGCGTTAGTTCCACCTAGGTTCAACTCAGGTCGTCAGTACCTTTCAACCGACGGAAGAATACGGATCGACGAAGCGTGACCTTCGAAATATTTACGTACCATCATATAGAATATTGAATTATCTAATTTTAGTTTTTTTTAATCGTTGTACATATTATTTTCAGATATAAAACAGTTAATCTAATTGGAATCTGTCTCATTTGGGCTTACCCAGGCAATACGCATTACAGGATGGCGCCTGAGCAGTAATATTAAATTGCGTAGACTCAGTATCAACATTTTTTGCCCATGTTAACGGAGACTAACGAAACAAAAGAGTTTTTTAAAACCAGACAGTTAATTTAAATTTGGAAGGCGGAGTTGTAGGACATTATAATAAACGGTGACAATGGCATCCGATAACGATGATGGGGCGTATGGATTGGAAGTTACGGACGAGAAGGTTGGATGGGTTTACAGACTACGACAAACAGATATCCGCGCGGAATTAGAATCCAGAGGGTTAGTTTCGATGGGAAATAATGTCAGAACTGAGAGCTAGGTTAGTGAACCACTTACGGACGGCCGTCAAAGATACACCAGACATCCAGGACAAAAGTAACGTTACTTTAGGACCAGTAATACCTACCCAACCACAGGAGGACAAGGATTTACAGGTTCTAGATATAATTAGAAAATGGGGTATACATTATGATGGATCCAGAGACCCAATAGAATTCCTGGAATCGGTTAATGAACTCAAAGATTGCTACAACATACAAAATAAACACCTATTTCAGGCACTTCCTATTATTCTGAAGGGAAAGGCAACGTTGTGGTACAGAAACAATAAAAACCAATGGACAGGATGGACATATTTTATAGGGGACATTAAAACATTTTTCAACCGAGACAATAATTTACAACAACTGAAAGACATTATACGTAACCGTCGACAACAGACATATGAAAGCTTCAAAGAATTCCTGTCAGACATCCAGACATCCATCAGGAGAGACAACGGTTTTTCCGAAACCCAAGCCATAGATAGAATAATCTCAAACATGCTCCCCAATCATCGCTTATATGTAAGAAGAGAGGAATGCAAGACGATGGAAGAACTGGCAAAATTAGTCATCGATCACGAAGATATCCAAAAGGAAATTCGGATTCAAGACCAACCGACACCGAAATCTCGTTACGAGTTACATGATAACTTCACACATCCCACCTATTCTGGACTTAACAGAATATAGTATCTCAATAGGAATACATGCTGTTGGAGATGCGGGAAAATAGGACATAACCGTCGGGTATGCCGTTCACGCCCGAGCAGGGACCATCGTGTAATGCGTATTGCCCGGATAAGCCCAAAGGAGACAGAGTCCAATCAAATTAACTATTTTATTTCTGAAAATAATATGTACAACGATAAAAATAAACTAAAATGAAACAATTCAATATTCTATATGATGCTTCGGTACGTAAATATATCGATGGTCGTGCTTCGTCGATCCGTTTCCTTCCGTCGGTTGAAAGGTACAATACCAGAAACTAACGGTCGTTCTAATGAGTGACATACAAAGTAAGATCAATATTCCGACTTAGTACAATACTCGGTAGAAGACAGTGTAAAGCGTTGAAGTCAGTACCCTCGACCTACGCTTCGCACTGAAGGCAGCTGAACTTGTAGGAGCGGGAGTCGGTAAACCAAGTCGCCTCGTCGTCTGTTGATTCGCATTTTTATATCCATCGTGGTGGTGGTGGTAGTAGTCTCTGTCCCTTCTACCGTCGATTCATCGTGCGCATCCGAAATGGTAGCTCTGTTGTTCTGGAGGGGTATATCGTCACCGCGGCGATAACTGGTTTTCTGAATGGAGTTTTATAGTAACTCATTTATATCGTTACATCGTTACAAGGGTAAAGTAACAACAAGCATATTCCGCCTACTTCAAAACACTCTAAATTCTATTCAGGATTAGTCAACAAATTCCGACCCTCAGTTCTCGGCCTTGAAATCGAAAGTTATCAGTTTTACTAGGAGAAATAGCACGATCTTTCCCCTTTTATATTTAAATGATGCTCCGCTCGAACTCGTCAACCACCAAAAATTCCTAGGCGTAACATTTGACAAAAGACTGTCATGGACACATCAGATCACAGACTTAAAAGGATCTTGTCTCTTATCTTAAAATCACTTGGACATCATCAATTGGTAGCTGTAGAAGAATCACTCTTATGGATGTACAGAGCCCTCAGTCGTATTGGATTATGGAAACATTTTATATATGAACGCTTGTACTTAATACCTTAAATCTCTTATCACAATTCAGAACACTGCTCTACATATTTGCATTGGTGCCTTCAAATCTAGCCCTTCCGAAAGCATTTTCGTTGAGTCATTTGAGCCCCTTCTCTTCATGCGTAGACAGCGTATAATACTATCATAATTTTGTAAAATCTCCACCTGTTCTAATAACCCTATCAATTCTGCACGTACTTCTGGAGGACAACCTGAAAAAATTTTAACAACCGTGCAATCACTGAAATCGCTGTTGAGAACACTTAATATTGCTATCATAACCCCTCCTAATTCTTCTAATATAGCGCCATGGAGCATTAACTTGCGTTTTGTTGATACGACTCTAAGTCGCTACCACAAATTAGATACACCCAACGCAGTACTTGAGCAAAAATTCAGGAAAATTTTACATTCCCGTCAATTGGATAAAATTTTGTTAACCGATGCGTCAAAAAATGCAGGGGTGTCGGCTGTGCCGTAACCGATAAAAATTCTATAGTATCAACATATCGACTTCCCGGCACTACCAGCATAGGGGAGAAAGGGGTAAATTTGAACACGGGGTAGATTTGAACATTCAATTTTCCTTCTGTAGTGCAAACTTTTCAAAATAAAGAATAATCACGGCAACCATGTCACGTACCGTATAATCGTATAAGGCGCTAACTTCAGACTCGATTTTGGCACACTAGTTAAATAGAAGTGGTTGTTCATTTATATAGTCAAATTTTTACAGTCTGAGAAATATGCTCTGATTTTCAAAGTTATTAGTTTAATGCTGATCGAAATACAACGTTTGAAAAAGGTGAGTGTTGGCTTGTTAACAATGTATTAGTTTTAGGTTTGGGCTTTTTGATAGTGTAATAAATTCTTCGTAAAGGAGAAAAATGAGGTTGGGGTACATTTGAACTATGGAAATGGGGTACATTTGAACGGTGTTCAAATGTACCCCATTTTACTTCTTTTTCTTTTTACAATCAACATTGGATATTTTTTTCTCTTTCAGACGAAATATGGTGCGAAATTACAAAAAAAAAGAGAATCTGCTTATAATGAAGAGGACATACAAGCTGCTATCAGAGCAGAGCATAAATTACTATTATGCAACAAGTGCATAAAGTTTTTTCACGAATGAAAAAAAATACACTTTATGCACATGTTGTATACATTATTTTTTCTACAGCCCTATACAAAAAAATAAAATTCAAATAGAAATTTGGGATATTTTAATTAAACTCCTTCGGTAAATTACAATTATACGTATTCCAAGTTCCATGAAAGTCCATCCTCGATGCCCAGCCAAGATTCATTGTGTTAGTTATACGTATTCCAAGTTGCATGAAAGTCCATTCTCGATGCCCAGCCAAGATTCATTGTGTTAGCTTATGGGAAGCGTGAAATAAAGTTAACGTTATGGCACTTTTTTAACGCTTTTTTACTTTTTTTCACTCTAACCATAAACAACCACTTAAAGCGCTGCAAACCGATGAAATACAAGGTACTTTAAAGATAGGGCGTAGAAAAATAAAATTATAATACACAGATTGTCAATGGGGAATTTCCGTCTCACCCACGGATACCCTATGGCTTCAAAAGATCCTCCTAAATGCGTATTCTGTACCTACACTCGACTTACAATTGAACATGTTGTATTAAACTGCCACCAATACTGAATAGTTCGAAGGCGTTATAATATTTATGAAACACTTGGAAACGTCATTGGTTCAACCAATGGATTTAGACATGTGATTAATTTTCTTAAATACTACCGCCTTCTTAATTTAATACTGTAACACTGTTTTTGATTTATATTATTATTTAATCTGTACTGTATTGTATATTGCTCATGTGTCAATGACCTTTAGTTGTCGAGACACAAATCTGGGAGAATTAGACCAAAATTGAATAACGCAGCTTATTTTAAGCATGAGTGGACTATGTCAAGACGTTATTCGTGCGAGAGATGGGAACACTCGTTTTGAGAACGATTTTTTTATTTGTTTCGTATACTGTCAATTTCGAAAATTTTCGCTTATTCCTTCCAGAATTTTTATCGTCTAAATTCAGTTTTACCATTTATAATAATTATAGTAATATGTAATGTGATGTAGAATAACTGAAAAAACTTAATTTTTTGTTAGTTTTTTTTGTATAAATAAAACTGATTTAATAAGGGTTGCGTTAATTTTTTGGAGAAGTGTACATTACTCAATGCCATGAATTTCCTTTTCTAGTCAACTTGATTTGAGCAGTGTAGACCAAGCTCCATATTCACTGTCAAACAAGAAATATATACTCTTATAATATATATTTATTTCAGCTGCCGTTAAAGTACCAAGTAGAAGAATCAGTATGTTCTTTGTGTTGTGCTAGCGGTACCATATCATTGGATGTTATCCTGGAAAAAAATATGTTTTTATTGGGTGAAGCAATGAATTTCAAAGTACACTTGGTTAATCATTCGGATATAGAAGTTGAAGGGTTGAGAGTAGAATTATCAGGGGTAAGTTAGATAATATTTTCTACAAATATTCTAGATCAGGGGCCCGCCACTGCCATCAATCCGACCCGCGACAGCTTAAGACTAGTGTCATCAATCTGGCCCACGTCAGCCAATGTTTGACTGTTGTTACTGTTGCTGTGATGAGTTGAATGGAAGATAATGAAAACACAGAATGATAATTACTGTGTTTTATTCACTTGCAACGTATAAATTTACAACAGAAATTATGACGCAGAAAAATCAACTTAAGTATTGTAAGCTTAAGCATATTAATAACTAACAAATAATTAAATTGAAATTAATCCCACTAATAAAACAAAAAAAGACTAATGAGATTTATGTAATTGTGATTTTCCATCGACAATTGTATGTAGTTGTGGATTAATTTTACTTGTACCAATTATTAAAAGAGATTTAAGACGCTCATCGGTTAATTTAGATCTAGCAACATTTTTTGTGTACTTCATCTTGGAAAACGTTTTCTCACACAAGTACGTAGTACTAAAAACAGAAAGCAACCCACGAGCAAATTTATGCAAATTATCAAATTGTGCCTGTGGAAGATTCTTATAAAATTCCAACAAAGATGAATTTTAATATTTGTTCTTAAACATATCACTGCACTGTAAATCAATAATTTCCATTTGGACTTCCGGAGCCAGGGTTTCAATGTCAGAATCAAAAGGATTTTGAAAAAGCTTAATTTCATTCACAATTACATCAAAATCTGAGAAACTAGTATCGAAATTTATCTTTAAAGCACTCAAAGTTTCGACTGCTAAATCGACTGGAAATTCAGTCTCTATAGTGTGGCTGAATATTTCACATGTTTTGAAATGTGTGAAATATTTTTTACGTAACTGCGATTGAAATAGTATTATTTTCAGCCTGAACGATTTGATATTGGTGTATAAATCAGGAAGAAGCTGATTTTCTCCTTGCAATTTCAAATTCAGTTCGTTCATATGATTTGTGAAATCGATATAGAATGCTAATTTCCACAGCCATTCACTATTTCCTAAATCGGCACAAGGGCGATGCTTCTCATTCAAAAAAATTTCGATCTCTGCTCGAAGTTCAAAAAAGCGCTCAAGGACTTTTCCGCAACTGAGCCAGCGTTCGGCAGTATGATATGGCAAATCATTTTCTCCGATCTCTTCAATAAAATCGCGGAATTGTCGGTGATTCAGCCCTGTGTTTCTGATAAAATTAACAACTGATATGACTGGTCTTAGAACTTCAGACAAATCCAAACATTTTCCGCACAAGGACTGCTGATGAATGATACAATCTAATACTAATGGTTTTGAACCACCATCATTTTCTACAGCCTTCGACACAATTGCGACCACTCCTTTATTTTTACCACACATATTTTTGCCTCCGTCGGTGGTTATAGATTTCAAGTTTTTCCATCGGAGGTTTTTTTATTAATGGCATTTTCGACTCCCTTAAAAATATCTGCCCCAGTTGTCGTGCCGTGAATACATACTATAAATATCAAGAAGTTCTTCATACACTTTATAGCTTTTATCGACTCCACGAATAAAAATCAACAGCTGAGCAGTTTCTGACTCATCCAAGGTTAGAGAAATCCACTCAAGATGTCTATTTTTGTCAGACGGTTGAGATGATATATTTTCTGCGATGTCTTGCACCCTCCGAGCCACGGTGTTAGCTGACAATCTGACACCTTTCAATAAATTTAGTTTTTCGGTCCATATTTCTTCAGCTACTGCAATGAAGCATTATTTTATCATTTCTCCATCGCTGAATGGTTTTCCACGTTTTGCGATTTCAAGAGCCACACGAAAGCTGGCGCCAGTTGCAGACTCTTGCTCAGTATTGGCTTTGGTAAACAAGAATTGCTGCGATTTCAGTCCGCACTTCAAAGCCTAAAATTTTTCCGTCCGCAATATTCCTGTATATTTAGAGTAAATTTGAAGATGTTCCGATTCATAGTGACGTTTAATGTTATAGTCTTTGAGAACAGCTATTGTTTCATTACAAATTAAACATAGCGCCTTATTACTGCACTCAATGACAAAATACTGAAAGTTCCATTTATCTTGGAACATTCTGCATTCACTGTCTATTTTTCGCTTCTTTTCCATACCAATAAATCACACATAAAAACAAGTCTAATCAAAATACTCTTATTACTTTATTTCACAATAGGCAACTTCGCTTCCTTCGCCTTTCCCGCGCAAACTAATTTCGCAATGGCGCCGCTAGCCTTTTTATACCAATGCAATTACTGCCATCTAGAAATGAAAGGAAAAACTAGCCAGAACCAGAACTTTCTCGAACCAATGCGGAAATTCACAAATAGATAGTACCTACAACAGTACGTAGTATCACTATTCGACACTAGATGTCGTTACGTGTCACAATACACAATCAATAGTAATTGAAATGCAATAAAAGTCAATGTTTTCTTAGGTGCGCAGAAAAATTAAAATTGTTATGGCTCTTGCAATATACAAAGAAAAAGATTATGGCCCCAAAGCTTCAAAGTTTGGAGACCCCTGTTCTAAATTGTTCTCATATTTACAATGCATTCATAGATTTTTTCCACATATCACTTACCATTACATCCACTAAACAATATTTATTATAAATTAAATTTTATTTTCAGAATATTGAATTTACAGCTCATAAACCTTCAACTAAGTGTAAAGTTGAAAAGAATCTATTAGCCATAGCCGAGAAACCTGGTGTATGTACGCAAGGTGAAAAAACTTACAACATTAATTTGACTATTCCAGAAAATACTATAATTCATAGTTTCTCCAAATGTCTTCTATTCAAGCAGTGGTTTGCACTAAATGTGAGTATACGTAATATTAGATAAAAAATAAGAACTTATAGTTTCTAGTTGAATATTAAATTCCTTTTGAAGCTGTAACAAAGATCCAGAAAGTCATCATTCGCAACTAATTGATTCTATGATTTTAATCAAATGGACCAAGTGCTTTCCAAATCAATTCTCGTAGAATTGAGTTCTATTTGCAGTTTATACTCATAAACCCAAAATTGTTCTCTGAGATATTAATTACCAATCGAATGCAGCATCTGTTTAGTGTTTGTGTGAATGATTATTTGAGAGGACAGACGGTTTGTAAAATGTACAACAATAATTAAACTTGTGACTTTATTAAACACACTTAACATATCACAGGCAACAGTAGTTTCCAAGTGAACTTGCCCCCACGAAAATCACCACACCCAAAAAGCCCAATAGAAACGCTTTACTTTAAATCAAACCATGAAAAGACACTCTATACGAGGGGTGCTCAAACGGTCGATCGCGATCGACCAGTCGATCGTGAGAGTCGAACTTAACTTGGGAAATATTGGCCGATATCGATCGATTCACAATTTTGTTTGATGGCGACATGATTGATGATAAATCACAGCTAAGCCAAAATAATCCGCATATAACTTTATTTATCATATCGAAACCACCTCATGCTAGCGGCTCAAGGCGGCTTTATCAAAGTAGCGCGCGGCATTTGTCAAAGAAAAACCGGGCCGCTTATTTGGCACCATGGTAACAAGTCATGCCGAAACCAGGGTTATATTTTGTACCAAAATTATAGTATTTATACAATAATGTCGCACTCTGTACTATATACTATCCACATCTAAGGATAGTACGCTAAAATACTATAATTTGAATTTTGCAACCGATTGCTTAGTTTTACCTCATGAATATTTCGACTGTGTGTTCCCTGATTATCCTGCGCAGTACATCGATAATTGTATCACTTTTTTTATGACAAATGAAAGTGCATAATTTGACAACTGATTTAAAAAGAGAACAAAGCATGTTTACAAGACCAGCCTAGCAATCAAAAGTTACAATGATCACGTCATTTAAAATTTCTTATATATTGGCGAAACACAAGAAACCCTTTGAAGATGGAATGGCTATGAAGGATGTTTTATTGAACCGGATGATGTTTCATTTACAGATTTTAAAAATAAATCAGTGATCATGTCTGCTATTAAAGAACTTCAGTTATCTCGTCCTACATGGCAGATAAATTAAAATATGATATCATGGAAAGTACACACTTTTCTTTGCAGTTCGACGAATCCACTGATTTGACAGATATTGCTCAGCTGTGTATTTTAATTTGAATGCTATTTAATGATATGTCGACTAAAGAAGAATTTTTATCAATGGTTCCTCTGAAAAGAAAAACCCGTGATGATAAATTAGATTCTTTCATAAATTATGTGACATGCTACAAGTTACCAACCTATAAACTAGTGTTCATTAGAACAGATGGAGCACCAGCCATAACTGGAAACAAAAATGGTTTCGTTGCATTGTGTAGAAGTAATGATAATTTCCCTTCGTATTTCTCATTCCTTTGCATTATCCATCAACATGTTTTGTGTTCAAAAGTTCTAAACATAAAGAAGGTTATGAAAATCATAAAAAAATTCCATCCATGCCCGAAGCTTGAAACGAAGGATCTTCAACAGTTGGAAGATAGTTATTCTGCTGCACACACTGATTTAGGTTTTGACACGGACATAAGATGATTGAGTCGCGGAAAACTCCTTGAAAAATTTCAAGAATTATTTCCCATAATAATTGCTCGGAAGATACCTGAAAGTAAAAAATGGCTAACTCATTTAGTATTCTTAACAGACGGCACAATACATTTAAACAGCATTAACTTGGAGCTGCAAGGTAAAGAATAACTATTATCGGGAGGATGAGTTCAATCAGCGCATTCAAAACTAAATTGCCACCAATGATAGATCAACTAAAAAGAATGGATCTGAAACATTTTCCGTCTTTGAAAACAAGGATTCCTCAGTTAAAGTTTCATATTTATGAAAGAGAATCAAATTTTTTTAGTCAATTTCAAAGACGTTTTTTGGTTTTAGTAAATTGAGTAGCACTCAGTAAAACTCAAAATCGGTACTACAGCATATATATATATATATATATATATATATATATATATATATATATATATATATTATATTTATATATATACTGTATTAATTACTTGCTTTTATTGTGAAATTTTTAAATGTATATGTTTATAATTTAGAATTTTTGTTTTAGTTTTGGCTAGCTCAGTTTGTTTTTAATATTTGTTTAATAATTTATTTTAATTAGATTATTCGGGAGCATGAAATCCTTTTTCCCTTTGAGTCCTGGCTTATTGTATTGTTATAATTGTTTAAATAAAAAGAAAACACATTATTTGAAATAGATTTAATTTTCAATGCAATATTTATATTTGATAAAAATAATATGCGACGCCAATGGTTATATTGTACCTACTTATTGATTTTAATACTATCATCAATGCGCATGCGTGAAAAACTAGTCATGCGCTTTAACATGAAATGAACACTTCTTACATTAAAGAAGCATCTATATTTTTACAAACATAGTTTGTTTGACGATGCAGATAAGTAAATGGTTCATAAAAACATAAAAGAATTTATATATATATCATAGTTATATATGATACAAATAGCTGTGGGAAGAAATTAGTTATATACATGGATAGAAAAATAGGAATTATATACAAATGGACATAGTTATTACATTATAAAATTTCAATCACCAGATTTATGCGATTACAAGATGGCGTAAGTACATATTTTAATTTATATAAATTTCGGCCTTTTATTAAATTTAACGATTTATGCAATGAATATACTATATAAAGTCTGTTTCTTTCTTTTTTAGATCGATCATATTTGCAAAAGTTTGTCAATTTATGAAATTAAGTACTTAATTGGTATTTTGAGTTTTTACACTGTTTATTGGCCAATAAATGATTTAAATACACTGACCTGTTGATCTTGAATTGGGATGAAAGTCTCTGGATCCCAGGAACACTCCACTGAAGCTCCAAAAAACCAAAGTTGTTGAAAATTTCACAGATTCTTGTCAAAAAAACTTGTTACAATTCACTGTGAGTATTACTAATATTGTATTTCATAATACTTTAGAAGTTTAAATGTCTTAAACCGGGAATATCTTTAAATTTCAGGAACACTATCACATACACTCCTCGCTTCTTAACACCAGCTTCCGTTCTCCTTAAGCGTCCCCTCGATTTTCGACTTTTTTCAACAAAACAGTCTTTTGTTCTTTTCCAGGTCACTATTCCAAAGTTTATTTATTGATTCACAGTTTGTTCTGTCATATTTTATAACCAATAAGATATTGTCTTTTGTAATCAGATAATTGAAACTTCTATCACTTATCAAAAAATTTCATACATACAAATACATTAAAATTGGTTATACATAGATACACTTACATGGTACAACATTCAATATTATTATTGATAGTATATTCTTGTTACACTCATATTAATTATAAATATAAATTCTCTTATGTTATTTGTCTATATGTCATTATTTGTTTATCTATGAAATCTATTGGATTATATTCTATTCAATATTTATATTTGTTCTTATTCTTAAATTAATGATTATAATGAATTAACTATAATAATATTTGTTTTCATTTCAGATGAACAGCTGATTATGTTATGGAAAATAATCTTCGTCTTAGGCACCTTTATTTACATCATTACATTGGTTAGGCAATATCTATATTTTATGTTATCATTGAGGTAATTCCTTTTTTATTATATTGTTATAGGTTATTATTTAATATATCTTTATTTGATATGTTGTTTAAATTAAGAAAAGTGTTTCCTTTTTACTTGTTTTCTTAAATTATGTTATTTTCATATATATTTCATACTAGCAAACATATTTTTATAATACTAATTCTATTATTATCTATGATATCTGGTTCAATATATATATATATATATATTTATATATATATATATATATATATATATATATATTTATATATATATATATTATATTCAATCTAATTAATAGTTATAATAGTTATATTTTAGTTGATATATGAATATAACAATATAAAATATTATTCGTCTACGTTTTCACAATTTGTGATTGTAGCGACACTATTGCACACACACCTTTAGCAGCGTATGTAACCTAATTCACTTTTGACAGTAGGTGTCAAACAATGCCCGGCTAAGATAAATATTAATTTCTGTATTTTGAAAGATAAATTAATTCACAATCGACTTAATCACTCTTGTCTCAGGGTGAGATCAAAAAATTTTAAATAACAATAATTCAACTCTTATAATTTTCAAGTATTATCCAAATAAAATATTACTCTATATTCAGAATCCCGAGTAACTGTTTATTCAATATAATAAAAGGCACTTGAATTATCTTATGACATTTACAATTTTACTGTCACTGGAAATTAAGAAAATGTCACTGATTAGATCAAAATTTCAATAGCAAGCAAAATGTTAAATGCGATGAAAATAGATACTGAATGAATACCACAGTGAGTTGGAATCAAAATTATATATTATACGATCAGATAACAAAATTATAGAAGTATTTATTGTTTCCCAAAAATATTATAAACGAAACAAAGATAATACTATCTACCAACCTTAATATTAGTACAACATATGCTATAAATCAACTAATTAAAATTTTTAATCAAAAGTTCAACTCGTCTAATATACACTTGACGTGTATCAATGTCAAATAACGCAATTTTTCGTTCAAATTGTCTATTCAAAAATTTTTCACTTGATGTAAAATCTTATATGTGTAACGTTAATTTGGTTTAGCTCAAATTATGATATAGATGCAACTATTTTCGAAATGTATTTAAAAAGGCCTGTTAATTCTCGAGCAATAATTTTAAACTGAAGTGGGCTCACCAAATAGGACAGGAAAACTCGTACGTATTCTAAATGTATTTAGAATTCTGCAAAACTTTCTAAATATATGGTTTAGAAACTGGAACCAACTTGATACGTTGCAATTCTTCTACGAATTATGCACGCACTGGCTTTATAATGTATGGCTTTATGATCTGATTGTATAGTTATACGATTTCTATTAAATTCTCAAAAAATTTGAGACAACTCTTATTACGATGTTGTCTCGTAGGGGTTTCAAATTCAACTGCCTAAACTTTTTTCAAATAAATAAAATCTCTTCTCCTGTGGTTACGAAAAATTCCTTTTCTTTAAAAAAATACTAATTTATGTTTCCATATAACAAAGAGAGATTTGAATTCTTTTATTACCATTGTAATTCTGATAGCAGAAACATCTGTATTTTAAAATTTCAAATATATTTTCCAAATCATAATAGTACAGTGTGTATCGAACGTATTGCATACACATATAAATAATTTTCCTTATTTTAATGTTTCTTTCAATTTTTAAATAGAGGAACTGTACTTATATATATATATATATATATATCCAATGCTTTATGCAAAGAAAGAAATACCAGCTTTTGCTTTAGGGAAGATTCTGCTTTTGTCAAATTCGACTTTTGCTTTGAATCAAACCTAGCTTTTGCTTCGGTAAAACTTACAATATATATATATATATATATATATATATATATATATATATATTATTTTGTAAATAAAAGATCTTGGCGTTGATTCTTTGGACTGAAATCCCCGTTATCCCCACCTATATAGCATTTTTCAGTCGTTATATAAAAAAAAATTTTTAGATATATATATATATATATATATATATATATAAATATATATAATATATATATATATATATATATATATATATATATATATATATATATATATAGACGAAAGTAGTGCGTTGCTGAAACTAGTTAGGGTAACTTTTTTATTGGGGAATGCGGCAATGTGATAAAGAAAACTCTGTTTAGTTAATCCTAAGCTTTCGAGAATTTATTATTATCATTATCAAAGAATCTACAAAATAAATATATAAATTTAAAATATGTTTTAAAGTAAAAATATTTTTTACTTACACTAATTGAGGTTGTTCACAATAATATAATATCTATTTATATGAAGAAACATCATTGTACAATTTAATCGTTAAAATATTCAAATTGGCATGTTATCAAATTGATGACAATTTTTGACAAGTTGATGTTGTCATAGAAAACATTTTTTATATATATATTCAGTACATCAGTATAGTATATAATAAAATGTTTACTATACTCTTATTATATTTAAATGAAATATAAGTAAATCAATGAACAGAATTATCCTGACAATTAATCGTGTTTTTAGTAAATTGAAAGAAATTTATCCTTATACTGAACGTTCTAATGTTGTATATAGATTAACATGCTCTACATACGAATCTGTATATGTGGGTCAGACTTCTCAAAAAATTACTAAGTGCTTAGCTCTACATAAGAGTGATTCAAGATTATACCCAGAACGTTCAGCATTAGCGGAACACGTTTTCTCAACAAAACATATAATTGATTATAAAAACTTCAAAATTTTGTGTAAAGAAGACAATTACTCTAAAAGGATTTTCCTGGAAATGACATTCATTGCTCAAGAGAATAATTGTTTAAATAAAAGAACTGATATTCAGAATCTAAATTCAATTTATAGTTATTTATTATCATTCGACAAAAAAGATAATAATGAAGATCAAGGCGTTATAGAGGATAATTCTGTTTATTGATTTACTTATATTTCATTTAAATATAATAAGAGTATAGTAAACATTTTATTATATACTATACTGATGTACTGAATATATATATATATATATAAATGTTTTCTATGACAACATCAACTTGTCAAAAATTGTCATTAATTTGATAACATGCCAATTTGAATATTTTAACGAATAAATTGTACAATGATGTTTCTTCATATAAATAGATATTATATTATTGTGAACAACCTCAATTAGTGTAAGTAAAAAATATTTTTACTTTAAAAAATATTTTAAATTTATATAATATTTATTTTGTAGATTCTTTGATAATGATAATAATAAATTATCGAAAGCTTAGGATTAACTAAACAGAGTTTCCTTTATCACATTGCCGCATTCCCCAATAAAAAAGTTACCATATATATATATATATATATATATATATATATATATTGTTGTAGATAGAACGAGTATATAAACATTCGTTAAATCACAATAGAGTATAAAATTATAATATCTATCAATAAAAGTAATTTGTTAATAATGTAACAAATAAATAGAATATATATAGAACAATATATTTGATTAGAATCAGTATACATAATCATAGAGAATATAAATAGGAAAATCAAAAGAATTCATAATAATTATTGATAGACATTTTTTTACATAATTCCGTACCATAAACAACCTTAGACAGAACTTAACAAGCAACGATGCTCAATAAAATAACGTAACGCCACACGGAATATTAGACACCTAAAAGATCTGTTTATATTTGAAGAATAAATGGTAATGGTAAAAGGTAAATTGAATGTGATGCAGTTTCTCGTAAAATTTTAAAGTAATAAATGTTATATATAAAATATAAGAAGGTACAAAAGTAGTAAAAAGTTAAATGAGTACAGAGACAAAATTTGTGTAAAATAAAGTCAACCCACGTAGTAGAATTATCACCCGATAATACTAAGAAGGAAGATTGCCACCTGGAGCGGGGAAGCGTCATGGATGGATACTATTGAAGGCGTCGGCTTGGTGGAAAGAAAAGGTCTGTGGTGTGTTTATTTAATATATTTGGATCCAAATTTTGAATAGTGAAAAGAATAAAAGTTAAATGATCATTTAAAATAGAACACCTGATAATACAATTTTGAATAATAATAATAATAATAATAATAATAAGGAAATGTAAAAAACTAACCTACCAAATTTGTAGATACATGTATTATTTATTTTACGTTGCATGTTCTTTAATCACGTATATATAAAACTTTCCACGAAATAACAAGGCACAACTATTTTCAGTTTTATCACGTGCACAAAGTTTATAATACGTTGACATATTTTTTTAGATTGAAATAAAGTAGATTAAAAATTTCAAATATCCTCTCCATTTCACGAATCAATTGAAACTTAAGTAGTTTTCTTAATATTTCAATAATGCCATTTAGAGCAGTGGTTCCCAACCTTTTCTGGACCACCACCCCCTATAGAAGAGAACAAAAATTTCGAGTTGAATGGGAAATTTGCAAGTCTTTAGGTAATCGCATAATGATATTTCAACGTCATTTGCCATTTCATCTATTCTTCTTTGCACTGAATTATTACTGAGAGGAATTTTTTAATGATATCAAATGGTGTCTTATGATGGGGAACAGTTTTTAATATCTCCTCGTCTGCCGGAAAAATTAATTCCTCGCCAATGTTGTGTGGTTTTCCTGACTTTGCGATTAACAATGAAACGTTATATGAGGCTCGTAGCCCATCATCGTCTCGTTTAGAAGACGATGCAAAAAGGTTTGATATAGTTGGCTGATTTAAATATTGTTTTTCGAGTTATTGAAAATAGAATATATCTCTGTTCCTCTTATCAGGATGCATTTTATGTGAATACTCTTGTAGCCTAGGAGGTTTCATAGCTTCATTTGAAAAAACTTTTCGGCAAATTAAACACATAGGTAATGATTTGTTTGTAGAAGATTCCGCAAATCCATATTTTAAATATTCAAGACTGTATTGCCGGCATTTCTTTTTTAATTTAGAAGCAGATTCAGCCATTTTCATACAAAAATTAAATTCTCAATAGATTTATAGATAGTAATGTTTATAAAATGACACACCACTCACGATTATTTACTACAGCAGAGCTTATGATTCACGACTATATATCGCGGCCAAGCACATACAACTAACTAAAAAAAAATTCGTGGAGCTGTTGTTTTTATACGTTTCATTTCGTGCATGATTCAACTTGTCTGTGTGCGAACATATCGAAACATGTTATTTTGTATGAACATAGCGCGTTTGCTTATCAACGTGCGAGGACAAGTCATGTATTTCTATTCTGAACTAAAAGAAATTATTATAATTATTAGTATTATTAATAATGCTTATTTGAAACTGCTTATTAACCTGTTTTTGATTATATTTCTAGCTGAACTTCGTCATCTGGCGTGGACATTCAACTACGTAAATAATCTTAATTTGACAAAATTAATGTCGAAATTAATAATTTATTATATACAAATTTACAAAATGGTACAAAGTTGTGAATGGTGAACTTCGGTGGTTTCAGATCGGAAGACACTTATTTATGTTTCGATTTGATGAATATTAAACTAACTTTGTTATTGAGCGTTGAGCTCGATTCGATGAGTGTGTAAAACTCGCGTCGATGAGTGTAAAACTTTGTTATCGAGAGTATTGAACTCGCTTCGATGAGTGTAAAAAACTAACTTTGTTGAGCGTTGAGCTCGATTCGATGAGTGTAAAACTCGCGTCGATAAGTGTAGAACTGATGAGTGAAAAACTAACTTTGATCAGTGAGAGAACTTTGATGTTGAGCGTTGAGCCCGATTCGATGAGTTAGAAACTGATTTCTTCACGTTGTGAGACGTGTTAAATAGAAATCTGCGAGGGGCGTGTTTACACGTGGATTGGGTTGACCAAACGAAAATAAATATTTCCTATCGGCCAGTATCATTTGACTTGTCGGGTTCCTAGACAAGAATCAACTATGGGTGCCGCCAATAGTTAGTTAAATTTCTATGGCATACTACAATAGCAATTGTAACCTCTTTACTCAGAAAGGAAATTTAAAAATGTCTTCCATATATTTCGAACATCGACCATGAAATTCATGCAGAAATGACACTAAATTTAGGGTTTTTACAATACAATATATGATAGTGTGAATCGTGACCTTTTCCTAACTTCTTAACTATAGGACAATGCGACAAGATGTCTACTTTCAAAAATATGTTATTCTATGCCCATACAAAACAATTTACAATTATTGTTGCAAAACGTGGTATTTTAAAAGTATTTTGAAAATAAAATGAAACTATCCTTTGAATTTACAACAATATAAAGATCTTATCAATTCTGTAACATATTTTTACAACGCTATTAACTAAAATGAATTTACGCCTTAAATATATACAATAAAAAAAGGACGCATACAAATATCTCACATATTTTAAAGGTATCGTAAACAAATAAATGTCAAGATTTTACAATCTTGATCATAACCCTTTTTAAATCATTTTTATTTCACCATTCCTCTTGACTGCTTATTATTTGCTTCTGAATCCGCTACTGCCCCCCTAAAAGGCTGCAGCGCCCACAGAGGGGGCGGTATCGCCCCCGTTGGGAACCAATGATTTAGAGTAACAAGAAAAAAAGTTACAATATTTGAAAAGTCTTAAAACCAGATGTTCATCTTTCAGAGAAAAATAACGTTTCCAAACGATTATGTAAATTTATGCAAATGAGTCTGCATAGCCGTCTCAAACAATGAATAGTTTTTAAAGATATATGATAATTGTGTGGTGTGGAAATTTAGATATAAATATATAAATAAAATCCATATTTTTATGTTTATGGTGTAAGTATAGTTCATATTTTGAAAACAGGATAATCATTTATTTTTGGATATAATATTTATATGAGTACAATGAGTAAATAAAAGCGTCAACTGCATGTTATGAATAACCAATATTTTAAATTTCAGTTTTTTTGTTCCTTTTTTGAATTAATACTATAAAATAAATTACATTGAATAGTGATGTTGATTTTCTTATGACTTCGCCCAGGAACCCTGGGAACTGAGAAAAAGAGTTGTGTATAAATAGGAGCAGCCGAGGTAAAATTTTGAAATTAAATGAAACTACGTGATGCAAAATAGCAAAATGAATAGGGGAAAATATTAATAAAAATCTAAATAAAAATTTGTTTTTACATATTAATTAGCTAGCCAAAAGTATATTATTATTTCAGTATTAACATTGCATTTCATATTCAATTCAAATTCTCAATTATAATATAATTACCCACAATATACATATACACAATATACCGAATTACCTTAATGTATACATCAATCCACATGTAAAATATTAAAAACGGAAAGCCGTCACATTTCCATGGCATCCAGCAGAATCCAACATATTTTTTTATTATATAAAGATCCAAACATGCTTAATAGCCTTATTACATGGATAGTATATTATAAAAAAGATATTTTTACATGTGATCTAAGGGAATACCTTATTTTATTCCAACTGCAGAGGAGAGACACTTTAAATGGTAGAATTCAAATTTGTCTATTATGAAATGTTTCAAATTCTCATAAGAAGTTATTCATATTTGTGTTTTAATCATAGAAGTATTTAAATCCCAAACGTTTCAAAATATAATACTACTAATCTTTTCAATTGTCCTAAAGGCAGAGACAAGTCCAAGTTTATCAATGCATTAATAGTGTTGGCCAATCGACAAATAGACTGAAGTGGAGAACTAGCAGAATTTTGTATACTAAGCATTACGGAGTTTCGCGTGTGCTTAGGAAGGACATGAATCTGTATATAATATAAAAGTGCGCTACAATTTATTTTGTTTTTCATATACTGCATTGCAAGAACCACATGGTAGATGATAAACATGATGTTTTTATTAACACCAAGGTTGAGGTACCTTTATTCCATAGGTCAGGTGTTTATCATCTACCTTGTGCTTCTTGCAATGCAGTATATGTGGGTCAGTCTGGACGCAGGTTAGAGTTTCGTTTGAAGGAACATCAATATTATATCAAAACATATAGGAATACACACATATATAATAGTCCTTCATCATTTGCTAACCATATTTTATCGGAACTAGATGATTTTAATTTTCAAGATAACAGACTTTTACACCAATGTGTGAAGAGTATTCGACTCAACCTTTTAGAGATGTCTGAAATACGTCGCATATATAACGATCCTTCGATATTATGTTTTAACGAACAATCACAACCTTCAGAAAACTATTTATTCCTTAATTTGTGAGTTCTTAGTTTCGATAACACATAATTTGTTTTCAACCATCGTCATTTACGTTCGTTCTTCTTTTTGCAATTGCTGTCATTATACTGATTCTTCTTTTATATTGATAATTACCTACTTCATATTTCAGACAGTCACTATTATTTTGCACTTATGATGCATTTTTCTTATTGATTTTTATAATGCTATGCTTGAATTCTTATGTTCATTAAAGGTTTTCATTTCATAAATTTTAACTTATGTCACGACTTATTTGAATACTTTGGCCTTTCATGTTTATTCTTCTTTTTGTAAATTGTCATGGCTTAATTTGTAGTTTTGGCGATTACATAATGGATATTGTTAAGACTCTGTGCCCTTACATTACACTGTGTTTTAGATAATTTCTTTACACGATTGTTAACATGTCTCATTCATCTCTGTTTTGAAAGATTTTCAATGTTGTTATCGAAGGCTGTCATTTGTCCTTGTCATTTGTCAGGTCTCCGACCATATTGTCTTATTTGGGATTTACTGAGTCACTGCGCTTACAAATTAAAATACCAGACTTTCAGCTTCGGACATATTCTGTCGTACGACGCTGTCCAGTTTTGTTTTCTTTTCTTTCCTTCTTTTTCTTTAATACATTGACCCAATTTTATAACTTTTCTTAATGTTGTCCTGATTTGCTTAATTTTAATTCGTTTTATTTTATTTTGCTTGATGTTTTACATAATTATGAAAATTTTTTCATTACCATTTTTATTACTGCTTTTCCCTACAGTATATTCCCTTATTGCCTATTATTATACATATTTTGGATTCTGCTGGATGACACGGATATGTGACGGCTTTCCCTTTATGATATTTAACATGTGGATAGATGTATCCATTAAGGTAATCCGATATACTGTGTATTTCTGATCTTTTTTTTCTATCTTGATACCTTCTACATGCCTGGTGATGATTCAGTAAGCCGGAACTAGTTGCTTCTTCATCTTTTATCAATATATATGCTGTAGTAATAATTTTGAGTATTACTGACTGCTATTTACCTACCGACTACATTTATGATGGATAGTCTTTTTCATTTAGTAAATTGATATAGTTTATTTACGATAAAAAGACGATGACGTTGCAAAACAAAATATTGTGATGTTGCCAAGCTGTAGTTTTTTTCTTTACTTAACGAAAACTAGAAAAGTCAATCTGATGTTAGATTGACAATTCTTCTTTTTCATTGTTCCGTGCCTCGTAGGTCGTAATTCAAAAATATTTATTTAAAAATAAAAGACTTGTATGATAGGCTTCATTATTTTATTATGAATACTTATTCATGAAAAACTATGGATAAGATACAATAAACAGTAACCAATCATTCTATATTCGAATTAACATTTAATTATTTTACATAGAAGAGGGTTAAACCAGCTGTAATCATCTTTTGCAAATTTAAATATAGTTTCTTTATACAATATCTATTCTATTTATTATAATAAAAATAGAATGGAAAAGAAAAATATAGAAACACAGAATAAAATATTGTTACAAGATATAAAAATAAACTCAGATTAACAAATAAAATAGATGTATTTGTTTTAATTTTTTCCTGCCCCAAATATTGGGTCACATTCTAAGCTCACTTGCGGGACACTTCCACTACTTTGCCATATTTACAAATCCTCTTTAGTTGCGAGAAAAAATGAATTAGACGTTTAATTGAAAATTTGTTAAAAAGATATGCAAATAAAAATAAACGGTTTTAAAGATTAAAACCAACTTTTCCGCATCTGTTGCTCTGAACAATATTCTATCATAAAATTGTCACTATTATACACTTCGGGAGATGTATTCGTGCTAACACACCAAATTTTTCCAAAAATAACCAAAAATGTAGTATATCTGGATTTATAGGACCCGCTGTACTCGCTCTCGTCAGCTGAAAACCAATAGAGTATATCTGTGAGACACCTTGAGCAATATTCAATCATAAAATTGGTCATTTGTATACACTCTGGAGGCTGCATCGTGCTAACAAAATAAAAATTCTCGAAAAATGACAAAAATTTGGTACTTCAAGTACTATAGCACCCGTTGTACTGGCTTTAGTGAGCTGAACATTGATAGGGTTCATCTTCGAGATCTCTAAATAATATTCAATCATAAAATTGATCACTTGTATATACTCCGTAGGCTGTATCGTGTTAACAAACTGAAATTTCTCCAAAAATGACAAAAATGTCGTACATAAAGTACTATAGCACCTGTTGTACTGGCTCTGGTGAGCTGAAAATCAATAGAGTTCATCTGTGGCATGTCCTTCACAATATTCAATTATTAAATTGGTGACTTCTGGCACTCCGGAGGCTGTATCGTGCTAACAAGACATGTAAGGAAAAGTGGCCGACGACAACGACGACGACGAACACACAGGATTTTTTTTTAAAAACATTTTTTCGTGTTGTTGTTGATGGAAATCGTGAAAAAAACTCAAAAAAAATTTCAAAACTCCAACTTTTTTTGGGGTAAACCAATACTTTTCTTGCATTTTAGATAGGTGGGCGGAAAAGTAAAAGGCATACTAATTTCTGCATTTGAGTCGCAGCTTTTGAAATTAATTAAGAATACTTGAATTTTATTTAATAACGGCATATTCTTATATAAATTTTAAACCAGAATTTGTTGCATCCTTAGATACCTTTATGGTTATAACTAAAAGTGGCAACATTGCTCAAGATTTCAGTACCTGTTAATGTGTCAATAGTAATCTATTTAGTAGTTTTGTCCTTATTTAATTATCATATGAAGAGAGATATCGTCAGAATGTCATCGACGATCATTTTTAATACGCCGTAGTATTGTAGTAAATAATATCAAACGTGGTTTGTTTATACGAGCGCCGTTACGACTAGAGAGTAAACATTCAGTTCTTTCGTTTTGATGTGTTTTTCAAGACTTTTTAGTGTGAAAATAAACTTTTAAGTTAATTAATTTAATGTTTTTGGATTATCATGGATCGTCGGTGCCAAGTTTGTCAGAAAAATGGCCGAAATTAGCAATGCCATGTATCTACAATACCATCCCCACTTTTTGTAATTCATTCATAATTTCACTACTGGCATTTAGAATTGTTGGCCGCAAAAATAAATGTGTTTATGAATGAATAGCCCTCTCTATGTTTATTATTACTCTAAGAAAATAAAAAATCTCCCATTTTATCAGTATTATTCATGAAGAGATACTGTGGTCGTTGTTTTAATCTGTGTATTATAAAATAACTGTACCTAATTAATTCAATAATAGTTATTAGTGATTTTGAAAACGTGGAAATAAAGCAAACTGGATCAAAATATACATAATATAGAACACAAGATTTCCACTACTCCACCACAAAATCAAAATTAATAATAAGTGGAGGCACATCCTGTCTATCAAATACTACTTCTCTTTTTCAGTGTGCTCTACTGTCTGACCAAATATCAGGAGTCCATTTTTCTAAAGACTTTTTCCATACACCTATTGCTTGTTCTGTTGAAGAACCATCAGTTCCCACATGACCTCTATAATTTTTTTTACACTATGCCCCAAATATGTTCAATTGGGTTGAACATACAGCGGTAAGGGGGAAGTCGAAGCACTTTGTGACCATATTTTTCAGATAATATGTCAGCTTCATATACTGTTGGTGGTTTATTCCTACAAAAATGTTTATATTTAAACAAAATTAATTATCTAAGTATTACCATAATATATTGAAAAATGTTTATATCAACTTACCGTTGTACTAAATTCAATAATTGGGTTTTGAATAAAGTATTTTAAAAAGGAATATCATTTTGTATCAATCAGTTCTGTATATCAGTCTTTTTGGAAGCTGTTGTTGGTACTTTATTGATCATTGTACTGTGATAACTTGCATTATCCATTACAATTGTGGCAGGTTCTTGCAAGTTCCGTAAAAGCTGGTATTCAAACCAATGCAAAAAAATTTCTTGGTTCATTTCACCGTGGTAATCACCATCTTGTTTTTTGGAAAAAAAACCAGCCCTGCTCCAGCAATAAATCCAGAAGAGGAACCAGCATTCAATACTATATACCTACAATAAGGAAATAACAAATTACTACTAGGTTTCCTAGATAGACTGCATAGCTCATAACAACTATTCATAATTATATAGATTTAAATAAAATAGAGTGACTAGTGAATATTTGAAAAGGTATTAGAATGGCAAGAATGTTAGTACATAATAAATTAATTGCTAAATTTCATTATTCAATTACCATGGACCACCAATTTTGATTTTTTTCACGCTTCTATGAGTAGAATCTTGCCAAGAACGTCCAACAGTACCGACTTCAAATTTCCAGGTCTCATCCAAAAACACAAATTGATATAAACCTTTTTATCTTGACATATTCATGTAGAAAATGTACACGTTTTAATGCAATATGTGGCAACTCCATTAAACGACGACAAGGATCATCTTTTTGGTATTTGAATCCAATATTTTTCCCTGTCTTCCGGAGTGATGTTAAACAATCATTGAAGAGTTCACGCTCCTAGAGTTTGTCTCTTAAAGTTTTCAAGGTTATATGTTCCTCTGAAAAAATATTGTGTTCGTTAATTGTGAATAAAATAAAACAGTAAATTCAATATACTCACTGTTTCGATACATTTCGTATATAACATTTCGGAGAGCATTTTATTCAAAGTTATAAATTTCAACAGTAGGTTTTATGCGTTGTATCTTTTTAGGTGGGCTTTTATGCTGCTCACCTCTATTATGCTTGGCGGCAATACGGTTAACAGTGGTAACGCTAAATTGTAAAGCTTCTGCAACTCTCTACAATATAATTACTTCAATTTATGAAAGAATAATATATTATCAAGTTTAATTAACCTAACTTAACATTAAAAACATTTAATCATTTACATTTAAATATGTAACAATAATATTAATAATGATGAATACAAATAGCGAATACTATTACGTACGTCTCTTACAACAGTAAGCGGGAGAAGCGGGCCCCATTTCGACATTCTCGTTCAAAATAGCTCAACAAAGATGTTACCACCTCTTGACATTTTGTGTTCAGCTGCTTCGGCATTTTATTAACCACACACTGCAGATTTGTCTAAATAATTAGTTATGAAAATAACTGTTTCTTTAATCTTAAAGAAGCAATGAATTTAAAAGCACCAAAAAACTTGTAAATATTAGACGATGATCGAATGTGAATAAACGTCAAAACAAACTGGGGAATTCTACCAGTTGACTTGACAACGTCTTGAAGTTTTGCCAACCCGTTAGCTGTAAATTGCCCTGGCTGTTGAGGATAAATTGTATTCACGGTTGGTAAATTAATATTTATTCTGATAAGCAGGAAAGTAACAAAATGACATCATCTTCTTTTTATCTTAAATAAACTATAAATCTCGCAAGTTTTATGAGTTATCCTATTTCATGTAAAAACATTGAGAATACTGTTACTGAAATAGAAAGTCAGTTTAATATGGACTCATTTTCTGTTGAACATGAGGTAGTGCAGTTTATCTTAGATATACATTTTAAAGAGACATCGTCTGATACAAAATATGGTCTTTTATATATGTAAATAAATATCCGAATCATGCTTGCTATTAGCACTTAGTAATTACGTACCAACGTACGCTTAGGACATGCAGTGCCATGCATCGACATCCAAAAATTTGTAATTCTTTAGTGTAAAACGTCATTTTGCAAAGACGCATTTATCAGTGACCTACACTACCCCTATGACCCACATACGCCATTAAACATCCTATCTCCCTAACGTAAAATGTTGCATCACACATGCTTGCGGCACTTACAGCCTACAGAGTCGATCACTTGTAGTGTAACTTTAAAAAGGTAATAAAATCTACTGTTTCGACACTTACTCTGTGGAATCTACTCAAATTATTTTTTTAAATAAAACTAACTGTTTCTAGATAATCCCACAATATATTGAAAAAATGGTAAAAATTCTAAAAAATTTGACAATTGATTTGATATTGTTATCATCGTCAGAGAGACAGAAGTTTCATTACAATTGTCAAATTGTTTAAAATTTTTACCATTTTTTCAATATATTGTGGGTTATCTAGAAACAGTTAGTTTCATTTAAAAAAGTTATAGAGGTAGATCACCAACAGTTCAAGACTGAGCACACTTGCTCTATATTATACAGTATTTTTTTCTTCTAATGTTGACATATAAAGTGACACTTTTTAAAACGAATTGATGTTTAGAAAGGCTTTACTTTTCGTAACTAGATATGAAAAGTAAAATATTTCGCAGCTGGTGATGAAATAGTATACTGTTTAACGAGTGACGAAATTAGCATTTTCTGCAACAAGGGAACAGTTTCTCAAACGAGGCGCATCCGAGTTTGATAATGTTCTCAAGTTGCAGAAAATGCTTTTCGACGTGTAAAACACTATATTTTTTCTATAAACATGGCTTACTACATAGGATGTACAAGAAGTTTGAAAGAGGTAAATTATCTTTAAAGAAATCTCGAAGAAATCTGCGATTTAGGGGTAAACCCCGTTTCAGCATGCTTGTTTTAGCATCTGCCTTGATATTATAATTGAGCTTTTCTAAACCTTTGCGACGTATTATTGTATCATACTAATTCGGCCGGTTGAAAGCGTCGCATAGCAATCAAAACACCACTGTCCGAGAGCACAGCTACTCGATGCAACGTGCTACCAATTTTCAATTTTGTGATAATTGTTATAATTGAATTTTGCATTAATTACGTTATACAATGCAAAATTTACATGTTTTTGTGCTAAATCATGTTTTTGTATTGTGCTCCTATTACTACCATGCCTACAGTAGATAAATTTAGATCGCAGTAGGCATCATTAGATAAGAATGCCAAGGAACTTGACATATCAAATAAGAAAACTAATAACCTAAATACGATAACTACTTTTCCGAATAAAGACCAGATGTAAGTGACCGATATTACGTGTGAAAGGCCAAAAAAATTCACAAATTTTTACGCGTTAATCAAAAGATCCCTTCAAAGCCTACAATCTATTATTACGCAGAACAAATATGACACCTTGTTCGAAGCCTCGGAAGATGATCATGTAATAAATCCTGTTAAAAAAAGCGACAGAAACTTAAATTCAGAAAACTAAGTGCCTCATCCTCCAGTACGAAACACGATAATAGAAAATTAAAAGGAAATTATACAACCAATAGTAACAATAAAAAAGCTACATCATCGTGCCCTCCGATCGTCTTCGATGGCAATGTGCAAGATCATAAAGACATGGTCAATGTAACCAGAGAAGAAATTAAGAATAACTTTGAATTAAACTACATAACAAACTCCACCATCATTTTTACGAAAGTCGTACTTGACTTCGAAAAACTCAAGAAAACGATACGGGACGGGAATGTACCCTTTCACACCTACTCCCGACGCGAAGGAAAAACACACGCATTTGTTCTGAGAGGGTTAGCTGAGGGACTACAAAATGAATGTCAAAGACTTATTCACAATGACAACGAAAGGTAGACCCCTATATCTCTTCGAAACTGACTCGAAATTCACCCTTGACGTCCTCAATAAAAATGTGAGAGTGAGCATTCAAAGGTCCAATGGGAGCATCGCCGGTAGACGAAACATATCATCCAATGCCACGCCTGCCAACTCTGGGAACATCCAACTGTGGCAGAGCCCCCAGATTCTTAAAATGTGCAGCGCCTCATCTCACTCCGGAATGCTCGAAGGACAGATCGAAGTCAGCGAAATGCGCAAATGGCAGAGGCGACTATCCGGCCAGTGCTGGGGTCTGTCCTGATTACATAAAAAGAAGAGAATGCCTCGAGATTGAAAGAAGCAAAACTACAAATCCCAATGCAGCTGCAGCGAAATACATCACCGCACATATCCCTACAGTCAACCCTTGGACCCAAAAAACACAAACCATTACCGATGACTTTCCTAATCTCCCAATAAAAACAACAACCAATTTAATTCCTAAAATTTCTACCCCCTACCCACATATTAATCAAACCGCTAATACTGAAACCACATCAGCTAAATAATTTGTTTAACGAATTTCACCAAGCTGTCTATCTAGATGAACTGACAAGAGCCGTAGCATATCTTCTCCATGAAAGGAAAGCTGCCACTAACAAGTTGGAGAAGTTCACAATATACATACAACAACTTTGTCGATGGAATAAATAAGTATGACTTCTAGGCCGGTAGTTGGTAAACCTGGACTTCAAAAACGACATCATATTAAAATAATATTTTGTAATGTACCCGGAGTACTTAACAAGCTCCATATTATCAGACACTTTCTCGACATTCATAAACCAGATATTTTCTTTCTATTCGAGACGCTTCTTAAACTCAACAAAAATATCAACTTTTAAAACACGGAATATAGTCTCTTTAGACAAGACCGCGTCGCGGATGCCAGCGAGGCAGCATCGCAGTATTCATCGAAAAAGGCATAAATTTCCATCTTCAGCAACAAAACAACTCTTCTATTGAGCATATCGCTATACTAATAGACAATGTAATTAATATTATGGGAGCATACACTTCACCCAATAACAAGTTGAAAGAAATGGACTTTTATAACATAATTAGAATACATAGCAAGATTCTCATAGTCGGTGACTTAAACTGCAAGCACTCTCTATGGGACTCATGCTAAATTCCCAAACACAAACGGAAATACTCTCCAAAGATTCTGTGACAACACCGAATGAAACGTATACGATCCTACACACTTTCCTTACACCAAACAATCCCCCCGCACACTTGATATAGCCATTGGACGCAACATACATAATATAACGAAGATAAAAACAATTCCCGACGTAAATTCCGATCACGATCCTGTCCTCATAGAACTTAAATTTACACATAACATATACACTCCAACAAAAAAAGGCATACGACTACACCACCAATGGCTGGAAAAAATAGATAAAAATACATTAATGAAAAATTGACAATCACAGACAAAATAAAAAACACAAATCACTTAACGGAAGCCTACAAAACATTATCACCGCTGCCAGAAACAATACAACATGTTTCAAATCTAAACCCCACATTACCAATACCTTCCCCGATTACATCACAAAAAATATTCACGACAAAAATAAAATTCCCAGAAGATTGCAAAGAACTAGACACGACAATGACAGACAACTACTCAAGCACTATCAAAACACAATTAATTCACTGATACACGAACACAAGGACTACACATGTAAGTTATTTTTGGAGAAACTCGCCCCAAAAGATAACTCCCTGTGAAAAATCTCTATACACCTTACAAATAAATATAACGAATGATCATCAAATGTTGCAAATTGACAAACCTTCACAAAAAAATCCAAAATCTCAGAAGCGTTTGGGGAGGATTTCCATAACAATTTTACGAACAACACGCCAAACACACAACACCATCTTAACATTTTACACATAGTTCATAATTATTTACATAACACATACATAACAGACACAAAAAATATAGCTACTTACCATAAAATTTGAACACTATACGAACATTAAAAAATAAAACAGTTCCAGGCAAGGACGACATTCTAAACGTCCTGCTCAAAAATCTCCCTAAAAAAGCAATAGTTCAAATAACATACATCGCCAACTACATAATTAAAACAGGAAATTACCCTGATATACTCAAGATTGCCCCAATTGTCAAAGCCAACCAACTACCATATTGTGTGGATAGCTACCGACCTATCTCGTTACTAAACAATATAGTAAAAGTTATAGATAAAATATCGCAAAATAATCCAAAATTTCATCGATAGGCACAAGATATTACCCCCGAGCAACCACATTGGACAAGGATTTCGGGACACAAATAAATCCATAATGGTCACGATTGACATTCAAAAAGCTTTCAACTCCGTATGGCACGAAGAACTTATCCACAAACTAATAAATGTCAATTTTCAAAATTACTTATTTAAAATCGTACATGCATACCTCAGTAACCGTACATTTTACACAAAGATTATCGAAGGTTCTGCGGGAGCATATCCCCAAGGATCAGTTCTGTCACCTTTGTTACATTCCATTTTCACCCTTGATTTACCAATTACCTCTGAAATCCTAGCTGCCATGTATGCGACACTTGCTTTATCTTAGCAGCAAAAACACCAGATACTACGCTACACAACATTCAATCACGCTTAAAAATTAACACCTTACCTGAGAGAGAATAAACTGACAATTAACGCCTCCAAGACAGAGTACTTGTTACTCAGGGGAATTGCAAGAAAAAATACTTAATTGCGATTGCATTTATGTATCGATAGACATAATATCCCATCAAGTAATACTTTAAAATATTAAGGATATACGGTTCAACGCAACACCAACGCTAATGCCCACATCAGAAAGCTAAGATTGCAATGAGTAAATTATACCCTATAATCTGCAAACACAGTTGTATGTCAACTGTAAACAATCTTCTAATATATAAAAAAATTATTAGACCAATACTTACCTACTCCATACCAATATATTACAACTTTCACACTTTGCAGGTGGTGCAAAAAGTGTTTCCAAATGGCAATCAAATACAAAACAAACTGCCTAGAAACTGATGGTTACAAGAACAAGCCGACATACCCACTATCAAGGACTTCATATCAAAAATATCCATACACTTTTACAATCACTGTCTCCCTAAAAATCTTCGCGCAAATATCAAAGCCGCCAGTCGCGCAGAAGATACACGTGATCGTGGATGTAGGCTTCTGCATGGTTCGTTATTCACATAACTAGTTGTTTATTTCAAACAACCAAATATATCGATTAAGGAGTAACTTAGGTACATCTAATCAAAACATACATCTACACCCAACAAAAACAAAAATATAAATAACCAACCGCCTCTCATAAACTAACCCTTCTCTCGATTTCGAAACCCATATTTTTATTCCAGAGACAAAGTAACTTCCCCCAACGTCAAAATTGGATAATGCCCCAGGGACAACAAGCCAACTATATACCTCTAAATTACGTGCACAAATATTGCAAGAATTGCCTGACCATCGGCCTCACATATTTTTAGCACAAACTGTGTTAGGGATTGTTCAAACAATTGTCAATAAAGATCTTTTTGACCTAAACTAAAACTCGTATTTATTATTTTTCTTAAACACTACTAGCACAGTATGAATATCTGCAGCTGATATCGACCCCAATAATTTAGTGTGGCATTGGACGTCAGGTTTCGTTTCGATCAATGGGGTTGCGTTTCGCAAATTTGAATTGCGGTCGTTCATTTTGTTGTCTTTAGTAATCATTTTATGCAATTAATAACAAACTAAGTGATAATATGAAGATTTTAGTATGATGCTAGTACCATGACACGGGGAAGAAATTCAAGTAAACTTAAACAACATGCATATTCATTATTTACGCTCCATTTTAACTCATATAGACATAGAGAGAAGGCGGTAAATACTGAGGTCAATTTCTGAAAATATTTTTTATGATTGGGTTATCCGTTGCGTGGGTATATTATTTCGTTAAATGCATACTTTGAAGGTGATATGGTATTTCGCTAAATGCTTACTTTGAAGGTGATACAACATATTGGTGCGTCTATATTTCATTGGCCAATTCACGGTAGTGTTTTTACAATGTAATGCTATTATGACATATTTGTTTATTTTCTATTTAGGTAATAGCAGTGTTGCCAATATTCCATTCAAATTTAACGATGGAGACAACTGTTAAAGTGGGACACTCCATTTTGGGAACATCAAATCAAATAGAATCTCCTACAGTTCAAACGGTACCAACCAATAACTTTGTTCCAGTAGGAAAAGCACCTCCAGGTATATCATGTATCTTATATTTCTGAAAATATGCTTACCAACAAATTGAAATAGATTGTTTTTTAGGTGAGACCGAACAGCCTCCTCCATCATATAACGATGTTATAAACCAACGTTAAGTGGTTTTTCTGTGACTTATTAGACTGTAAACAAAACCGATCAGGATGTTCTTGGTGTTATGTATATTTTAATGAATAACTTGTTTTTATCATAAAAATATTTCTATAAGTGAAATTAATGTTCTAATGTTTTATCGGAGTAGCTCACAAATAAATTTTGAATATCGAGTTTTGTTCAGCATTGAACCTTCAATTCTGGAAGAAGGAACAACAATATTATCAGCACCTCTCGCACTATTTTTGTGAAAAGCCTTCGATGTTTTATATATGTAGACGCAGTGAACCTAAAGAGCTCCATGCTTCCCAATTAATGGTTGACACTGCGCATCATGAGCAGCATTATAATCAATGAGTATAGCAGTTTTATGAAAAATGGAGACCCTGCTCGTTCTATTGCAGTTGACTTTTTTTAGCAAGCTTCTCTGAATTGAACACAATTTCTTGCGTTTTCCGATCATTAGTCTTTTGGTAGTAAACCAATTCCTTGCATCAGACACCCTGATATAAGATTTCTGACCAATTACTTATAAGAGTGGTGTAACCGGAAAACCTAAGACACGAACATTGACAGAGAAGCTCTTCAATGTTTAAACCGTTGAAACCAACTCACTGCGAACTATCTACTAAGTAATAAGACTCAGACCAGACCAACGCCCCAAATTCCGCTGTGCTCAATTTTAGATAACAGGCTATCAAACGCCTTAGTGACAGTACACAATTCAGTCTAGTTACTGGGACGTCCATAAAAGCTTTTCATTACAAATTCAATTACTCTCGTTAGGGCGTCGATAGTAGATACATGTTTCCGAGCCCAAATTGGCTTGTAGATACTATTAAACGTATCTTAATACGAGATTGATTTTTTGTTTATCAAAATTTTTGAAAGCTTAAAAATTATTATTATTGCGATAGGTTTGATTCATTTGTTGAAAATCCAGTCAGCCGTCCAGTAAGAACCATGATTGCTGCTTTAACTTGTTTAGACCATAGTCTGTGGATAGTTTCCCTAATTGCAATATGATTCTGAGGAACAGTCACATGTAGTTAACTTCCCATACAAGTTAGTTTTTGATAGGTAATCATATGACGTCAAATCGATATTTTCCAAAAGAACTAACTACGTTTTCTTGTAGATGGGTTAGTTACGCAACTAAAGCATAGCTGCTACTTTCTATTTTTAATAAAATGCTTTTTGTATTTCTATATTTTTAGAAGTTACTCAATAAACTGCCTTTGACAAACTATGGCACTTGCTTTATAATGAACAAGGATGGAAATTATTCATCAATTTCTCCAAGAAATTGGATGCACCTGATGTATTAGATTTCAGTCACATTTGAAATTTTCTCTACTTAGTTGTTGGCAGTAACACGGAATCTTCCATCTTGTGTCAATGGCGGAGTGTGACGTGTGTAGTATCCATCTTGTGTCAATGGCGGGACGTGTGTGTCAATGGCGGAGCGTGACAACTTGTAGGCGGGGCATGTGTCGTAGGCGGAGTGTATCCGGCGTGGTTTGGGACAGGAGAAAAATTTCCTGGGGGGAGGTGTGGGGTTAAAAAAAATCCACTTGAAAAAAATCATTTATTATTGATATAATAATTACGAAGGTAATGCAGTATTTAAAAATCATTGTCGGAGACGTTGTACATTTCTGCGGGATCCTACACAGTGGCGTGACAGGAATCACGTTCAAAGTTTCCAGTTGCCCATGATGTACCATAAAAACTTGCAGACGTCAATAATGGTGGGAAAGACAAAAATGTGGTATTTCTTTTGTAGAAATTCAGCCTTTTGCTGTCCGCGTACGTAAATGAAGTCTGCAGCATACAATAGTTTAGTTTCCAATATTTCATTTATTTTGGTATACTCGATGTCACCTGAAGAGTATCGAATGCCATGCACATTTTTTTCGAGGTATATCACAGTTTTCTTATCACGCTGACTCAATGTATCAAACGATTGAGGTGGCAAAAACATTTAGTGACTTTGCTTAAAACCAATCTCGATGGTGAGTTCTTTGGGAACAAAGCGTCCATCTACGACGAATCCTTGGATGTCCACTAATGCAACTCTCATGATGATGATTGGTAGAATACTAACGTGCAGTGCAGCAGTACGTTTTAATTTAAATTCTTGACAATTTCGGTGAAGGGAAAATACTCCATTACACAGTCGTGTATTATGACACCAACCAATGTTTGCTTCAATGTCAAGTTTTACATCAACTGTAGATGCCTTCATGCATTCTTCTTGTTTCGAGCAATCGATAACAAACAATGCACGCTTCTTGAAAGAGGAATAATCCTACAGAAGATGCTTCTGTGTTGAATCCATATAACTAGGATAAAATTCGGTATAGTTGAAATAGGCCTCATTGTAATCATTCTTAGTAAAGTCCAACTGCATTCTTTCATTAGGATAATATTCTCCATTAAGCGATAGTCGTATACTTTGAATGTCGGCGTTGTCGAATAAAGTTGGGTCGGCTGTGCTGTTGTCACGTTTGTTGGTTTGAAAGAAAACCAAAACATAACGTGGTCGTTCGACTGAAGTTCCCATATTTCCACGTCTAGCATTTCTGGTGATGGCTGGTAGTTCATGTATCTCCCACTTTCTGAATGGAATAACTATAGGCTGATCTTTTTGAATAGCCTTCATAAGTTCCAACTTAATATTATCATTAGGATAGATATGCTTGATTTTCAATTCGATGGTGGTAATATTTATGTTAACAGTTGTAGTGGAAGTAACACCAGCAACGTTTTTTTCTGTGATATATACACAATCATTATCGTTCCGAGCTCGAACCAAACGTATTGTTTGTCGTCCACATGTAATTATAGGATAGTCATTGAAAATATGCTTGAGAGGAATTTGTAGGCGGCATTGAGGATGGGGTCTTTAGGATAATTCCAACCATCTATAGCCATATGATTGGAATCTTCTTGATTGTAGCACGTTTCCATTTCTCTTGCACTTTCACTGTATGTGCACGGATCGAAAAGAAAAGCACCAAATTTATTTGCCAGCTTTACATCACCAGCTCCATGTATATTGAGTGACCCTTTAATGCACAACAAAGTTTCGTTCATCGCAAAAAACGAAGCGACTTGATTGATGCTAAATTCCACAATGTCACTGCAACTGAACGATTTGATGAATGGAGCATATGTTCTGTATTCAGCTTTGCGAATCGATTCATCGAATCTCGGCTTGCGATAGATATCAAACATTGGAGGCATATAGTTCATACGAGAACGTTTTCCATACATGGTTGTCATCATTTTTCTTTCAACAAAAATCTAAAGATTGCAAGAACAATTTGTTAGCAAACGTAAGATGCTGCTGCTCTTCCTTTGAAGGACGTCGCTTAACTAATGGAACTGAATGTGCAGCGGAACGTCTTTTATGATTAATTATCAATCCCATCTGTTGCTTCTCGCTCTAAGCTCCAACACCAAGGTACTCTTTTCACCACGAAAGTTAATAGGATGTCCGTCTTGGTCCAAAGCCAACACAGTAACGCTGGTAATTTGACGTTGTGGTATAACAGGTAAATAAAGTAAATTATGTGTAGTTTCGTCAATGGCGTACCCATGATTTACTTTTTATAACCAATTCGTAAATAGTATGAGCAGGTCTGTCTGCGCCGAAGGCTCCAGTGGTAATGTTACAATCGAAGCGTATGCTAGATACTATTATAATTTTGACGGGTAGATCTGAAGAGTACCATTGTTTGGCTTCGAGTATCTGTCTAGAAAAGCCTAATATGTCACCAAAACAGTTGAGAGTATCCTGCTCCCCGGACGGAATTCTATATTTACTGAAAATCATACATTGTAACGTATTATTATTGGGTTTTAACGCAAATACAGTATCAAATGGATTGCTGCTGCCAACTCCTAACTTTTCTAGTATAAACGTTTCAATATCAGCGATTTCGTAACATCCTGTTGGTATATCAAAATTTTGCATCTTGTTGTCATGATCGTAGTAGTAAAATTTGCGATTTTCAATGTTTGGTATACTGTGATATGAGTGAAAGGAACGTAGCGCTAACTCATAATCTTTCTCCGGATAGAGTACAAAAGGAGTAGGAGGTTGGAATGTAAGTACGTGATTTCTGCTATTTACACTCAGCAACTGCGACATGATGCAAGTCAAGGGTTGAAGGTGCTTTAAATTATACACAGAACTCGGCTTAAGATTTATTTAATACACTTTGACATAGAAAACAAGATGCTTGAGAATATGCCGGACCATCCCAATGTGTTGTCCAATCGGGGTGGTTGTAGTGAACAAAGCATGGTAGACGAATTTGTAGCTCAAAATTTGATTTGTATTCATTAGGTAGTTTATGCCATATATCTAACAATTCAGACGGACCGACATACCTATCAGATATTGAATGGGAACTTTTTTCAGTTCTTCGGCAGTAAAACTTCGTAGATGCGGTTTTTGGTGTGGCATTAATAATAATTTAATGTCCTCCTCCTTCTCCATTGTTCCATGGATGTTGAAGTGGAAATTTCAAACACAAATGTCCACAATTGATATGATCGTAGTTTTGATACTGATTATTGTTATAAGAAATATTTCTTTCTCCTAGATACTTTACAAGTTCTTTGGGTGATTTCAAATTACCAAATGAATCGAAATAATCGACGACATTGTTTTTCTTTATATATGCTACCCAATGTGTTCCACCGTTTTTGGATGAGTCCAAGTTAACCACCGCACACTCTTGTTGTCGAGGACCGGATTTAGGTAGAGTGTCACGCATGAAAACACCTCGAAAATGTGCTATTTTATATAATTTTGCATAACGGACACATCAATGTCATACAGTGGACGATTGGGTAGCTTTATCACGAGTTTTTCGACATTTTTTTAAATACAATCCAAATCCTCTTCCACTGGGATACTTTCTCAGATATAAACCATTTCCATAGCCTTATTATGACGGTGATCTTCTTCCAATTTCTTTCGGGCATTATTAGCATCAATGACAGTCTTTGCGATCCCAGCAGCTCCACCCGATAGTGCTCCAAGTGCTGAGAGCCCAGCAAACAGAGGTATAAGAGGTAGAAAACCTCCAGATTTTACTGGTATCACTCGAGGAACAACAGTTTTGTTCGATCCTCCAAATTGTTTAATAAGTGATTTGGCTGCTCGTAAGGCAAACAAGGCGCTTTCTTCTAAATATGCTCCTCTCTTCATTGATTTTCCCACCTTTCGCACTACGTCTCTATGAAAGGAACGTCGTTGTTTCTTTGGGCAACTTCCCATTCCCAATTTTCGTTTCACTTTCATGGTACTCGTAACAAGTAATGCGGCAGCCTTTTCACCAAAAGTTCCCTCTTTTGATTTTACTCGAGCCCAAGCTTTATCTTCCAACTCCTTATCTGCTTTGTGACGTTCTTCAAGAGATTTATTTTGTGAATAAGCAATACCGTGTTGTTTGCAAGCGTCGTCTAAAGGATTAATGCCCACATCACCAAGTGCAAGTCGCTTTTGTAGTTTTGTTCCAGCTATAAATGTAGATAGTATGTGTTTAACAGACAAAAAAGTTATATTCAATCACTCACGTCCACATTAATTGTAGGTGGGTAAGTGAAGTTCGACTGGTAGTTTATTTATTAGAGAATTCAAAAGACCTTCTCCCTCAAACATCAACATTAAGACTGATGTATGGTGACGACATCCATATATATTTATAGGATAACACTAAAAATCCTCACAAGATGCAGATCGTTCAACAAGAGCAGACGCTACCCATTGAAAACTTGGACTTTACCTCTAATACTTCATTTGTTGGTAAACATGGTGAACTACTACCAAATTCTTTTCGTGCCATAATCTGTGGTCCCAGTGAGTGTGGAAAGACAAATGTCAAGTTGTCGCTTTTATTCAATCCAAATGGTGCTAAATTCAATAATGTTTACGTTTATTCCAAGTCGTTATTTCAACCAAAATATAAATTGTTGCAAGAAGTCTTAGGAGAAGTTAAAGGTGTTGGTGATTTTCCATTTAAAGACAATGAGGAAATTGTTAGTCCCGATAAAGCGCAATCAAACTCGATATTCATATTTGATGATGTTGCCTGCGATGGACAACAGAAAATTCGTGAATATTATTCAATGTGTAGACATAAGCATATTGACGCTCCCTACTTATGTCAAACATATTCGAAAATACCAAAACAGCTCATACGTGACAATTGTTAATATGATTGTGTTATTCAAGCAGGATGAAATTAAACTAAAACATATATTTGAGGAACATGTGTCACCTGCAGACATGACATTTGAAAAATTTAAAAAGATTTGCTCAGAATGTTGCTCGTCTGACCGCTATGGAACATTGGTGATTGTAAAAGATATTGCTTTGAATAATGGTAGGTACCGAAAAGGATTCGATAAATTTATAGAGCACTAGACATTATCATCAGTCCTCATCATCATGTCCAACGATAAGGTTGCTATTGCCTTGCGTAAGAAAAAAGTTAGCGAATTGGCGAGATCTATTTGCAAGAAATATTTAGAGTTAAAATTAGGAGAATCAGAAAATGATACATATCTAAATAAGCTATTTAAACCGATATCTGTACCGCTAAAAGAAATGTTCAAATCCTCAAAGTCAATACAACAAACCATAGCTGCTTCAAAAATTACCTCGCCAAAATAAGAAGAAATAACAAACAAAGAATGATGTCAAATCTACATCATTTCTTGATACAAAACCCATAGCTGAGACGAATGAATCAGAAAATATTATGCGTTATAATGATGATGATGAAGAAGCTGAATACAATTATTATTATGATTATTATGATGTGAGAATACACTCCAACATTTCACGTGAAGTCATAGAAGATCATTTAAATCAGTATCCTACAATTATTCGACAGTATCTGAAAGATTACTTTCGCAAAGATGATGAAATTGATAGAAATTATGGACCGATATATAATGATGAAATTGGATGGACGTTGGGCAAACGTAGAATTACGTTCGATAAAAGAAACGGTAACATAAACATATTACGGGAGAAGGATGAGGGAGTAGGAAATATACCTGGGACTCCGGGGTTGTATCAGCTTATGTTTTACAATCATCCCAATGATTATTTTGATGAAAATTTGAAAAATTACAAAGCTCTGCTAACAATAACAAAAGCTCATCTCAATGTACTCGGTCGTCTGAAAAGTTCCGCTACCCAAAAGTATCGCAACATAATTAAACCATTGTTTAAAACTGTATCAGGCTCATCAACTAGTAGTAGTAGTAGTAGTGTAACCAGACCTCCATCAACTCGAATATTAAAGAAAGAAACCATTCAAAATTCATCATATATTATTGCGGGAAAACGAAAAACTTGATCATTTCAATCATGTCTGTCGATAAGTTTGGACATCGCCGCAATCATGCTAATGAGCGGGTTAAGCCGTATATGCAAAAAGTAGTATATCCACATACTCCAGACGGTAATATTGATGCGGAAAATGTGAAAATTTGTAATGTAAGGTCACCGACTGCAAATAGCGATTTTGCTAATAAACTATATGTCGATGACAATTGCAAGTGTATCATAATGAGCTTGACACACTTCAAAAAACAATAATCCCCTCATTACAAATGCAGTTGGTGTCTCATCAACCTAAAATCAACGAAATTGATGCATTCATTTCGAAAAATCCTCCTGTCAGAGCTCGAGATATGGCATATAAAAAATATGTCGACGAGGGAATTGCTATGGGCAAGGAATTTTTGAGAAATGAGTTTAAGAGTTTTAAACAAGAAATACAGGATAAATTGTTGAAAAGTAATACTCTAATCCATGATAAGGTCGATATGTATAATACGCATATAGAACGTTCGATGAATGTTTTGGAGGGGGACTTGAAGAAGCATGAAATTGAACAAAAGAAGAAAATAGATGAGAATAATACGAGTAATGGATCATCAGTTTAGAAAGTGCATGTGCTTACGAAACATGACATCCAAAATCCAGCTTGTTAACGAACTCCACAAACCAATACGTAGAAATTATCCACGCAGACGTACAATTGTCAAAGGCATAGATGATTTATGGCAAATGGATTTGGCAGAAATGCAACCTTACCCTAATCAAAATAAAAATCACAAAATGATACTAGTCGTCATCGATTGCTTTTCAAAGTTTTAATGGACACGTCCATTGAAGACAAAAACCGGTGAAGAGTTAACTCGTGCATTCTCAGACATTCTCATCAACACAAAACGAGTTCCTAAAAATCTCCAATCAGACCAAGGAACGGAATTTCACAACAACAAGTTTCAACAACTAATGAAAAAGCATGGGATTAATCATTATAGTGTATTTAGCACGAAAAAAGTTTCTATGGCAGAAAGAGTTATTAGAACATTGAAATTAAAGCTTTACAAACATTGCAGTTTAAATAGTAGGGGAGGGTGGTACACATTGAAACAGGGTACACAATGGAACATTGCAATTTGCTAATTTGAATGTGCCGCTACAACGCCACTAGCTCTGTCGTGAATTAGTCTTATGATGTTGCATCAGCCACCCGTTAGTTGCTTTTGATATTCGGAAGAGTGCACATTTCATGACCCAATTTGTGTTTTTTGTGCCTTAAAGTAAAAAAAGGAAGCCAATATAAAAAGGTATGTTATTTACAATTAAGCAGTTTTAGTGTCCGTTTATATTTGTTAGGAATAATTAGGGTATGCATTTCTTAACCTATAAAATATTTTGTACAGAAATATTCGTGTCTTAGATTTACTTCCAATTAAAAAAAAGTGCGTAGTGGTGCACATTGAAACATAAGGTGGTGTTACACAATGTAACACCTCGTGTCTTCCTGACCGTGGAATTTTTCGTTGTAGGCAACCATGGTAAGGAAGAAGAAGGAGCGAAGAAGAGCTAAATTTACAGGAGATCAAATGACCGCAGCAGTCCAAGAGGTCAAAATAAATGGTACTTCCTACCGCATTGCTGCAGATATGTTTGATGTGAATTTTGTCACATTAAGGCGCCATGTGCGAAAGGAACGAAATGACCCTAATACTAAAATGGAGCCGAATTATGCTGTTAGATCAATATTTAGCACCGAGCAGGAAAGATCTTTATCTGAATATATAAAGACCTGTAGCAAAATGGCATTTGGGTTAAATACTCAAAAAGTGAGAGAGCTGGCATATGAAATGGCGCTCAGAAACAATATTAATATGCCAGATTCCTGGAGAAGGAATAAGTGTGCGAGTAAGGATTGGCTAAGAGTTTTTATATAAAAGAAATGCGTCTTTAAGTATTAGAAAGCCAGAAGCTTGCTCTTTATCCAGGCTTACTTCTTTCACAAAACCTAATGTCGGAAGATTTTTCCTACAGCTTAAGAAAATATATAGAGAGAACCCAACAGTTGTTCAGGAAATTCAAATTTATAATTTGGATGAAACTGCTACTACGACTGTACAGCGTCCACATAAAGTAGTTACACAAAGAGGGGTGAAACAATTTAACCAGTGCACAAGTGCCGAAAGAGGATTACTAGCCACTACTTGTGCTATAATTAGAGCAAACGGAACTTTTCTACTGCCAATAATTATTTTTCCCCGAAAGAAGTTTGTCCCTCATATGTTAAATGGCGCGCCCCCAGGCACATTAGGACTAGCAAATCCGAGTGAGTGGATGACCGCTGAACTGTTTGTTGAGGTGTTAAACCACTTCATTAAACATACTGGTGTGACAAAAGAAAGGCCATGCCTATTAATATATGATAACCACGAATCACATATGTCCCTGGAAATAGCGGAAAAGGCCAAAAACAATGGAATCATTAACCTAACCCTCCCGCCACATACGAGTAACAAGCTGCAGCCTTTAGACAAAGCAGTGTTTTACTCTTTTAAAAACTTTTACAATATTGCAATAGATTCGTGGCTCCTCACTCACCCCGCCATACCTATGACGTTATATCAAATAGCTGAATGTGTTAGTATTGCCCACTGAAAATCAATGCATCCTGAAAACATACTAAACGGGTTCCGTTCGACGGGTATCAACCCATTCAATAAAAATATTTTTACGGAGGCTGACTTTCTTGTTTCACCGGTGACTGACAGACCTGGAGGCACCTAAAAGGAGAACCTTTAACAAGGAATGGTTGTAGTCCATGAAAATCTGAACGATGAACAAGATGCCGGCGGCAGCGGCAACGATACCGCAGATGCTTAATGTAGCACAACCGATCCTCAACAGTGTGCATATGATAAGGAAGACTCTACTTTGGAAATAGCGTCGACTTCAAAAAATTCTTTTATTTCACCATTTGAGATACGGGGCTTTCCAAAGGCAGCTCCTCGAAAAAACTTAGATCGAACACGAAAATCAAAGAAAAGTGTAATTTTAACCAGTACACCAGAAATGAAAGAACTTTCGTACAAAATAGAAAAGAGAAAAACTCCTAAAACAGAAGGAGTGGAAAGGTTAAAACGAAATTCAACTGCAGACAAAAAGGATACAAAGAAAAAAGCAAAACTTGTGAAGAAGATTCAGAGACGGACACAGAAAGTGTAGATTTGCATTTTGCGGAGTCTTCAGATGATGAATTCACCTTGGCTGAATTTCAATACCATATGATGCAGGAAGAGAAGGAACAATCAGAATTTTTAGCAGTTGATGAAACTACTGAAATTTCGAGTGATTCTTTTGTCTTGGTCAAATTTCAAAATAATATTCACTATGTTGCTAAAATTTTGGAAGCTTTAAACTCTAACGAATTTAGAATTTCGTATTTGAGGAAGAGCGCAAAAGTTTCAAGTTCATTCTATTTTCCAGATGTTCCGGGCATTCATATGGCGCTGAAATCAGATTTTGCTATCCTGTTGCCGAATCCGATAAATACAAAGAACAAAAGGCTTTCATCATACTTTAAATTCGGAGTTGATTTTGGCAACATGATTGTACGCTGATATTTTGCTATTACCTTTTATTAAAAATAAATATTTTAGTTTTTTTACCGACAGGTCAAAAAGAAAAAAAAGTTTTTGTTCCTTTTTTGTGTTGATTTAGTTTATTTTAGTTTTTTTTCCAATCTTTTTTGAAAATAAAAAAGTTTTCGTTCTTTCACAACTGATTTTGTTTTAATAATAAATATTTTTATACGTGTACTATTTTGTTTCATTGTGTACTACCCCATGTTTCAAACTGTACCACCAGTGGTACACATTGATACAAAAACATCTATGTAGATTTTAATTTATTTTACCTAAATAGTATGGTTTTCTAAAAAACTGACTAAGGTTGTTTATAGCTCAATATCCAATAACTATGCAATTACAAGAGATTACAATAACACAAAACATTCAACGACCAAATATAAACCTTCCAATGTCAATAAATCCAACGAAAAAGATATTTTAAACAAAACCTATACAAATCTAAAGATTGCCGGACTTCGTCAATTTAAAGTTGGTGATATTGTACGTATAAGCAAGTCGAAACCTGTATTTAAAAAGGGATACACACCCAATTGGACGACTGAACTATTCAAAATAATTAAAGTTAAAATAACCAATCCCACCACATATTTGCTCGAAGACTTGCAAGGTATCCCGATCAGTGGAGGGTTTTACGAAGAAGAGCTACAGAAAACATCAAATCCACACATTTACTTGGTGGAAAAAGTGCTTAAAAGAAAAGGCAACAACAAGATGTTTGTTAAATGGTTGGGTTTAGACAAAAAACACAACAGTTGGATAGAAAACGCGGATGTAGTCACGTAATTACTTCGCTTCACTACGCATGAATACATTGTTTTGTAGTAGTAGGAGATGTGAGTGGGTATAAATAGAGGAGAGAGTTGTAGGCTAGATTCTCAGTGGTCAATATGAGTTCTCAAGACAGCGGCTATTTTAGTGCTACACAAAGTCATGTTAATTATGACACACAATTAGATCATATTTTACAAGTGTATGAAATGGCAGCCAAACAGGAAAACCACTAATTATTGTACAACGAGTATTGTACAGATGGAGATTTTCGAATTGGTTGTGGTTTGAGCCCTGCAAGAACGTTTAGTACTGCGATCACTCTACCATACATCGATAAACCTACGAAAATCAACTTCAACTCATACGAATGGTTCACATTTATCGACATTTTAAATAATAATTAATTTATAAGTGCATCATTTCACGAAGAAGAAGCGGTGTTATCCTCTGGAGACTACTGCACCATTCGACAAATAGTATTTGATCGTGTTAAATGGTTGGAGGTGACCAAACATGATATCAGTATCCCTTTAAGAAAAATAGATGTTTATCAAATTCTACAAATGGATCGTTGCCTCATCTCCCCACGTCTCACTCATTTAGGATCCATAAATTTTGGTGAATACTATGAAAATTTGGTGGAAATCATTAGAAATTTCACTAATGAAAATTTGACTGAATTTGAACTGATTCAAATATTCTGCGACAGTAGCAGCAGCAAAGCGACTTATACATTGCACTAAGAGAATATATATATGTATATATATATATATATATATATATATATATATATATATATTAAACTTATCGTCATAAATTTTAAACAGAATAACTCCCAAAAATATATGAAATTGTAACATTGTCAAAGGACGAATAGAGGTTACCTTCTCAAAAATATATATAATTATCATTTTTACGTATGAACCGATATAATGAAATATATCTCATATCCAATTGAACGTCTATGATATCAATTATCTTTTATAATTATAAATACACTAGTATTATTAGAAATCAGTACCTGAATTTTTCATATTGTAAACATCGTGAGTCATCAAAGCAAATTTCATTCCTTGATACACTATAAATTCATAATTTATTCACAGCACAGAGGATGACATGTATATTTCACCTAGAATATTAAAAGAATCTGAAATAAAATAAAATTATTATTGGGTAATAATAAACAGAAAATTTTGATACGAATATACAAACGAATTAATCACAGTTGTCGAAAGTCAACTATTGAAATGTCAATTCAAAGCGGATGAAAAATATCATAGAAGATTAATAGCAGAATAGTCAACCACAGACATATTTCGAAGTCTGAAGTATTGATTTTTTTTAAAGCTGTTTATATAAAAAAGGTTATTGTACTGAATAATAGGATGAGTTTATATGAGATAATGGTCTAGTAAAATAACAGAAAGGGTTTGAAAAATATTATAAAGGATTATAACGAATTATTGATTGTAGATTTATTGATATGTTCATTTAAAGTGGGAGAGATGTTATTAGTGTATTAAATTATAAGACATAGTTTGGAACTATTTAAGAGGTAGAAAAGTATAATGAATTATTTTAAAATTTTCACAAATAATTAGGAACAATAATAATGAGGGAAAGAAAAGATAAATTTAATATAAAACATCTAATAAACAAGGTTGTAATATCTAGCAACTTGGTAGTGTTTTGTTTGAAATAACAAGGCTAGCAACCGGGAGTTGTTGATTTGAAAAAGAAGGAAGGTATCTGGGGTGATCCGAAGCGGATGAACATGTAAGAGAATTTTTTCTTAAAATTTTATTGAAATTATGCAAAAATCATGTAAATTTGAAATAAAAACATAATACAAAAGATAAAGTAGAATACGAGAAACGTTTAAACCAGAAATTAACCGTAAAACATAATTATTTGTGGAAATATATAGAATTTAAAATTTGATTGGGGACGCTATGCAAGAATTTTGATTATATTATCACATTAAAGCTATAATTGATAGTGAAGAACATTCAGAAGCATCTTTAAACTGTATAAGGCGAATATAGCTAACAATTTAATAAATTTATTGACTTACCTGTATTCGAAAATATCGAGTTGGTGTCCACGATTCCAGAAGAGAGTCCAGCCTGATACCAGAGGAAGAATCGGGAACAGAGTGCACTTACTAAACTTTTAAGTGATACACAGGTCAGTGTTTTTTTTTAATAATTTACATGGTATACCATAATAAAAAGTCAGACTTATAATTTATTTGGCCAAATTTCACTATGAACAATTTTTAGCAATTTAAGAATATCCATTTCATGTAATTTAGTAGTAATAGTAAGGGTTTTCACAAATTTTTCATTATAATCATAATGTTTTTCAATTTTATCACGATTCACCATTATATAAACTAAATTTTGTTGACATGTCTGTATTTCATTTCTACCATCCACAGAACATAAAATGAGTGATATCATAGAGGTTAAATAGGTAGGTTCCGCGCTCAGATTCAAAGCACATGTTGAGTAAATTATGGTAAGACAATATTCAAACTATACAATTTCATATATTTTCATATCATCCGGGACCCAACGAGAGGAAAGTGTTCTCATGCTCACCATTCATATAAATACATATAACAATTTAAAATATTAACAATATAAAGATAACTGAGCTAGCCATACATACATATATATATGTATAGAATTTAAAAATCATAGATAAATAAATTTCATTCTCATTAATAAAAAAAAAAGAAAAATTAATAAAATTATATAATAAACTATAATAAACGTATAAAAAAAATAACAACAAATTGGCACCCAAAAACGTGGGGCGATTTAGAAATAATTGGTAGGATTTAGTGAGGAGTATAAATAAAACACATACAAGTAATATTAAATAAAATTAGTAACGATATTATAAATAAATACCATGGACAGGAAGATGACACTGAGAGACGGAAAACAAGTAGGAGGAGAAAGTGGAACTGAGCAAGAAAGAGAAGAAAGTCGTGGTAGAGGAGATTACCAAGTATTCCATTTAGAACAGGGACAACAATCTGGAGGGAATGTACCAGAGGAAGACTCGACAGGAGATGAGGAAGTAGAAGAACAGGAAGATAGAAGAAGGGAATCGCAAGGAAGAACAGTTACCAATGATCAATTTATGCAATTTTTGATTACAATGAAGGACGAATTGAGGGGAGATATGAATAAAATAAAAAAAATATTAAGTGGAGATATCAACATCATAAGTGGAAATATGAATAACATGGAGGAGAAGATAAATGGAAACATAGATACAATGAGAGGAGATATCAACATGATAAATGGGAATATGAACAGAATAGAAGGTACTTTGAATAAAAAAATGGACCAGATGAGTGGAAACATAGACAAATTGGAAAAGAAAATTGAAGATGTGAAATCTGAAAGTATTAAAGAAATCCAGAAAATCAGGGAAGAAAACGAAGAATTTCAAAGAAGAATGGATAAGGTGCAACAAAATATTGAGGAGCAAAATAAAAATTTAAGAACGGAGATTCAAGACAATGGAATAAAAATCCGGGAAGAGATAGAAAAACATGTTAATGGAGAAATTCAAGAATGGGGTAGAGGTTTGGAAGAAAATTTATTAGGAACTATTGTACTAGAAGTTAATAAACAAAATGAAAATATAATCAGAGAAGTAGAACATATAAAAGTACAAAGACAAATGAATGAAGAAATAATACAGAAGGTAGATAAAAAAGTTAAGGATTTAAATGTTAGGCTGGATGAACAAACAGGAACAAATGAAAAAAGGTCCGAAGTCATGGGTAGATCATTTAATAAGGAATTAGAAGAGATGAATAGGAAAATACAAGAAACGGTAGAAGAAATAGAGGATACTGTCAGAAGAAATGGAGGAGGAGTTATATACAATGGGAATATGGATTTAGGGGTTAAATTTGACGGAAATATTAATCTAATACACCCAAAAGTATTTATTAAAATTGTAAAAAGTAAATTGAGGGGAATAAGGGATTTGATAAAAAAAAATAGTGATAAGAGGGATGTTATCAGGCCATGCATTACTCTGGTTCTGCAATAAAGAGGAACAAATAAATAATATGGAGGAATTTGAAAACCAATTTGTAAATTATTTTTGGGGGGAATTACAACAAGCAAATTTCCGGGAAAAATTATATTTTGGCAAATTTGATTATAATAAAGGGAAAAATTTAAATTCATATGCAATGCAATTATATAATATGGCACAGTATTTAGAACCGGTAATGAAAGAAGAGGAATTGGTTTTATACGTAGGTAGACATTTTAATGCAGAGGTATCGGAGACTATTGCACTCCACAACATTAAAACCATGGATAATTTGTCATGCTACCTACAGAGAGTGGAGAGAAGTATTTTAAATGCAAATGGGATAAATAGGTATCAGAATAGAAATGAAGACATAAGAAATGATAGGACAAGAGAGAATGGAAACGGAATTTTCAGAAGAGAGAATTATAATAGAAATGAAAATAGGAATAATGGATATAGGAATTTTGAGAATAGAAGAAATCCAGAAAATGGAGACAGATATCATAGAGATGGAGACAGAAATCATGGAAATGGAGATAGAAATAATGGTGGTAGGCAATATGAAAATAGAGGGAATCAAGCGAACTTCGACAGAAGAAATTATGATGGAAATAGGAACGGAAATTGGCGACAGAATAGAGGGGAAGGAAGAAACAATTACAATGATAGAAGAAATTATAATCAAAGGAACCCAGAAAGTAACTATGAAGAAGAAAACCATAGAGAGGAAGATAGACGACAAGTAAATCACATCATACAAGAGCAGGAAGGATCAAACAATGATCCAAATCAAGAGCAAAATTTGCAAAGAAATTTTGCATAAATCGTCCTTGCGTTCGTAATATTATCTATTCTTCTCATTATCAACACCCAAGAGAATTTATAGATGAAAGTGCACACTGTAATGAAAATATAACATTAATATTTATAGAAGGGTATTTATTAGATGTAAAATGCAAAATTTTATTAGATACAGGATCTGAAGTTTCAATTATAAATCATAATATAATAGAAAATATAAAACAAGATGATATTACGGTGATTAATACTAACAAGATATCATTAGTAGGGGCGAATGATAAAAAACTTTATCAAACAAATCAAACTATTATAATTAATTCAAAAATCGATGCAAATATTATTCCAGTACAACTATTAATCGTTAGAAATTTAAAATATGATATAATATTAGGTAATGATGAATTAAATAGACATAGGATAATTATAGATTATAATCAGGGATGCATTAGATATCAAAATTCAAATATAAATTTTATGAAACAATATACAAACAATGATATACAAAATCCTGATATTAAGGAAATAAATCAAATTGGGGAAGAAATAAAAGTTTCAGGAGAATTATGTCACAGGGAATATCAAGATAGGGTATATGAGCTTCTACAACATCATAAGCGACTATTTAATGAGGAAGTTCGTGTAGCATCCAGATATGTACATAAATTGGAAGTAACAGCAGAGATAAAGAATTTCAAAATTAAAACATATCCAATACCATACAGGCTGAAGACGGAAGTATATGAAGAAATCACAAAGATGTTGAATGATGGAATTATCGAAAGATCAAATTCTCAATACATCAGTGCCATCACATGTGTTAAGAAGAAAACAGGAGAAATTAGGTTATGTTTAGATGCTAGAAATATTAACAGTTATACAAAGAAACAATATGAAAGTCCATTAAACATAGATTGTATTTTTGGTAGAATTAAAAAAGCTAATATTTTCTCAAAACTAGATCTTAAACACAGCTTCTGGTTAATTCCTTTAGATCCAAAAAGTAGGCCGTATACAGCATTTATGGTAGATGGAATTGTGTATCAATTTTGTGTAGTACCATTCGGGTTACAAAGTTCTTGTGCTGCACTGGTACGAACTCTACATACTATCTTGAACCAATATGAAGACTTCACGTTGCATTATATCGATGACATCCTTATATTTTCTGAAACAGAAGAAAAACATCAGGAACATTTAAAAATCATACTTAAAGAATTGGAAGAAGCAGGATTGAAATTAAATTTGGATAAATGCCAATTTTATAAAAAGGAGGTAGAATATCTGGGATATATTCTAAGTGATACAGGAGTAACGATGAATCCAGAAAGAGTTAAAGCGATACTGGAATATCAAACACCTAAGAATCTAAAAAATTTGAGGGGATTCCTTGGGATTCTAAATTATTTCAAGCGACTAATTCCAGACTTAAGTAGAAGAGAGATTCCTCTAATTGAACTATTAAAGAAGGACATAAAATGGAAATGGGATGAAAGACGGGACAAAGCTTTCCAGGAACTAAAAGAAATATTTTTGAAGAAACTCAAAGTTTATCACCCACAATATGATAAACCTTTCATTTTGAAAACAGATGCATCTATGGAAAGATTAGCAGGAGTTTTGATACAAATCCAAGATGAAGAGGAGGTTCCCATAAGTTTCATATCCAGGGTAACAAAAGCAGCGGAGAGAAAATATTCCATAACTGAGTTGGAAATGGCTAGTGTGGTGTTTTGTATAAGTAAGCTAAGATTTTTCTTACTAGGAGCGAAATTTACACTAGAAACAGACCATATGGCACTAACATCGATGTTAAAAAACAGATATGCTAATAATCGGATACATAGATGGATTCTACTCCTACAAGAATATAAGTTTAATATAAAATATATACCTGGAAAATTAAATATTGTAGCGGACGCATTAAGTAGAGTAAACGATAATGGAAACGAGCCAAGGAAATATCAAATAGGAGTAAATACATTACACCAAACTGAAGGGATATTTACTCTAGCCAGAGTAAAAGAGGATCAAAGACAAATAGATAGTATAAATACTAGAGGAGCAGTGAAAATTGGAGATGTATGGTATAAACAGATTGAGGATAGAGAAGTTTATATAATAACAAGAGATTATGCTAAGGAGATTATTAAACATTTACATATAGAAAATGGACATATAGGAACAAGAAAATTGTGGATGTTATTTAGAGAAAATTATATAGCTAAGAAAGATTTAAGTATTGTAAAAGAAGTTTGTAAATATTGTGAATTTTGTCAAATAGGCAAAGAAAAGAATTTTCATAATTATATGACAACGAAGTCAATTATAACAAGTAAACCGTTGCAAATAGTGGCAATTGATTTTATAGGGAATTTAATTAAAAGTACAATGGGCAATAGACACTTATTAGTAATGGTAGATGTATATAGTAAATATGTGAAAATATATCCATGTAAGAGGACAAATGCAAAAGTCGTAATTGATTGTTTTAGAGAGTACATAGAAGAGGTTGGAACACCAGAAACCGTGATACTTGATCATGCGACGTATTTTGAGAGCCGAAAACTAAAACAATATACTGGCAATAAACAGATAAAGTTACAATTTATAAGTATAAGAAAACCGAGTTCTAATCCAGCAGAACGATATATCAAAGAAATCATTAAGTATTCAAGAATGTTATGCCAAGAAAATCATAAAAGATGGGATGAACGATTGGATATTATCGAAAAGTTCATAAATGAGTTACCACACGGAGTAACGGGTGAGAATCCAATTTATATCATGAAGGGTATACAACCTGAACGTCATTGGAATTTAAATAGACAATCAACAATGGCAAGTGTACTTGAAAAAGTCAATAAAAGAATCTTAAGTAATGCTGAGAAATATATTAAGAAACAAGACAAAAAGAAACCCAAGCCAATAAAGTTTAATAAAGGGGATATGGTCATTGTCAAATCTTTAAAGGTACCGAAGAAAGAGGAAGGTCAATGTGCGAAACTATTATACCCATTCGAAGGTCCGTATATCATTGATACAGAAAATGGTCAGAATAGTTATAGATTAGTATATCCAAATACAAAAATATTAAGGGGTATATTTAATATCGAACACATTTATATATTCTATTCTTAAAGAATAGGTGTTAAAAACGATGAATAGATAATATTACAAACATTTAAATTCATAGGAAATAAGTTGTTTGTAAATAGTAGATTAAGATAGGATAGTTATACAACCAAAATTAGTATAGAAGTTGCCAATTATGTGAGCAAATAGTAATGGAACGATAAGTTGTTTTTGGGGAAATTCAAATTCAAACAAAGATTAACTATGTTAATATTTATTAAATTTAAATTTGAGGGGATTTAAACTTATCGTCATAAATTTTAAACAGAATAACTCCCAAAAATATATGAAATTGTAACATTGTCAAAGGACGAATAGAGGTTACCTTCTCAAAAATATATATAATTATCATTTTTACGTATGAACCGATATAATGAAATATATCTCATATCCAATTGAACGTCTATGATATCAATTATCTTTTATAATTATAAATACACTAGTATTATTAGAAATCAGTACCTGAATTTTTCATATTGTAAACATCGTGAGTCATCAAAGCAAATTTCATTCCTTGATACACTATAAATTCATAATTTATTCACAGCACAGAGGATGACATGTATATTTCACCTAGAATATTAAAAGAATCTGAAATAAAATAAAATTATTATTGGGTAATAATAAACAGAAAATTTTGATACGAATATACAAACGAATTAATCACAGTTGTCGAAAGTCAACTATTGAAATGTCAATTCAAAGCGGATGAAAAATATCATAGAAGATTAATAGCAGAATAGTCAACCACAGACATATTTCGAAGTCTGAAGTATTGATTTTTTTTAAAGCTGTTTATATAAAAAAGGTTATTGTACTGAATAATAGGATGAGTTTATATAAGATAATGGTCTAGTAAAATAACAGAAAGGGTTTGAAAAATATTATAAAGGATTATAACGAATTATTGATTGTAGATTTATTGATATGTTCATTTAAAGTGGGAGAGATGTTATTAGTGTATTAAATTATAAGACATAGTTTGGAACTATTTAAGAGGTAGAAAAGTATAATGAATTATTTTAAAATTTTCACAAATAATTAGGAACAATAATAATGGGGGAAAGAAAAGATAAATTTAATATAAAACATCTAATAAACAAGGTTGTAATATCTAGCAACTTGGTAGTGTTTTGTTTGAAATAACAAGGCTAGCAACCGGGAGTTGTTGATTTGAAAAAGAAGGAAGGTATCTGGGGTGATCCGAAGCGGATGAACATGTAAGAGAATTTTTTCTTAAAATTTTATTGAAATTATGCAAAAATCATGTAAATTTGAAATAAAAACATAATACAAAAGATAAAGTAGAATACGAGAAACGTTTAAACCAGAAATTAACCGTAAAACATAATTATTTGTGGAAATATATAGAATTTAAAATTTGATTGGGGACGCTATGCAAGAATTTTGATTATATTATCACATTAAAGCTATAATTGATAGTGAAGAACATTCAGAAGCATCTTTAAACTGTATAAGGCGAATATAGCTAACAATTTAATGAATTTATTGACTTACCTGTATTCGAAAATATCGAGTTGGTGTCCACGATTCCAGAAGAGAGTCCAGCCTGATACCAGAGGAAGAATCGGGAACAGAGTGCACTTACTAAACTTTTAAGTTATACACAGGTCAGTGTTTTTTTTAATAATTTACATGGTATACCATAATAAAAAGTCAGACTTATAATTTATTTGGCCAAATTTCACTATGAACAATTTTTAGCAATTTAAGAATATCCATTTCATGTAATTTAGTAGTAATAGTAAGGGTTTTCACAAATTTTTCATTATAATCATAATGTTTTTCAATTTTATCACGATTCACCATTATATAAACTAAATTTTGTTGACTTGTCTGTATTTCATTTCTACCATCCACAGAACATAAAATGAGTGATATCATAGAGGTTAAATAGGTATGTTCCGCGCTCAGATTCAAAGCACATGTTGAGTAAATTATGGTAAGACAATATTCAAACTATACAATTTCATATATTTTCATATCATCCGGGACCCAACGAGAGGAAAGTGTTCTCATGCTCACCATTCATATAAATACATATAACAATTTAAAATATCAACAATATAAAGATAACTTAGCTAGCCATACATACATATATATATGTATAGAATTTAAAAATCATAGATAAATAAATTTCATTCTCATTAATAAAAAAAAAAAGAAAAATTAATAAAATTATATAATAAACTATAATAAACGTATAAAAAAAAATAACAACAATATATATATATATATATATATTTCTATAAACTTAACATTGTCAGTGATTTAGAGAAGTATTAAAACTAATTTTATTGAAATTATTGCGTTTTATTTCATGTTCCCACCGTATGTGAGTTGATAAAAGAATCGAAAATTTTCTGTGTGTCGACTAAATGATTTTGTTTCATGTTTCCAAGTTAATAGAAGGAGAAGTCTCTAATTATTTTTTGAAATTACAATACTTCTTTTCTATTGATGAAATATATTTGAGAATAACAGAACATTTCACATAATATTTGTGTGTGTGTGTGTGTGTTTGTATGTGTGTGTGTGTGTGTGTGTGTGTGTGTGTGTGTGTGTGTGATCTTTTAAAACATACTTGTAGACCGCTTTTCAACATCCTTTCAATTTTAATGGGGTAGACGTAATTATAATGGCTCGTTTTTCGTGGGAACGTCGTTCATTAAATTACTTTTTTAAATTGGAAGAAGCTATTAATTTGTGTTGGTTTCGTTGAGGGAGAACCATCTTGCAAATAGTGGGGGATATCGTTCCACATAAATTTGATATTTCTTTACCATTCAAATCAGTTATCATTGAACAGTGAAAGAAGATTATAAATTAATCTGTTTGTCGTGTGAAGGCTACTCAGAAAAAAAGTAAGTTTTTCTTTTATTTCTTCAATTGTTCACTTTTGTTTTTATGATACAAAGTTGTACTAAAAAGGTAGAGTTTATTAACACATATTTATTTTTGTAGGTGGATCTACCTTCATTAAATTCAGTGTCGTTAATTGCAGAGAAGAAGCCTATTATTAAACTTCAACATTTGACGCTCGGGAAAAAATATAATCTTAGACGCAAAATTAGTATCAAGCCAATTTGGTGGTGAAGTCATTTTGATCAAATTCGCAGACAATATCACATTCCTACCCAAGAGAGTAGCGGAACAGTACCGATGTCAACTACACCATTTCAAGGCTCAAAAGCATTCACTCATATTTAGAGGATTAATTGAAGTGGGGAAGCCGAATCGTGCAATTTCTTTTGAAGTAGTAGTTCAAAATTAGTTTTCGCTTGTTTGGTGAGTTTTTATTTATTATATATTAATTACACAAATGTTGTGGTTGACTATCCTGCTGAATTCTGTTATATTTTCTCATGTTTCATTCAACACCTTTAATCCCATGTTTGACATCTTTTCTTGGTTGTACCGTACCGATGACGGCTAATGAGCCAGAAACATGCATGTCCGCGGTTACCACTCTTTTCAGTAGCCCCTTCTTCTATTTGCGTGCAATACCCACTAATCTATTCGTTGCTTATTATATATATATATATATACATATATACATATATATATATATATATATATATATATATATATATATACATATATATATATGGTTGGGCAGTTTCGAGGACAAATCCGTAGTTGTAATGGTAGATTTGAGGACATTTGGTGCTTATGAGGACGGTCCTCGTAAGATTTTATATGATTTGGCAGGTTTGGGGACGGTCCTCATATGGATTGTATATGGATTGGTTGTTAGGAGGACGGTATATAGTACTTATGTAGAAAATATTTATTGATTGGTTTCGTAAATTCAACGAAAAATAGTGCCCCTTTCCTTGCTGTCATTACTTTTTTTAATAATGGGGAAACATGAACCGGCACTCTTTAAATCATATTTTGTAGCTATGAGCGGGGTCTGGAAGAAATATGAAGTTTTTTAGAGAATTTATTGTTGAGCTACTGTTTACAAACCAATTCTACACAGTGACAATAAACCATTAATAGTGATGACTGCGGACATAAGTAACAGAAGACGTACATATCTATGTGACAGGATCCCTCACTATTATTATGGAAAATAGGTCCCAGTGGAATTTAATATAAATAGTTCATAATGTCCTAACAAATGCCTCCATGGCTACCTACTTATGGATATAATGGACAATTTTGAGATACGGAGATCAAACACAAAGAAAAATTATTGATACTCATGGATAATCGAGCGACAAAACAATCAGAGTATTGTTAAAATAAGTTGTATTAAAATGACATATGATATAATTCACAATTCATTGATTGTAGGTATAGGTTATTATTGTTCTATCAGCCAATATTAAGATTTGTACGTCCTGACCGGGACACGGTGTAGCCTGAATCATCCTCAATTTGGGAAGATTTCGTTAAAGCTCTCTAGACCAACAAAAAAGAACAAGTAGAGAGTTGTTAACCAAAAAATAGTTAGTGTTTTTAAATGAAACTCAAGGTTTCTAGTATTATATTGTGGAATTAACTAGAGACCTTGAGTTTCATTTAAAAACACTAATATGAGCATATTCCACGAAGTAAGGGTCGAGACAGTCAATTTCAAAAAATAGTTATTTATGTACCTATGCATGATATTTTTTTTGTCGATTGTGAGAGAACAAAACTTCATTGCCGATGTACATAAAATATACTTCTTCTAAATCTCCGACACTAGATTATCTTTAAATGAAAAATGTATTCTCAAATCAGTTTCGTATACTACTATTTGATTATGTACATATTTTACGTTTGCTTCCTCAAGTATAATAGCGCACATTATTTACTTGTGAATAATAGGTGTGGATAATGGCTTATTATTTACAGGCTACATGCCAAGGATAAACGCCACTTATTGAATTAGATTTAAGTTAGGGTGAAACAAAAAAATGTCGTGCCAGTGGCTCGATCCTCGACCTTGATTAAAGTTTATTCGCACCTTTGAGCATCAATCGGCAGAACTTGCCGGGAATGTACAAATGTTATGGTATATATTATTAATTTTGATTCAAATGTGCATTTATGTCCCGAGCTTCAGACGAGTTAAATAAACTCATAATTGTATAATAGCCATTATTTGCGAGTAGAATACTATACTTTGTCCACGACTATTAATTATTTCGTAATTTTCTTTAATCGCACTATACCTATTGTGAACGATTGGCCACGTAGTTTTATATAATAATATTCATTCACCATGTAAATTCACAATTACAAAATATATACATATAAAAAAATCTCATAAAATTTAGAAAAACAACAGCAGGGCATACCCTCGTGCGTGTCATAGAATAATATATATAAAATATAAGTACCTATTTATATAAATCTTGAACATTATCTAAACAATCTAAAATTTAAATTGCATTGTTAAGTTTGATTGATACTCTAAAAATCGTGATAATTTTAAAACATTCACAAAATATTATAGAGCGACTAAACAACTAAGTGAGTGAATAAATAAATGAACCCTAAGGTATCGAAGAGGTGTGTAAACACCTGTTTCGGAAAAACACAAATTAACACAATTAAAAATAAAATACACTAAATTTAACAGTATTGCATCTTATTCAATACTTTTGAATTAAACAAATGAAATAAAATTAGGACCAAAGTAAATATATGTCCATATAGACAATATTAGATTTAAGCGAACGCAGAAATTTGAGTAAATGTAAATTCCATATTTTTTAAGTAAAGTAACATGTGTTTACCCGACCATAACAATATGACAGAAATTTCTTGTCTGTTCCAAGAGAAATTCTTTGAATTTTTTTTTGAAACAATAACTCTACTCATATTCTTGATACTATCCGGAATACAATTATAGATTTTCGGAGCTAAAAATGTGCAGGCATTATATCCTTATACAATGGTGCAGGTAAGTTACTTACATCTTTTATTGTGTGGTATTTTATAGATGCACATAGAAAGTACAACCGTTTCAGGTCAAATATTTTGCTTTCCGTATACAATCGATCTGGAGAATAGGTATAGGGTTTACACATAATGATCTTCAGAAATCTTTTTTGAATGATTTCTAACGGGAGATTGTGAGTTTTCAGGGACTTCCCCGAGCCAGTATACCATAACGGAGGTGACTTTCCACTAGTGGGAAATACAGCATTCGAAAGTGTCTAGCATGTATGCATTTTCTGAGGTATTTAAATTTGTAAAGGACGAATTGTAGTTTTTTTATAATAAATTTAATATTTCAAGAGGTTTGAATAGTTCGATGCTTAAATTGCAGTTGAATAGTGGTAGGTAAAATGTTTTTCGAAATTTATTGTTAGTATTTCATTATCAAACCAGGTCTTTATTAGTTTTAGGTCAGTTTCTGCTTTTAATTTTAGCTCATACCAGTTATTTGCTTCATAAGTAATAGCAGTGTCATCAGCGAACCCAGTTATATGTCCTACACTGCGCAATGAAAATAATCCATTTATGTAAAGATTGAATGAAACGGGGCCCAAAATTGTTCCCTAAGGTACTCCATATGTTATATCTCTTTGACCACTCGCTTGTCCGGCAACCCTTACTATCTGTTGTCTGTCTGACAAATAAATAGTTGTAAACAGTTGTTTCGTATGCCAATTTTTTTCAATGTTTGCAATAGATTATTGCTATGGCGAACAGTATCAAATGCTTCATAAACTTTGATGTTAAATTTAAAACGGGATCTTGTGTGGAGTTATTTTGCTTAAAACCAAATTGCTTGGACGAAATTAAATCATATTTATTTATGAACGATGTAAGCCTATTTTTCAAAGTTTTTTGCCATGTGTGGAATAAGTGATATAGGCCTATAATTCGCGATAAGGGTCTTATCTTAATTTTTTTATACGGGTATGACTATAGTGTTTTTAAAGGATTTGGGCCATATACCTTTTTCTATACACATATTTATGATATGCACTAGAAGATCAAGTATAAATGGTGAAATTGCTTTCAGACATTCCGCACTCATCAATACCATTTGCCTTTTTACTCTTCAATTCATTCATTTTTTTTTAATTTCATACCTATTTGTGGGTAATAAAACAATCGAATTTGGTAAAAAGGCATTATCAGCATATGTTTGGTGAGGGTTACTATTTATTTGTTCGGCCAATCTCTTGCCCATTTCTGAAAATACACGATTGAATTCATTTGCAATGTCACATGCGGTTTTTCAGTATATTTCCCATTGGACCCTTAATAGATTCATAAGACATTTTTACTTTTTTTTGTTCCACTCCAATCTTGCACCACGCTCCATAATTGTTTATTGTTATTTGACTTTTCCATGATCTTTTCCGTATAAAATTTGCGTTTTGTCTTTTCGATAAGCGAATGCAGTTTATTTCTATATACCTTGTATTGTAAATTACAGTCATTGGGATGGAATTTTGTTTGTCGATATAATCTATTTTTTTCGTTAATGGATTCGATGAGAGCTTTTGTAACCCATGGCGCAATTTTTGGGTTTATTTTATTTCCCTTTTTAAAATAGGTACTTTCATTGATGTTTTTCTGTATAATTGTCGTTGATTTTTCTGTTGCAGGGTCTGGATTATTATAATTCAGGATAATATCCTATGATTCTTTGGATATATTGTCTACAAGTTTTTTATACTTGACATGCTTAGTATAATACTCCGCTACCTTTTTAGTTGTTTTATTATCAAAAACTATTTGCAGCGCTATTGTATAGGGGTCTGTTATATTAGTTTCTATATTACTACAGGGATAATATTTTCTAGAATGTTAGTTTTTGATTTAATGAATAAATGATCCAAGCAAGCTTCCATTATGGTTGGATTATTACTGGTGAACGTAAATCCACACTCACTCAGGCCACTTACATATTCCATGGTATCATTTAAATCCAATAAATCAATGTTAATATCTCCAACAAATAGACAACAATTTTCAGAATTGATACCACTATTATATAAGAAATTTTGGAAATTATTGATAAATTCGGGCATACTTTGATTATTATTTTCAGTAGACGGTGATCTATAAAAAACAAGAATCGTAATTTTATTGTTATTATTGATAGTTACAATCACTTTCAAAATATTTGTGGGTCCTAATTTTAGGACATCATATTCGAAAGAGTATTTGCAGATTATGTTAGCCACGACTCAATAATTTTCATTTAGATCGCCTTTGTTGTATATTATATTATATCCCGGTATGTTATAGAAATTGATGTCAGTAATCTTCCAGGTCTAGTTAGAACTAGACAATCAAAATCTGTAACATTAGATAACGAGAGTTTAAGCTCATCTAGATTTTGCTTATACTTCTGAGATTGTTATGAAGTATTAATGAAATTAACTGTCTCGACCCTTACTTCGTGGAATCTACTCATATTAGTGTTTTAAATGAAACTCAACGTTTCCAGCTAATTCCACAATTTATTGTTACGGAACAGCACACTGGTATAGACCCTAAATCCGACTCTGTCTAAGCCAGGTATGAAAATTAAAATTATAGCGGATACGCAGGGCTCTTTTTATAACTGTTTACGACAATCTTATCTAAACACTGTTTTTGTGACCAGACTTATCTAGAAAATGCCAGAACCAATTGGTTTTGTGTCTGTAAGCCGCAGTCCGGAATTTTCTGGTAAAAAAGGCTTCAATATATAAGGGACCGATCAGGAAGAGTGAGGAAGTTGATAAAGTGATCTCGTGAAATAAATAAACCGAAATACACCGAACAGTAAAGTGCTAATATAATCAAGTTTGTGTGCATATAAATTAAATTTAAGTGATTAGTTAAGTATATATAAAGTAAGTGTTAGTGTTTAAATAAATTAGTAGGTAGCCATACCGTGTGTTTAAAATGTATCCCTCCCGTTTACTGTTTAAATAAATAACAAAAAAACATTACAATAATGAAAAATGTTGAAAATTCTAAAAAATTGACTATTGTTTTGATAACTGAATATCATATATCTAAGCTTCAATATTTGTAATATCATATCTTCTTCTTTTTTCTATTAACATATATTAAGTCAATCACAAGGTAGGTCACTTCTTGGTCTAGCCAAAAATAACTACTAATCATCAGGTAGGCATCAAATGAAATGTAACTTCTGTCATTCTGACGATGATATTCAGTTATCGAAACAATTGTCAATTTTTTAGAATTTTCAACATTTTTCATTATATTGTGGAATTAGCTAGAAACGTTGAGTTTCATTTAAAACACTGTTATGAAGTATAGTAAAGTTATAATTAGTTTGGTTTATTTTAAAAATCTTATCACATTCACTGAAATCTCTTACGTTATATGTTATATTATATTATTATTATATTTTATGGTCAAAGCAAGTCCTGTATAGTCGCAATTTACAAGTATGAATAAATCCTATGAAAACACAATGCTAATAGCTGTGATATTGATGAAATTCGAATTTGAAATAAATAAACATTTACATGAAGATGATAATTTATTGGTCACTACGTTGAAAGATACGATGAGAAATACGAGACATAAAATCAAGCAAAAGCTGCAAAATAAAAGTCACGAACTTAAAGTCTAGCATACACAAATACTCTGTTGAACATGTGATAGAAAAAAATGAGTAATTTGTTTTAGGACAAAACTTTCTAAATATAACTTCTAGATATTCTAATAACAGGTGTTTCTAAAAATTATCAGCCAAAACTACTTTTTTACTCACACTGTAACAACATTTTTTACATTTGTTGTAAACTTCATACCCAGTTCATTCAAAACAACAAAATTCCGTTATTCATATAAAAAGTCGAGGGTCTTTGATACCCTAATTATTTTATTAACCTGGGTTAAAGTTAAGTTGAAATTGATTTATGGATGTGAAACATCTATAGAGGATTCGTTATTAGTGCTAAGCGATACGCCCTATAAAAGCCATTGTGCGGTCATTTTCGTTGTTGTGGTTTATGACAAAACTTAGACCTTCAGCCTTCAGTTGTGTTTATATTATTCTTGTAGTTGTACTGTTTTTGTCGGATATGTTTTAAATCAACCAGTTTTGCTGCGTTCCCCAGTGTCCATCTTGGATCAAGCGTAATCTCAATTTAAATTTTCATCTTTTCCCGAAAGCAGGAAAATCGAGAGTTTGTGCAAACTGAGCTTGGATCCAAAAAGCGTAACAAATTTAATTCGCGTTTATTCAAGTTTTTAAATAGAATAGAATTACATAATCCCTGTTTTTAAACTAGGAGGAGTGATTTGAATTTAAGTTGGCAATTCTGTAGATTCCTGATTGGTCAATTCACAGATGGTTTTACTCAGTACTTTCGTCTTTTGACATATGATCGAACAATTGTGTAAATTGTTAAAAAACTTTCATTTAAGCAAATAGAGGATGATTATTGGTTCAAAAGAGCTTTTCCGTATATGCTTGCGTTCTATTTATATTATATCATGAACAGAATTATATTTTCACATAGATATCCAGTAATTTATCCCAAAACTCGAACGTTATGTATAAACATATTGAACCTATATAATATAAAAATAAACAATTGATAAATTTTAATATATAATTTGTTCCAATTTACCTTGAAGACAGATATATTAATTTGCTAACTAGAACCACGCTAGACCATTTTATAATTTGTTTCAAGGTTAAAGTCAAATGTCAAATAAAAATACATTTATACTACATAAAATAACCGTGTTGTTATAGACGATTTTGAGAAGTTTTTTTGGATAAAATTGATATTTTCGAGCGTTTTCCGGATCTTAACTGAACACAAAAAGGCGTGTGAATAATAGAACCATGTAAAAGAAGAAGTACTGTAATAGGTCTATAGTATTAAGATATTTTTCGATTTACAGGTTATGTTTACCTGTGAATTACTGGTCTAAATTACGAATTTGTGAGTAATATAAATATCAACAATGCGTTGTGCTGTGTGACCATGGATTTTGTTTTTACCATCCACGAATACTTTTTTACAAAATAAAATGTACTTTTGCAAAAAAATGTTAATATAGGAAACATATAGGTAATGCCATTTTAATAGGCTACATAATCTTCTACCAAAAATTAAAGATTAAGTGAAATAAAATTATTCAAATAATTAGAACTGTCTGTGGATATGGTGTACACACTAGATGTAAATTGAGTGAATGAAAACGACGAATACTTTTTTTAATTTTGAATGAACTTACATCATGTAAATTATAATTTTACACCCTTCCGATAGGGTTATTTTAATGTTTTTATTCCAATGACTTAATCATAACAATGATTCAACTTTTAACATTGTTCTTAATCAACTTGATGGTTTTGACACCTACTTTTTAAATGACGACAGCTTTGATAATGGCTTAATAGCCGAAAGCGCTTAGCTGGAAATTAATAAACAAATACACACTGAGTATTCGTCGTTTTCATTCACTCAATTCAAATAATGGTTCTTGTACATATTTCACGATTCTGAATCGAAGACCCAAAAATAAAATGAAAATTATTCACCTATTACAAAGAACATCTAATTAGAAATCAATTGACGAAAAATTGTAATATAAGTATTTTTTTCAACGTGAAAAAAATTTCATAAAGATTACGATTGTGCGCTTACACCCATCGTTCGTTTTGAACCCGAAACCCCAAAATTTGTTCAAATTTTATTAACTGTTGCAAAGGATATTTAATTAGGAACCTATTAACAAAAAATTGTGATGTAAGTATTTTTTATAACGTCAAAAAAATTTATAAAGATAACGATTGAGCTCCGACGCGCCACGTTTGTTTTGAACTCGAAGCCCCCAAATTTCTTCAAATTTTCTTCTTAACGATTTCAAAGAACACAATTAGAAACCTATTAACAAAAAATTGTGATGTAAGTATTTTTTATAACGTCAAAAAAATTCATAAAGTTTACGATTGAGCGCCGACGCGCATCGTTCGTTTTGAACTCGAAGCCACAAAATTTTTTCAAATTTTCTCTAATTATTCTAAAGAACACTTAATTAGGAACCTATTGACGAAAAATTGTGATGCAAGTATTTTTTATAACGTCAAAAAAATTCATAAATATTACGATTGAGCTCCGACGCGCCACGTTCGTTTTGAACTCGAAGCCCCAAAAATTCTTCAAATTTTCTTCTCAACTATTTCAAAGAACACTTAATTAGGTACCTATTAACAAAAAAAGGGGATGTAAGTATTTTTTATAACGTCAAAAAAATTTATAAAGATTTTTTATTCAATGGATAGGTTTATCTGCTACAAAACAATACAGATCTCAGCGAAATTCCACACAGGATAATTCTGTGGTATTAAAGTAAAACAGAAGTCAATAAATACATTTTTTCACCAGGTGCGAATAAAGTGAACACTCTTTTATTCCAAATGATAAATGTATTTTAATTAAGAATATAAAAGGTATATAGTACAAATTTATATTTATTTTTATCTAACAATATTGTCTCTTGTTTATCGTAATTTTATAATTTGTTTTTATTTATTATTAATTAAAATAATTGACATGTCTCGTTTTCCCGTAACAAGAAAAAAATACATATAATGTTCATATTACTGACATGTCTCGTTATGCAATGTTTATTGTTGTTTTGTTTTGCTTATTAATCATGGTTTTAATATTGTAAGAATTTTGAAACAGGATTCAATTCAAATTAGTATATTAGTATAGTATTATAATTGGAGTAGACAATAGGGTTTGCTTACAAATTAAAAAAAAACTAAAAACCTAAACATCATTGAAATCTTCAATATCGGGATCTATGTCAATTGCGCTTGTATTTGTTTGTAATTTATTGTAGAAGTCATGGCAACTACTGTCAACTAAGTGAAGAATACTTAACAGGTCTTTCTTTTTTTCCTGACTTATGGGCACTTGCCCCTCATTACATTTCTCAAAATTCAAAAATACATTTGCTCTGCCCCTTCGACAGAAAGAAATGTCTTGAAATTCGTTTGTGGTGTCTAATTTTGTTTCAAATTTAATTACACCCGATTCGTATTGGCCACTATATCTGCCAGAAAAATGAAAGTTGTTATTAACCAATTATACTTACGTTCAGGACATTTAATGAAAGCCAATGACATTATCTTTTTAATTCTGTTTGTTCGAATTTGGTTTTAATTACCAAATTCTCCCGTGATTCTATTTCAATTTCCCCTGTATAATACAAGTCGAATATTATGCTCAAAATACATAACTAAATATATCCTTATTTTCAACAGTTAATATTTCTTTACTTCACTAACAAAGTCATTTAAATTTACTAACACCTAAGAAAAACAGATAAATATCGTTTTCTGAAATTCTACTGAACATATCAAAGTCCCCGACATCTTATCTCTTCATAAAAACTCTCTTCCAAACTCTGTTATCTGTATCTACGAAACCGTTGAAAACCCCACAAAAAACATCTCCATATCTGCAACATTCACTTGTTGTTCGAACGTTACATTTTAAAATACTTTTATCCCATTGGCTAGTTTCTAATAGATTACTCATTCCTCGATCCTACGTCATCAAACATATAAATACGAAAATAGCCTCATTTTTACTTCACTTCCCAGATAGCTTTCACACTTCTCAGACACCCTCTTTCCTCATATAACGTGCTACATCTTCGTAAAACCAGCCGGCGTTTTCGACCCGGGAACCACCATGTGTCCGTAATCTTTATTCTTTTCATAAACCAACATAGTATGTGCACAATACTTTCAGTTATCGCGAAAAGTCAAGTGAATTCTTAATTGTCGAAGCAACAGTAAATAACTTATATTTCATGACAATATAAATCATAACGTGATATCAGTGTTTTAATTTCATTCTACGGTTCATCGTTACTTCAGTGACAAACGGCCGTAGTGGTCCTTCGATTGCCTCGTAAAACAACCAAAAATACATTCCCTCTAATTAACCCGAAGTAAAAGGGTTAAATTAGAACATGGTCCTTCGAGCCGGATAGAACCAGAAAATAGTGAAGCACAGTCCTAGCGAGAGCAGTGAAACAACCCTTGGAGTCCAGAGAATATAGACCCTCAGCGTTCCCGAGAACTCTTCGAGAATTTCAGTAAGCAGAAAACAGACATTAGATAAGGTATTTATCGATAATAAAAGATTTTGTATATTTGCTTATCAACCAACGTAAAATTTTGTAAACATAGAATATAGTGTGATACGAAATTCAGTAATCTAACAATGCAAAAACATTTATCACATTTTACAATTTAAAATTACAGTCATGTATATTAATATTATAAGATAAGATAGTTAAAACTGATGAATATTTTCATATATTTGCGTATCAAACGATGGAAAAATCTCATAAATTTAACATACAGTGGTAGACGAAAGTCTGCACTCAAACACTTTAAAATAATTAACATTGCTATGGATTTATAATAAAAGTCTTTGATATATTTTTTATGCAACATAAACTTTAAATAATTTCACCTTAATATTAACTTGGATTTATAATAACATTCTTTGACATTGTTTGTGTAAAATAAAATAGTATACAGGGTGATTTAAATGATTTCACCTTAATATTAATTTGGATTTATAATAACATTCTTTGATATTGGTTGTGTAAAATAAAATATTATACAGGGTGATTTAAAGAATTGCACAGTAACATTGATTTGGAACTATAATAACATTATTTGATATTTTTTATGTATTAATAATAAAACCGTTACACTAATGGACAAAGTGAATTGATATTTTGTATATAACATGCATTAAATGTAGAGTATCATTTTAACTTGCAACTAGTCGTAGAAAACTGAACAGGCACGGCTGGTAGCAAAAATATAAAACAAATATATTACGCTGATACAAAATAAGCATTGTTCAAACATAGCCATTAATTTGCATTTCATGTTAAATATAATAATACACGGCAGATTGTTACTGCCCATGTTAACCGTTTGACAGATTGTAATAACATTTCAAAATGTACTGCCCAACAATTAAGAACATTCACGTCCGAAGCTAGATCTATCGTAAAGTCATTGTTAAATTTAAATATCAATAAGGAAGAGTATTTGATGCACTAATCGTTCACATATTAAAAACAAAGTTAGATTATAATACAAAAAGATCTCTTGAAGAAAAAGAGACTGATCAAAATTTAATTGCTAGTGATATTTTTTTTGATTTCTTGAAAAAAAATGTACAGTCTTGGAAAACTTGTTAACCCAAGATCCCAAACCCTAACCATTCACCATCAATGCAACAATCTCCAGAATATTATCGTCAGGAAACATAGTGTTCTGGACAACTCATTCACAATACCTTACGGATAACCCCTCTCTTACTCATTACATACATTCTTCCGGTGTGACCAAACCACTTTTAAGAAAAACTTACCGTAACACACATTCTTAAATCACAAAACAATTATAAAATCAAAACTTACTCTCACATTAAAACATTCTTGCTCATAATTCATTATCAAACTAACACTTACACTCGAATAAACGATTCATTTGTACTCAACGCCCTTACAGTGCAGAATAGCACTCACTCATCATTGCTTAAACTCTTTCTCGTCAAGAAAACAATCCTTTAGTCCTCTGGAAGAGGACAGTGATACTTATATACTTGAAACTATGTGAAAAACTTAAACTTATACTTGAACATTGAGAAACAAATACTTTAACACTTAAAACCCTGGACGATTAACAAAAAAAAAGCTTAGACACTTTGACATGAACATTACTCTTATGTGAATACCTGGATAAAGGTATTGAAATGAAGAAGAATATATTTGGTTGAAAATATGAAGATACTTGGTTGAAAAGATGAAGATACTTGGTTGAAAAGATGAAGAAACTTGGTTGAAAAGATGAAGAAACTTGGTTGAAAATATGAAGATACTTGGTTGAAAAGATGAAGATACTTGGTTGAAAAGATGAAGAAACTTGGTTGAAAAGATGAAGAAACTTGGTTGAAAATGAAGATACTTGGTTGAAAAGATGAATATACTTGGTTAAAGATGAAGATACTTGGTTGAAAAAGGAGATACTTGGTTGAAAAGATGAAGATACTTGGTTGAAAAAGAAGATACTTGGTTGAAAAGATGAAGAAACTTGGTTGAAAATATGAAGATACTTGGTTGAAGAAGATGCATGGTTGAAGAAGATGACACTTGGATAATATAAACACTTGGGTGACGTTTAGAAGAAAACGGCATCCCCCCTTACTCATATGTTACTTAACCAATCACATTGACGACACTTTGAATTTAAAACGACTTGACAAAAACATTGTATACATATCTTACCCTCCTTTTCTTGGCGAGAACAGAAATAACTCCTTTACATTAATTAAAACATTTTAAAAACTCATTCTTACCCGCAAAAGAGTCGGGTCCCCTCAACACAAACATTAATCATAAAAACATATACAAAAACAATCTCAAAAGAGTTAGAAAAAACTCTTTCATCATACTTAAACACTCGTGGTCACTACCTTACATTTACTTTTATGCTAACTCACACATGAATTATTACTTGCACTCGCATACAATTGCACCTTAATCAAACTCATACTCATATTGGCACTCAAAGCTCACATTCATAATACTTTTACACTTATTCGTACATACTCGTATTTACATTTGCATTCACATTCATTCATACTTACTCTTACTCACTTGTTCTTGCACGCATTCGTACTTGCTCTAGTCTCATGAGCATACTCTCTTACGTTTCTCTCATTATCTCATTAAACACTGGGAAGTCCGAGGTTCCTGGACCGTTACTCGTAAAACAAACTGGTACCACACTTGTCGAAATAGAATCGACTTAAACATTTTCTTTCGTTTTTCTCATTATCTCATTAAACACTGGGAAGTCCGAGGTTCCTGGACCGTTACTCGTAAAACAAACTGGTACCACACTTGTCGAAATAGAATCGACTTAAACATTCTCTTACATCTCTCTCATTATCTCATTAAACACTGGGAAGTCCGAGGTTCCTGGACCGTTACTCGTAAAACAAACTGGTACCACACTTGTCGAAATAGAATCGACTTAAATATTCTCTTACATTTCTCTCATTATCTCATTAAACACTGGGAAGTCCGAGGTTCCTGGACCGTTACTCGTAAAACAAACTGTTACCACACTTGTCGAAATAGAATCGACTTAAACATTCTCTTACATTTCTCTCATTATCTCATTAAACACTGGGAAGTCCGAGGTTCCTGGACCGTTACTCGTAAAACAAACTGGTACCACACTTGTCGAACAAGAATCGACTTAAACATTCTCTTTCGTTTCTCATTATCTCATTAAGCACTGGGAAGTCCGAGGTTCCTGGACCGTTACTCGTAAAACAAACTGGTACCACACTTGTCGAACTAGAATCGACGTAAACATTCTCGTTCTTTACTGCATTTATTATTCTTTTATGTGAATACCTGGACAAAGGTATTATTCTTTTATGTGAATACCTGGACAAAGGTATTAGTCTTTCATGTGAATACCTGGACAAAGGTATTATTCTTTTCTGTGAATACCTGGACAAAGGTATTATTCTTTCATGTGAATACCTGGACAAAGGTATTATTCTTTTATGTGAATACCTGGACAAAGATATTATTCTTTTATGTGAATACCTGGACAAAGGTATTATTATCTTCTTATCGGTTACAACTCTAGTCCATTTCTAGAGTATATTGCTCACATTCTTATCGTTTACAACTCTAGTCCATTTCTAGAGTATATTGCTTACATTCTTATCGTTCACTACTCTAGTCCATTTCTAGAGTATGTTGCTCACATTCTTATCGTTTACAACTCTAGTCCATTTCTAGAGTATATTGCTTACTATCTTATCGTTTACAACTCTAGTCCATTTCTAGAGTATATTGCTTACATTCTTATCGTTTACAACTCTAGTCCATTTCTAGAGTATATTGCTTACCTTCTTATCGTTTACAACTCTAGTCCATTTCTAGAGTATATTGCTCACACTCTTATCGTTTACAACTCTAGTCCATTTCTAGAGTATATTGCCTACATTCTTATCGTTTACAACTCTAGTCCATTTCTAGAGTATATTGCTTACACTCTTATCGTTTACAACTCTAGTCCATTTCTAGAGTATATTGCTTACATTCGTTACACTCATGACGTTAGAGTCCTTACAACACTCCAACCTCAAATCTTATTAATTCGTTACATTCATGACGTTAGAGTCCTTACAACACTCTAACCTCAAATCTTATTCATTCGTTACATTCATGACGTTAGAGTCCTTACAACACTCTTACCTCCAATCTTATTCTTTCGTTACATTCATGACGTTAGGGTCCTTACAACACTCTAACCTCAACTCTTATTCATTCGTTACATTCATGATGTTAGAGTCCTTACAACACTCTAACCTCAACATTTATTCAGTCGTTACATTCATGACGTTAGAGTCCTTACAACACTCTAACCTCAACTCTTATTCATTCGTTACATTCATGATGTTAGAGTCCTTACAACACTCTAACCTCAACATTTATTCAGTCGTTACATTCATGACGTTAGAGTCCTTACAACACTCTAACCTCAACTCTTATTCATTCGTTACATTCATGATGTTAGAGTCCTTACAACACTCTAACCTCAACATTTATTCAGTCGTTACATTCATGACGTTAGAGTCCTTACAACACTCTAACCTCAACTCTTATTCATTCGTTACATTCATGACGCTAGAGTCCTTACAACACTCTAACCTCAAATCTTATTCATTCATTACATTCATGACGTCAGAGTCCTTACAACACTCTGACACACATTAGATAACTTTACAACCCCTACACATATTTACATAGTTACTCTCAAAATTATTCACTTTCATTCACAAACCTGCATCAACACTGTACACACACTCACGCTCCATACCCTTTCACTAACATCAGCATTCGATGTCTGAGAGCAGCCATCTCTCACCTCTCTTCCATTCTTCCCGCGCCCCCAATATGTTCGAATTTGGTTTTAATTACCAAATTCTCCCGTGATTCTATTTCAATTTCCCCTGTATAATACAAGTCGAATATTATGCTCAAAATACATAACTAAATATATCCTTATTTTCAACAGTTAATATTTCTTTACTTCACTAACAAAGTCATTTAAATTTACTAACACCTAAGAAAAACAGATAAATATCGTTTTCTGAAATTCTACTGAACATATCAAAGTCCCCGACATCTTATCTCTTCATAAAAACTCTCTTCCAAACTCTGTTATCTGTATCTACGAAACCGTTGAAAACCCCACAAAAAACATCTCCATATCTGCAACATTCACTTGTTGTTCGAACGTTACATTTTAAAATACTTTTATCCCATTGGCTAGTTTCTAATAGATTACTCATTCCTCGATCCTACGTCATCAAACATATAAATACGAAAATAGCCTCATTTTTACTTCACTTCCCAGATAGCTTTCACACTTCTCAGACACCCTCTTTCCTCATATAACGTGCTACATCTTCGTAAAACCAGCCGGCGTTTTCGACCCGGGAACCACCATGTGTCCGTAATCTTTATTCTTTTCATAAACCAACATAGTATGTGCACAATACTTTCAGTTATCGCGAAAAGTCAAGTGAATTCTTAATTGTCGAAGCAACAGTAAATAACTTATATTTCATGACAATATAAATCATAACGTGATATCAGTGTTTTAATTTCATTCTACGGTTCATCGTTACTTCAGTGACAAACGGCCGTAGTGGTCCTTCGATTGCCTCGTAAAACAACCAAAAATACATTCCCTCTAATTAACCGGAAGTAAAAGGGTTAAATTAGAACACTGTTCTTTCTCAAGATTTATAATACTCTTAAATACTAGAAACACAAATTTATAATTAGTTTACGCAGTTCAATACTCTTCAACTTCGAACGTGAAATGCGATTGACGGAGTACAACAATACACATTTACGAATGAGTCGACTTAAGATTTAAAAAATGACTTCATTTACAATAGTTTGTGTTTATACAATTACATAGATGACCTGAAATACAAAATAATTGTAAGACCGATGTCCTGGCCTTTCAGTCCCTCTATGTGTTGCCCTCACGGAATACATGGTTCCTTGTTGAAAAACATTACCCATTTGTTATGGTTGGTTAAATAACTCTGTCCCGAATATATAAGTATGACACCCCAGATGTTTCGACTGTTTTGTCCCTGAAAAACGGATGAAAAACATGGTTTCACGAGTCGACTTATTTCATCATGCATATCACAATTAAAAAATATTACGTATCCAATAACGAGACGAATATACTTAACTCTTTTTACTTCTTTAAGTATCCTATTGTTTCTGACTTGACTCGATTCGCAACTTCAAGTTTAACGAAATTGTAACACAAATACTGACTCATATCCTTTTTACCTTAATAGATATTTATGTTTAGTATCGTATCCTGCTGGTAACTCGTTTTTTAATATATATAACTCATCTCCTTTTACCTTAACACCACAGAATTCATAACCACAAAAAGGGTTCCATACTGACAAACGAAGGGGCAAAACGCGAGAAATAACACATTTAAAAAAATACGCCAACAGCGAATCTAAAGACATTCACAAATGACAAATCTACCTAGATTCTTAGGATTTTACTAAGAGGTGCGGTAGATAGAATCTAAATATACGGTGTTCAAATTTACGATTACCGAGGAATTTAGCTATATAATGTAGACGTAGTAAGTTTTGCCATTGACGGTGAATGAGTACCTAGGTAGTGCAAGTATATTCCAGGGTTGGGAAACGATGTGATAATTGTATCTCCAATCTCCATGGAAGAATATATCCGACCCCTTTTTTCTTCAGAAGCTCTGTTTATTTTTATAGAAAACTCTACCTTGATGAAATTGGCATCATGATTTCGATTCCTATATTTGTATATTTCTTTTGGGGTATCTGTACACTGTACCGATTTGTTATTATTAACGGAATTACAATTACTAAAATTTTTTCACTTAATTAGTAACTATACCATCGAAGCTAAGCCGTACATAAAAATAATGCAAGTTCTTCAGAAAGAAGAGTTTAACTTTTCACAAACAAATTTGTGATGCTGCTGTTTTTTTAAACCACCCTTATCAAAGCGTAACATGATACGCCATAAATAAGTCGCCAATTATTTATGATGATGTCAGGGATACTTGTTTTTAATTGTATGTTATTATATGTTAAAATTATTTTACGTATTTCTACCTTTAAGAACACTTTAGAAGATCTTGTGCATTTCAAGGGAGTAGATATTTTTTTAATAACAGCCCAATAAATACAATGGGATACAAACGAGTACTAATATCACAAGACATCATAACGTTCCATTCAATGTGCAAAATAATAAATTAAATTACTGGTGATATAATTCAAAACATTTTATTGCACATTGAATATTTGCCGGTCCCTTTCTAGGATAATAATCTTTTGTGATTAGTTATGCCGACACAATAGGGTTGGCCTGTTAAAATGATAATAGTATTACATTCAAGGAACCCCTTTTGAATATCGAAAAATTTGTAAAGACTACACAGTAGCAGTATTTCAAAGAGAAAAACTCTATTTTTCGGATATTTTGGCTTTAAATATGCATGAAAATACTACAATGTGGTTATCAAATTGTTTTATAGATTATTTATTAAAGGTAATATCCCATGATACTCCCTTCCAAATTTTTTCATGTCATATGGTGGATGATTTATTAAAGGAACTAAAAAATGGAATCCTGGAAATAAAAAAAATCTATTTCAAATTTTAATTTCTTCTCATTGGATGCTGGTTTATATAAACATGGAAGAAAATGTAGTTAATTTTTTTGTTCATTTGGTGAATTGCAGTAAAAAAGGCAAAATATTATTTAGAAAGGATAATAGCACCTGTTCAAAAAGGAGTATATATCTTAAATTTAGAAATGACACCTTTTAATTATCCCTTTCAAAAAGATGCCTGGAACTGTGGAGTATATATTAGTATATTACGCTAAAATTGTTATTATTGATGTAGATATGGATTTTAGCCCTAATGACTACCGTCATTACTTAAAATACATAATTCATTCGAGCACGGATGATATATCAAAAAATCGCTTATTATGTGGTGAAAAAAAAACCCAAAATTAAAACTTTCTTGCAACAAGTATAATCACTACATATGTGCAAATATCAAAGATGTGACGTTGCGTGATCATATATGTGAATTATGTAATAATTAAAAAAAAATTGATACTTTTGGGGCTTCCAGTTCAAAACGAACTTAACCTTGACTGTTTTTTATGAAACTTACTGTTTCTAGTTGATTCCACAATATATTTGAAAGATTTCAAAAATTCTAAGATAATTGACAATTGTTTCGATATTGCTATCATCGTCAGAATGACAGAAGTTACATTTCATTTGAAGCCTATCTGATATTTAATAATTATTTTGGCTGGACCAAGAAGTGACCTACCAAGTGATTGACTTAATATATGTTGATAGAAAAAAGAAGAAGAAGATGTGATGTTACAAATATTAAAGCTTAGATATTATTAGCCCTATGGAGATATCCCGGATATCTTTTTTCCAATTAAGATGAGTATAACTGTTCAATGATATACAAAACTGTATCTGCTGATCTTTACAATTATCATTTAAGAAGACAGTTTAAAAGTGGAGAACTCCCTAGATTCCTCTTTTCATTGACAACTTGATATTGTAGGTTTCTTAAGTGTCTTCTAATTTATAACTCTGCAAGGAAATCCAGTTCTTGTTTCTGGTCACAGATATGTAGTACTTCTAGTTCTGTGTTAGGTGTCAATGAAAGTTTGGTGTCAAGTAGATGTTTTGCGTAGTGGGACTTATATGGTTGATTTAATCTATATGTTCGTAAATGTTCACTGTATCTGATCTCAAAATTTCTAAGAGTTTGACCCAAATAGACAGCATTACATTCTGGACATTTAAGTTTATATATACCAGACTTCTTTAATTGGGATATTTTTGTTTTTACATTTAACAATTTTGTACTTACGTTACTTTCTGTTTTAAAAGAAATTGTGGTATTCGTATATCATTCAATGATACATAGAGCATTTTCAGTTCCTATGAAAAAATATAATTTTGTTAGAGAGGTTAATACAATTGAACAAATAGAAACATCCAACGGTTATCCATTACATATGATAAATAAACTAGTTAATAAAAAAGAGGAAAAAGTGGCTTTACAACTAATATTTCCTAAACAAACTGAAGAAATAAAAACTTATAAAACCATCACATATGCAGGAAATATTTCAAATAATATTTCAAAGATAATATCTTTAGCAACGAATCCAACAATTTATTTGAGAACAAAAAGTAACGTAAGTACAAAATTGTCAAATGTAAAAACAAAAAGATCTCAAAGAAGTCTGGTATATATGAACTTAAATGTCCAAAATGTAATGCTGTCTATTTGGGTCAAACTCTTAGAATTTTTGAGATCAGATACAGTGAACATTTACGATCATACAGATTAAATCAACCAGATAAGTCCCACTACGCAAAACATCTACTTGACACCAAAAATTCATTGACACCTAACACAGAACTAGAAGTACCTACTACATATCTGTGACAAGAAACAAGAACTGGATTTCCTTGAAGAGTTAGAAATCAGAAGACACTTAAGAAGCCCACAATATCAAGTTGTCAATGAACAATGAACAGATAAATCTAGGGAGTTCCCCACTTTTAAAGTGTCTTTTTAAATGATAATTGTTAAGATCAGCAGATATAGTTTTCCTGGTTTTCTATATCATTGCACAGTTATACTGATCTTAATTGGAAAAAAGATATCCAGGCTATCTCCATAGGGCTAATAGTATCTAAGCTTTAATATTTGTAACATCACATCTTCTTCTTCTTTTTTTTATTAATATATTAAGTCAATCACTAGGTAGGTCACTTCTTGGTCTAGCCAAAATAATTATTAAACATCAGATAGGCTTCAAATTAAATGTAATCATTCTGACGAAGACAAAAATATCGAAACAATTGTCAATTATCTTGGAATTTTTAGAATCTTTCAAATACTCGTATATTGTGGAATTAACTAGAGACAGTAAGTTTCATTAAAAACAGTAAAATCCGTAGACTCCACGAAGTAAGGGTCGAGACAGTTAATTTAATTTTTTTGACGTTATGAGAAATACTCACTTCAAAATTTTTTGTTAACAGGTTCAACAACATTAACAAAAATTTTAGTAGAAAGAGGGCCTGTTCCGGTAACGCAATTTAATTTCCCTACTCATGAAAATGGTCGAAGGTTTTCGAAAAAATATTTCTATCGTTCTCTTTCAAATGGAGAAGAAATTGATAGACCGTGGTTAATTTATTCAATAAGAAATAATGCAGTTTATTACTTTTGTTGTACAATATTTTGCAAAATTGAAAACAATTTTTCGCAAAAGGAAGGTGTTTATAACTGGCAGCATTTGTCAATATTGATTTCAAGGCACGAAAAAAGTGATACAATGCAAATGTTAAAAATCAGTTAAAAACTATAAAATTGTTATCAAAAGAACAAACTGTAAACCAGACGCAACTACGTTTGTTGAATGCAGAAGCACAGCACTGGCATGCTGGGATTAATTGTAACGTCTAATAAATTATTTGAAAACAATAACGGTAATTTTTAAAAGCTGTTGAGATGATCTCAAAATTGGATTTTGTTATCGCAGAACATATGCTTCGGACTCAAAAGTCACAAAAAGTTGAAACACGAATGGTAAACTAAAATTATTTTGGGGACAAAATTCAGAATGAAATAATAGAATTAGAATTAGAAACATTTTCGATTTAATTATAATATGTATCATTCTTGACTGTACACCGTATATTAGTCATATGGAACAAATGACTATAATTTTTAATCACGTTACCAGTTTCAGTTGCGTCTGGTGAGAGATCTTTCTCCAAACTAAAAATTATTAAAAATTATATGCGATCCACAATGCCACAAAACAGTTTAATCTGTCTATAATAGCAATAGAATATGACAGGATAGATTCCATCCAGTCAAACAGCTTACTACCCTTTTTGTATTCCGAAAACTATTGTTCGCACTGAATACCTTTTGGTAACCCTCTCAAATTCTTCTGAAGTTTAAAACATTTATGATCGATGAAAAAAGTATCTATTCGATTTTATTGATGGCATTATCTGAAAAGGGTAGCAAATATTTATTGAATAGTTCCTTTATAGCTCATGACCGATGTTGGAAATCCAGAAAAAGTCTTAATTTGTGAAACTTAGATTTACTATTTAGTCGTGTTTGTGTCTGTTTGATTTAGTGTCATCCAAAACTCTTAAGAAGCAAGATGCATGTCTTAGTTAAATTTGAAGATATGGGGCGCAACTGAGATCCACTTTTTTATTATTCTAGCTAGCTAAAAATAAAAAAATTGTAGCCGGAAGAGAAAAATTCGACTAGTATATGGGGCTCATGAACCGATTTTTTGATTTGAAGATTTATACAGGGAAAAATTGAAAAGTATTTTTGCAAAATTTTTTTTTTCGAATTTCAAGAAACGAATATCTTTACGTAAGAGATCACGTCAAACCCTCTTCAAAAACATGTAATAACATTTTCCTCCCTCCCCTTTTTGGGGGGTCTACAGGTCGTCGAAAACCGACTTTTTTCGACATGGGTACTTAAGGCTGGGGGCTTTTTTTGCTATGAACGATAGCGAAAAACTGCCTCGCACGTTCTGAAGGGAGCAAGTCGACACGTGCATAGAACACATAAAACGGGGGATTAATGGGGGGAAATGTACAAGAAAAAATTCGCGAATAAATTTAAAAATTTTTTTTTGGGAATTTCGGGTTATAAATATGATGGGGCAACTTGTCAGTTCAAGCCCTTTACGACAGTGTATGAGAATACCCCCCTGCTCCCCCTTTTTGGGGGGGTCTAGCATTCGCTAAATATTGATGTTGGAATCGTGATTTTAGGGGGATTTTCCGGATTTGAAGTGCCTATAGGTGTCATGGGTTTGAAATATTTTTAGGGCCCCCCCAATGACCCTCCCAGAAGTGGACTGAAATTGAACGTGGAAGTTCAAGATGATGTTTTTAGGCATATGCGCATTCGGTATATAGCTACGGTGGTTGAAAAAAAATTTTAACCTCAAAATTTAGCGCATTTTGTGGCGTCCTCTTTTTCGATAAAATTACCAAAGTATATATATCGAGAGATAGAGAAAAAAATTAGAATTTTTTTGAGTATGTACAGGGTGTTGAACAATTTTTTTCGTAATTTTTGAACATTGTATTTTCGGAATTTTTAGGCGAAGTATACTTCTTTTATTGGGGCTAAAAAATTTCTATGTACGTGTCTAAGCGCCCTCTACATTTTTAGTCTCTAGCATTTTTTCAATATCTTGCAAAAAAAAAATTATTTGTCCGTTATATTCAATGTAGTTAGGGGGACAAGCTTCACTCATAGGGGGGCATATTTTTCCTGTGAGTTACCCATGATGGACTATCATAACCCACCATCAGGTACACGGCCAAAAATTATTTTAAAAATATTTACCCCCCATGACCCCCCCTAAGATTTTTTTATAGGCTCAATTACTACGCTAATGTTCATCATTTTTGATTCTCTACACGACAGTTTTTTTTATTTTTTTTCTACGATTTTTCCTTCCCCTTCAAAAACCCAGCTCATGTTGTCCGTTAACTATGTGTCTGGACCGGTTTTATAGGTCAGATTTTCAAAATGCGCCGATTGATACGGAATTTGGTATGGGGGTACAGATTTGGCCCAGAAACAGGGTCCCGACATTAAAATTTCTTCAAAACGAGTTTTTAACTGTCAAAACGTAACTTGAAATTTTCGCCAGGACCCATCAAGGGGGGGTCGGTAACTTTTATGCTGCGATTTGAATGAAAATCTAGGGAAAAGGGTTTTCGGGGATGATAAATACAATGAGCCAATGAGATGTTCTGTAAGTTATATCTAACACACTTAAAAAAAATAAAAACGTCAGAAATCGGGATATTTGCAAGTTTTAAAAATAGTAGTTATTATGCGATTTTTATAAAAATTTATAATTAGAGGTTTTCGATTAAGACGAATCGAATGATATAATAAGTTTTCAATTAAATTTTTTTCTTTAAATAGTTTATTTGAAGAAAATTCGAAAAATATTTTTTTAATTTCTTTATTAAAGAGAATTTCGGAAAACTGATAACAGAAATGGAATCCTCGGGTAAAAATACATGATGTTTGATCATTTTTTCTATACTTTTACTATATATCGAAATTTTCAAATTTTTATCCAGGACCTCGAAATTTTTGAAACCTTTTTGACATGTCTCTATTTAAAATTTAATATTTTCGGAAGTAAGGAAGATATTAGCATTATTATTACACCATTCGACAGATGAAAGATGTACCTTCATCCTGAATCATTTTTTGTTTCTTCCATTTATCATTTGTAGGAATTATATAGGGTTAAAGTTGAGCTAAAAATTTTTATCAAAATTTACCATAAAAAAACTCGTAGTACCTACGTTTATGATATCGGAATATTTAAATTGGTAAGAATCGGAAGAGGAGAGTTAATATTATTATAGAAAAAATATTGCAAGTTTCCAGCGGAATTAATAACCGAGTTATTAAATATCAAAGTTGACATTTTTTAACCAAAAAATCTATTCCTTCGGTCAAAATAACGAAAACAAAACGTTTCTCTCCGATTTTCATGAAATTTTGCATAGAGGGGTTTTTTGATACGAGGAAACTGAACAATGTGTCAGTTGTTTGGAAAAAATTTTTTTCCTGTGGAAAAGTCAGGAAAATTATTGAAAATGAGATTTTCTGGAAAACTATAACTTAAAATCAAAAACTAACATATTTTTTGAGTTCTACGAGACGAAATACATAATACTATATCACTTTTCACATACATTCACAAAAAAGCAAAATTTTATATTTTTTGGTCTGGGAACCAAAATTCATCTTCAAGATGAAAACAATATTCTTAAACTTTATATATTTAATTAAAAGATGTTTTAAAAATTGAATAGATGAGGCTTTTACTTGATGAAGATCCATACTGAACGATGAAATAAAACAATATAGTTTGTTTAAATCTTCATATATTTGAACTAATGTTCAATTTAAACTTGTTGACGCGTTTCACTAACACAGTAGCTTTGTCAACACGAATGAAGGTAAAATATAAAAATGTCTTAATATATACAGTGCTAAATCTATTTACTAAGGTTAACAATGGTATTAAAAGATATTACCTGGAAATTCATTCAATGTTTGTAGTGAATGAATTTACAGGTAATATCTTTTAATACCATTGTTAACCTTAGTAAATAGATTTAGCACTGTATATATTAAGACATTTTAATATTTTACCTTCATTCGTTTTGACAAAGCTACTGTGTTAGTGAAACGCGTCAACAAGTTTAAATTGAACATTAGCTCAAATATATGAAGATTTAAACAAACTATATTGTTTTATTTCATCGAAAAGACGTTTCATGAATAACTTGAATTATTGAACTTCTGAAATCACATATTTTTAGTCTCTTGTAACCTATTTCCCATTTACCATGACTATTAAAAACGCATCCATCGTTTTTCAGTTAAAATATGTATGTATTAAAATGACCGACAATCTAGGATACCTGTAAATCATATCATGATTTATATGGAGAGGTTTTTTATTATACAATGTATCATAAAAAGTCAGCATCGTACGTGGTCTTCCTTACTCATTTTTCAGAAAACTTTATTCTTCACTAACCAATAAGTAATAAGCAAAAAAATGTCAAAATTCGAAAAGTGTACCATTGCAGCGTATAACAAGCGCCATATAATCCAATGCTCCCCTAGTTTCAGGAACATGAAATTAGTTGCTTGACGATTTCAGGCGTTGCAACTGCACTGGATTAGTTTCAAGTAGTGAAACAAAATTTCACTCGTATAATAGACTCCATAAGATAACATTGGCGAAACTGGACTGAAATCGAGCTGCAAGCATCAAGTTGCAGCGTATATATAATAGAGGGCTGTAACTTTGTGCTCCGGCGTAACTTAGTTGCTTAGGATTTGATATGATAAAGGTAGTTTATAAGTGCAAAGGTCTAACTCCTCGTCGCAATATTTTTTTTCTTTAAGTTCTGACATTCGTATATAAAGAACCTTCAATAGGAGGCGAATAATAAATCATTATCCACGGCCAGTGGCGGCGCAAGACCTAAATGTGGGCAAGATACATTTCGCGAGGCCCTCTGAAGGTGCAAAAAGAAGGTAATATGAAATAAAAAATCACTTAAAATTGAACAGTTTTTTATTCATTGAAGAATAAACCTAAATTTTTAATTATACTTCTTTGGAACATTAAACAAAAATGAAAAAAAAAAATTAAGAAAACATTAAAGAAACAGAAATTTTCTACTTGTGGTTTTAGTGAACTCTTTAATGGTTGGTTCGTAATTTATCATAGATGCTATATCTGCTTTGATAGATAAAACTGCCAAAGCTGAAAGTCTTTGTTGGCCCATATATAAAAAGCATCAGAAAATCTAACGACACATATTGTCATAAATTTGATAAAAACGTACAAAAAAATATGATTGCATATTTTAATAAGCATTTGTGAATTCTTCATTGTGACGCAGATATATAACGAAGAAAATGTCAATAATAAAAATATAAAGAAAAGTATATGAAACCATCGAATTTCATTTTCACATAATAACCAATTCATACATGGAATAACATTCATTAACGTCACATTACGACGATTGGTCCTTCAGAGCTCAATACCATAAAAGTGAATACGACATTCCGCAATTTTGCTTTTCCAACATTAGAAAAGAGGAAAACGCAAAACATGGAACGCTCTACAGGGTCTAAGGTAGTCCAAGCTCCTACTGAGTGGATGTACATGCTAGGGCAGCTATAGAACTACTAAGGAGTAGGTTAAAAAAGATAGCAGGACTCTTAACAGGGCACTGCTGTCTGAGGAAACACCTCCATAACTTATGTTTACAGGAAAGTCCCAAATGTAGGGGTTGTGGCTTGGCTGACGAAACGTCGGTCCATGCCATTACATTATAGTATTCTTCGTATGTAATAGGTGTGACTTCTTCATTTGGGCAATCAATTGTGAAATCAGGATCTACATTACATATTGTTAGAGAGTCCAGGATCTGTTGTGAGATTTCTTTTTTCGGGAAATTATTATTGTTATTAGACATATAATTATTAAATCCTTTAATCTTGTTCCATATTTTCTTAATTGGCGTTTCTCCATTCAATGTTGTAGAGAATTTTCTAAATAACATTTTTTTCTTTAACTTGAGGTTAAATTCAACCATTGCCTTGATTCGTTTATATTCAATATAATTTCCAGATTATTAAAGTTTCTAAAATTTTCTATAGCTTTTCTTCTTTCTTGCAGCTTGCTTGCAGCTGCATTATTAATTATCTTGTTAAAGTCTTCATCTTCCATTAGATCTTCCTCAGCATCGTAGCAATAGGTTTCTATCAGTGTTGAATATTGTTTGCTCTCTTACAGTTTCTTTTATTTACCTTGAGTTGACTTTGAATGTATTTGTTGATTATACTAATATACTAATTGTTGGAAAGTGGTCACTCCCTCCAGTATCAGCATACGTTTTCCAGCTACATTTACTAGCAATGTTACTGGAAGCTATGGCTAAGTCAATTGCTAAAGAATTCTTGTTGCATTCTCCTAATCTTGTTGGAGGTCCATCATTTAATATCACCAGTTCTTCTTTTTCCAACGATTGTCTGACAATTCTTCCATTTGTGTTCCTATCAATGCATCCCTACATCGGATCGTGGGCGTTTAAATCACCCATAATGATGAAAGGTTTTGGCGTATTTTATAGAAGATCATTCCATTTTTCTTCTTCTAAGGTCTGTCCTGCCGGGCTTTGAATATTTACAATATATACATTTCAATTTTCTAGATAAATCGTTAAAAGCTGTAAGTTTGACGAGTTAATTATCCTACTCTCTGTTAGTTGGTTTCACATTGACGCGTATCATATCAGTTGTCATCATGGCGTTGTTGTCGCTTTTTGCGTAAAAAAGTTAATTGAAAAAAAAAAATCCTCAAGGATATCGGTCCATCCTCTATGTCTTCAAAGACGGTATTTTTCTTCACTACTTACTGCCATTTTGCATTGCAAAAAAAAGAACACCAAAACTAAAATGGCCTGCAACACTGCATCGAAACTACAACTGATGATATGCCTGCATGTGAAAATATCTATTGGTCAAATGGCTCCGACTTCCACCGATTATTCGCAAACGCCACGGGCTGGACCGATGCCCGTGCGCTTTTTATCAGTCGACCGATCATACGCGGACATGTGGACGACACATATAAAACAATGAATTCCATTCCATTGTGAAAAGGTCCTAAATGAAAACTAATGATCAGAAACGACAGAGAGGATTTTTTAATTAATTCCTTTTATAACATAATATAAGTAGTTTATCAGAAATATCGATTGTTTCATTCACATTCATTTCGTGGCCGAAGAGTGGAATATCTTTAAGTTGAGAATACGTCCTAATGCATTTATTATAAGAAAAACCTTGTGGCGGGTACTTTTGGATTTTCTATAATTTTTCAAATTTATTTTCGGCTGTAAGGCGCGAGGCCGTGGGCGGTTGCCCACACCGCCCACGCCTATGCCCACGGCTATTCTTCATGACTGAGTAATGGACGTCATTATACTTGAGGAAGCACAAATAGCATATATACACATATATGTATTAAATAGTCGTGCACAAAATGTTTTGTGCGCTCATACTTATAGAGTCCTCATATACACCAATCCACAAGTAATTCATAATTATACTTGTTTTTGTAAATTTCGAAAAAAAACTTATATACATATGTTCGTATACACAATGTATACGGATGTATACACTTAAAAATAACTGTTATCAAATGTCCTCAAAACTGCCATTACACACACATATATATATATATATATATATATATATATATATATATATTACAATATTTTGTTGATTTTCGGGTTATTGCGGTCACTAGACTAATAAAACTCTTTTTATCTATTTATTCAAACTTCGCTATATTTCATAGCCTAACCAGGAATGAACTAAAATGACATAACAAATTTAAAATTACTTCACAAAACAACAAAATTAAATAAAAATAACTTACAGATATTAGAGTACGTCCTCAAGTAATACAAACATCTAAATGGTTAAAACAGTACTGATTAAAAACGTTAATGTATTAAATATAAAATAATTATTGCTAATTGATGCTAGTTTTTTGCTGGAAAGGGTAAAATATCGTGAATAGAGTACTTGAAAGGATATATGTCTGCAAAACATTTCGTTTAAAATGTACTCAATGGAAGATACACAGGTTTATAACAGATTTAAAATGTTACAGTATATAATACTTAATTGATTAGTGTCTGTTTTGTAATTAATGTTGTTTTTTTGTTGTCTTTCTATGTGATACATTTCCAGAAACAAGTGGCTCTTGTAGTTATTTGAGTGACCAAGAATCTTTACCCCAGAAAAGTCGAAAATATGTCCGGTTTTTTTATGGTGCTCCACAGTAGCACATCTGTTTTTGCCTAATCGGCAATCACTCTGGTGTGAACTTATACGCTGCTTGAGCCATTGTGATGTTTGATCAATATATGTGCATTGACACTGACCACACGGTATCTCGTAAATAACGTTAGTGCTGAAAAGAATAGGTGTTTTATCCTTAAGTTTCGTAAATATATTAGAAATCTTTATTGGGGTATATTTTGCAATCCTGATATTTGGAATTTCTTTGAAAACGGACACAATTCTGTTTGTTAAAGAACTTACATAAGGAATCCTTCTATATATAGTGTCCTGTTTTTCATTCAAGTCCCTTGGTCCGTCATAATAGTCTGAGTTAAATATAAGCTTTTTCAACATATGTTTTGGATACCCATTATTTATAAATACGGAATACAATTATTTTAAGTTTTTCTGTAGAAACTGGTCATCAGAAATATGCAATATTCTGTTCTTTAAAGCCAATCCAGTATTATACTTTTGATTTTTTGGGTGATCCGAAAAAAAATTAAGGTATCTACCTGGTGCCGTGGGTTTTTGATACCAATCCAGAGCAACTCTGTTATCATCCAATCTAATCACACTCGTGTCCAAAAAAGGTATTCGTTGGTTCGTTTCAGTTTCAACAGTAAATCTAATGCTACTATTGAAAGCGTTAAAAGTATCCACACAGGTTTGGATGTGACTATTAGGTACAGCACAAATCAAATCATCGACGTATTTATAAAGAAAAGGAAGATCAAACGGTAAAGTTGGAATTTTCTATTTTTATTTGCCGTATTTATGTTTTTCAGAACAGTTTCTCTTTCTTAAATTCCAATTTTAAATATTAATGGAGTTAAATACTTGTTAATTGTATTACCTGCATTTCTTAGACATTCTTGATCTTGTTTTAAGAAACTGTGTTCAAATTGAAGGTTTGCTGTTTTTTGTACTTCATCTATGGCTGCGAAAACATTAAGTATTATCTCTTCTGTTGACAGAGTTTCGTGCTTCTCTTGTGACCTACCTGTTTTTAGATGGTTCTCGAAGTTAAAAACAGTGTCAGTGTAGATATCTGTTTGTATTTCAATTCTGTCACTTTGTTTCTTTTTCGCCTTTTCTGCAACTGGTGTGTCATTTCCGGATCTACTTCTTTTATTCCCTTCTTCCGATTGATTGATTTCTCTCTTTTGTTCTAATGGAGGAGTACGCAGAACTGCAATTTTTGGTTTAAAATGGTTAGGTTAGGTTGGTTAGGTCCAGTTGACTCCTTATTGACCGCTCCTGTTATTTCATTTTCAATGTTATCATTTGCAAATAATGGTTTGTTTACATACTTTTTATCAGCTAAACAGGTTTTATTTATATTCGATACAGGTAATTTGTCTATAGAACTGAGGGAAAAACTTGTCTAAAATTACATTTAATTTTCTAAAGTAACATTCGTTGTGTGGCTTTTGTGAAAGGACAATAAAATAGTATTTCACCGTTTGCTGATAGAAATTGATGATTGGAGATAAGTGTGTTATTTATTACTATCAATAAAGGCCTTAGAAATACAACTGTTTACAAATTTTGGGGTTAGAAGAGGGGTGTCAGATAAGGGGTACCATAAGATCATTGAGTATCCATTAGCTGGTATGAATGTCAGGATATTGGGGTCTTCAATTTCCAATGGCAAAGTAGTGACAAATAGATTAAATAAATTCCTTTTTTTATGTGAAACACATTTGTGGTTGAGACCTATCGAAATTATTATCTGTTCCAGTAGCTGACATCTCTGTCAGGTATTGGTTTCGACACTGTCAGATACTAGTTATTGGATTAGGAAACTTATGTCCTTCCATGGTTGAGCTATTTCCACTTTTTATTTTGCTTTTCAGACTCACAATGCCGAAGATTAAACCAAAATCAGCACTGAGATACTACCTAGACAATCTTCGTAATGCTCTTCGAAAGATTGATAGAGGAATAACAGTTGCCACATCAAGCAAGCAATTTGGTATTCCCAGAACAACACTACTGTATTAAAATACTGGGAAATATCCAAGAGAATTCCGAGAAGGCCCACCTACGAATCTAACTGCATTGGAAGAGGAATCCTTTGTGAGATGGCTCTTTCATATTGCGGATCGTAGTTGCCCAGCAACGAAATTACAACTCATAGATTCGGTAAAGTTGATACTCAAAGATAATAAGAGAGAGAATTATTTCAAAGGTGGAAGACCAAGTGGAAAACTGTATTCTTCATTTATGTATAGACATCCAGAAATCAGTAATAGAGTTTCTCAAAATTTATCTTCGGGGCGGTTTGCTGTTGAGGGAAAAATTGGTAATTGGTTCAATTAAATAATAACTTACTTAAAAGAAAATCATTATATGACAATTTCAAAAGAACCTACTCGGATTTTTAATGCAGATGAATCTGCCTTTTTCGTCATCTAAAAGTAACACAGTATTGGTGAAAATAGGGACATCAGCAGGGTATAAATGATAAGGAGTGTATGACTGCTTAATTGAATGCAAACGAAGCTGCTATGATCTCTCCTCCAATGGGTATTTACAAATATGAAAGGGTACCTCCACACGTAACCGTAACCAATAAAATTCCTGCTACAAATATTTGGCAATTTATATTTTTGATATATTTTGTGGATCAAGACATATATAGCATATCCTACTCGTAAATTTATTTTTGAGCTTCCGTTAGTGTAGATGACTGTGTGCTCCGTATAGTTACCAATAATGGATTTCAAGAGATTTGTATTGATTCTGAGTAGATTTTTACGGAGTTACAAACAAAGCACTGAAACCGAAGGTTTATTGTACCCCATCCCCCCCTATTAGAGCTGTTCTCGCTACTAATACAGCTCGCCTTCCAGTTCCAGGGTTCTAATGAACTCTAGTATTTGGGCCGCTTCAAGGAGATTAGATCTTACAAGTCTCTTTTCCGAAGCAGTTTATGCTTTGGCTTACAATGACGAGGCATTCTAGAACCAGGTGATCCGAAGTTTCTTCCCACCTAGTTCATTTTATTTGGCATATCAATACCAACTTTGAGTCAATGACACGGGAGCTCAATGCTTTGATAGCTTCTTGACTATAAGAATAATTAGTGTTCGAAAAGATGATTAGAACTGTAAAATTCTATGTTGAATAGAATTTACAAAACATTTGTTCTGAATGAAAGAGTTTACTACCCTTTTTGAATTCCGAAAACTATTGTCCAATATCTCATCTCGAACTACAGTCTTGAATGCTTCTTCTAGTGAATCGGTTCAGCTCAGTTGTATCTCAGTACCCTTACGGAAGTAACGCAAGTGTTTTATTTCCGCTCAAGTATCTATTGGCAACTAAATTAGTAGACGCGTATGTTAGTAAGTTACTGGCAGCAAAGTTTCGCAACGGAAAGAAATAGTGTAAAATTATAATAAGTGTATAAAAAGTACTTTGTGATTAGTTCTGTAAATATATTAATAGTGGCCTACTTCGATTTTTATTTTATAAACAATCTAACAACTCGAAATACAGTGCATCAATTATCAATGTACGTGCAATACGTAACATGGACCTTCGAGCCGGATCTTATAGAAACCGGAATTAATTAACATATAGTCCTTCGATGTCTCACAATGTTATGATTCTCTAGGATTAGTTAACCCCGTCATTGTCAAAGGAAAAATATTATTGCAACGCACATGGCTGCACAAACTTTCATGGGATCAAGAAATCACTGATAAGTCCATCATCCTTGCTTGAAAAGATTTTGTAAACAGTATTTCTTCTCTCTCCAACGTTAAGATTCCACGGTATCTATTTATTAATGAAACCCCCATAGAATGTCAACTTCATGGATTCTCAGATGCCAGTTCAGTGGCATATGGATGCAACTTATATCTCCTCACCAAATATGCAAATGGGAACATCCATTGCGCATTAGTGTGTGCAAAATCACGAGTTGCGCCATTAAAAAGCATGCTCACCATTCCCAAATTAGAACTCTGTGCAATGTTATTGTTAGCCAAATTCACTCAACGAATCATGCAAATTTTTAAACCAAAAATTTACGGTCTGATTCTCAAATCGCTCTGTCCTGGTTGAAGGGGCACCCCTCGCAGTGGAATGTGTTTGTGAGCAATCGTGTATCACAGATACAAGATATTTCTAGCTCTAGCAATTTTCAATGGCACTACTTAATGCTTCAGACATGCTCTCACGTTGGAAATTCGACAATTTAACTCTTTGGTTTCACGGTCTCTTGTTTCTACATGATTTTAATTTCGTATTCGCCTCATAGATGATCCTCCTGAATTAAAGAAAAACAGTTTCACAACCACTGTAATTGAAGAGCAGTTTTGGCCCAAGCTCTCGTCTACGTTTTCTAAGTTTCAGAGGACAGTAGCCTGTATGCTACGGTTTGTGCAAAACTCAAAAAATTACAGTGCACAATTAAGAGGTCCTTTATCGGTAAAGGAACTTGAGCATGCTACTTATTTAATTATTAAAAACATACAAACTCAATGTTTCGACAAAGACATTTAAGCTCTCTCTCGTGGAACATATCGAACAAGCAACTTCTCTCACTTAAGCGATTTTTAGATACCGACGGAATTTTGCGAGTCGGTAGACGCTTGTCTCATGCAGATATTCCGTATCAGTAAAAACACCCCATACTGTCTGCAAAAAGCACACTGTCTCTCTCTTACTCAAACATGAGCATGTTCGTTTGGGACATAGTGGCCCCCAAAATGTCCTCTCCAACGTCCAGCTACGCTACTGGCCCTTGGACGGTATCCACCAATCAAACGCATTATTAGAAATTGTGTAACGTGACATAGTTTTAACGCCATTATGTCACAACAAATCATAGCGGATTTACCCAAGGATAGAGTATCCCCATCCAGACCCTTTGTAAAAATTGGGATAGATTTTGGTGGACCCTTCATGGTAAAACTGTATCGCTTACGCTGAGCTCCAATTCTCAAAGCTTACTTGGCACTATTTGCTTGCATGGCTACTAAAGCAATGTATTTGGAACCCGTTTCTGATTTAGCCACAGACTCGTTCATTGCTGCTCTTAATCGGTTTATAGTCCGTCGTGGGCATCCTTCGGTGATATATAGTGACAATGCTACCAATTTCGTTAGTGCTCGAAACCAACTCAAAGAACTGCGCGACTTATTTATATCTCATGTCTCCTCCAAAACGATACTCGAATTTCTGCCCATCAATGAAACTCAATGGAAATTCATACCCCCAAAATCTCCCCTCATTGTGGAGGGCTATGTGAAGCGGCAATTAAAAGTGCCAAAAATCACCTGCACATAATTATGGGAAAGGAAACATTCACCTTCGAGCAATTCTCTACAATCCTAACACAAATAGAAGCTATACTCAACTCCAGACCCCTGTACCCCTTGTCGAATGATCCCAATGATTTGAATTCACTTATTCCAGTCCATTTTCTGATCGTCTCCCCTTTAACTGCATATCCTGACAAAGATGTATCTACTCGGTCAGCAAACACTTTATCGCTTTGGCAAAAGTGCACACAGATTCAGCAACAGTTCTGGAAAAGATGGTCGATTGATTATCGCAATCGTCTCCAAAATAGACCTATATGGTTCAAAATCACTAGGGACATTAAGTCTATTGATCTGGTCCTGCTAAAAGATGAACTATCCCATCTACTCAATTGGCCACTAGCTCGTGTGATTGATGCGATTCCTGGTAAGGATGGCCGAGTTCGTTCTGTTCGCCTTAAAACCAGCGAAAGTCAGTACACACGACCCATCACAAAAATCTCGGTATTTTTAGTCTGTGAAAAGGACTAACTTTTCTATATCCTCCCATTCTTGTACAGTAGTTATGGGTATATATTTACGTTTTAAATAGCATGTTAATTTTCATTTAGGTGGTTGTCGCGGGCAGTATATTCGAAAAGATGATTCGAACTGTAACAAATAGATTTGCCACATTTCTGATAGTTTCTTTCTAGGTTCAATTCCACGCATCCTTCAATCGCAAGTATTTCTGACTGAAAGACGCTTAGACAGGAGCCTAACGAAATGAGTATCCGGTGCAAGGGCCGTATACACCAATGTCAGCTCCTGTGGTTGTTTATGTACCCTCTGTGTACCATCTGAGAGTTTGGATGGTGTATTCCATTTTCCGGTCGTTCCTCTCACTTAGCATCGTAGTGAAGTTCTTTTCGATACTAGCTATCTTGATCATTTCGTCACTGGGAAGATTCGATGATGAGATGTATTTTGTTAGAGACGACCAGGCTCCCCGATTTTTAATAGTCCCATTGCCTGGACCTTCCCTAGATGTTCTAAGAATTGCCTCTTGGGCTGATCTCTCTATCACCAGATGTAGAGCTGGACACGTTCTCATAGCTTCAGTAATGCACACACAGGCAAGTCTTTGAACTTTGTCGAGGGTCTTTCTTGTGCTGTTCTAACCTGCTTTCGTATGCCAAACTATTGACGCATACGTAATTTCTGGTCTCACAATCATGACGTACATCCATCGCAGTATTTTTGGGTTACAGCCCCAAGTCTTACCAGCTAGACTTCTGCACGCCATCAAAGCTCATAATGCTTTACTAGCAGTTATTTCAACATAATTATTCCACAGAAGTTTACTGTCTAGGGTTATCCCTAGATATTTAACTTCAGATTCTATGATTTCCCCGTTTAAAGATAGGGGTTTCATAGCTGGAAGCTTTCTTTTCCGGGTAAATGGAATTACTGTGGTCTTGTTTGGGTTAATATTTAACCCCGCTGACAAGCACTATTTCTTAATAGTTCTGAGTGCGTTTAGTGATAAATCACACACGATACTCTCGAACTTGCCTCTGACTATTAGAATTATGTCATCAGCATAGCCCATACATTCGATGCCAAGCTCCGTTAGCCTGTATAGCAACTCTTCTACTACGAGGCTCCATCTAAAAAGAGATATTACTCCCCCTTAAGGTGTCCCGCGAGTGGCTTTAACTGAGGTGGTTTGATTCCACATCATTTTACGATGGTTTCATTCATTCCTCGCCTTTTTAATGCTTCTTTTATAGACACATGAGTTATGTTGTCAAAGGCACTAGATATATACAGGATTGTGCACATTGCAATTTCTTTCTTGGTCAGAGTTCTCTGCACGACTTTGGTCAGTTGATACAGAGTAGTCTCCGTTGATCGACCCGCTCCGTAGACATGCTGACATTTATGAAGTCGTGTATTCTCCAGATTCTCCGTTCTTATGTAGTTGCCCACTACTTTTTCCATCGTTTTGAGTAGCAACGATGTTAGATAGATGGGTCGAAAAGATCGGGCATCGGTCCCATCTTTTATCCCTATTTTTGGTTACTCTTGCCCTTCTCTATCTTCTAGGTATTAGACTCACTACTAGACTACTTCTTCAGCACGTGAGGAAGAGTCTCTTCTATCCCTTGCTCCAGAAATGCTGAAAATATTCTATCCACTCCTGGTGATTTACATGGTTGATACGTACTTACTCCCCATTCCAACCGTTGTCAGGTAAATATTTTCTAAGCAATGTCCCCATCCTCCTTGCGGGATTTTTTGGTGTAATTAATTGCTATTCAAGTGCTTGTTGTCGGTTCACTACTCGGAAAGTGGGTTCTAAGAAGTAACGAGCTATTATGATCTTGGGATTGTTTCTAAAACTTGTGTGCTCGGTTGTATATATAGGCAAAAGATTTCTTCTCTTAACATATGATCAATATTATTGACATTCAATGAAAGCATCTATAAGAGGTGGTAAATTTTTCCTACTTTTGAAAAATTCCAATAATATCTTTGATCACCATCATTCATTAGCAGTTTTTATACACTGCTGTACATAGGCCTCCTCTAGTGAAATTCATCGGCCCCTATATGTGGCGGTGTTTTTCCAGTTTCCGTCAATTCTCCTTATCTCATCACTCCATCTTGTCGGTGGCCTGCTTCTACGCCTCTTATCTGTTCTAGGTCTCCATCCTAATATTTTTTTCCATTTATTATCAGTGTTACAGGTTATATGCCCTGCCCATTTCCCCTTCTTTTGAGTTATGATTTTGATGATGTCTTGAGCTTCCTAGTTGTATTCGACGATTTGTTTATGTCTTCAAGACCTAGTTCTTCGGTATCTCCTCGCTATCACTGATATGAGCTTCTCATTCTTGGGTCCTTTATCCCCGCAGGCCTCTTCAGTGGCTTCACGCCATTCTTGGCGCTTGAGGTCAGAAATGGCCTCTAGAGGTGGATAAACGCTATAGAAATCAACGTCATAGGATCGGGTAGACAAGGGAAATACCACCTGTTTTTTGTTTTATTCCAGGGAACATTATGGATACGTGCTTATAATATTGAAATTTGATAAAGTGGTTTGGACTAGATCTGCCTGTAAATATATTTATTAGGTACTAGATCTACAGAAATTCGCCAAGTTTATGTACAGCAAGGCTATGTTTCACTTAGTTTATATGTTAAATTGACTTATAATCGGTGAGATTGGTGAGATTTTCTGAACGTCATTTTACTATTACCTTAGCGCCACGGTCCTTAAAGTTTCACATATCTTATTTTTTACTAGATTGGCGCTTCCCACGCATTCGGGAACTATCACTAATGAATATAACATTCTGCAATAACAAATAGCGGATACAAAAATACTTGCATTATCTACATAGGAAACTCATTTTCCAAGTGATAAGTTTATATTTTTCCCATTATCACGCGAAGATTCCGTTTATGATCATTTAGTAGTTGTTGTGATTTGTGAGCCAAAATGAAGGCTCTCTGGTTACTTTTAACTTACGTTAGTATCGTGCGAACGGAGATTTGTTCCACAGAAACCCTTTCAGTGAAAAAATATACAATTATATTGAGTGAGCCGTATATAAATATCACTATTAAATTCATTTGTTATCTGACAAACGAAAAATGTAGTTTATATGGAAATAAAACGACAGATATATTTTTAAATAGAAACTCAACAGTTCAGCCGCCTTTCTACACAAGCATTTGGGATTACGATAGAAAATTTAAGTCGATCTATAACAGTGATGCAAAATTATTTTTGTTAGAAGATAAAATTTTATTGCCTACTGGCATATTCTGTGAATATTCCCAGAAGGCGTGTTTTGATACCAATCTAGATGCGTTTGCATATTGGGATTACGAAGAAATATGTAACAAAACAATATTCCAGACAATATATTCGGGAGATGTGGAACATTGGAGTCCGTTAGAAAATCCTTCAATCAAATTAATACAGGTTAATATTAATAATAAATCGGTTATGTTTAATTTGCTGAACCAAAAATTTCTGTGTAATCGTAACGTGTGGAGAACACAACAGGACAACATATTAATTTTTGATGATGTAATTGACCCACCAGTTTTAAACGAAACATCAGTATTACATTTAAATAGTTCAAATAATAATTTCGGTGAAAATTATTTTTTCAATCATCCCAAATTGGTAAATTATTTATTGTCCGCCTTCATTTTGTTCATTATTATAAAGTTTGTTGGTGGTGCTGTAGTGAACTGTTTCGTGTTAGCAAGTACCGGTAAATTGAGTTGTTGCGGTATATTATTGAGATGCTTTTCTGAAAGTTTAACCAACCAACATTTATTGTCTGTTACTAAAGCATCAATTAGAGACTACACTTATCCGGAAGTTAACTATAATAATAAACTATTTTATTAAAAATTAAATATTTTATTGAATATATTTTTGTAAAAATTTTAATTTGTTATTGAATAAATTGTTTGTAATTGTGTGTTAATATTCATTTCGACTATGGCTAACAGTTAGTACAGTAGTCAGTTAGTTGACTTTAAAATGAAATTATAGTGTGAAATTAAACTTTAATATTCAATTGTTCAATATCTGTTGGGGTGGCTCGTTAACCTCCCTGGAACGCATATTGTTTGTAAACAATTGATATTTAGTGATATTCGCAGTTTGAATAAGGTCCAAAAAATAAGTTGCGTACAGTTTTTTCGGTTTTCTTTAGTTGTATATTTTGGTCAGTTTGATGATCTTGAATTTAACCGGTTTCAGAATAGGTCCCTACGAATGAATAAGTTTCGATTTTAAAATCTATCTAGTTTTTGCCTTTAGCTTGATACGAGCTTTTTTGCTTGAAATTTATTATTTTATATAAAGGTAATTGAACTTTAATTTTATACCATTATTGCAGGTTTATAAATAACTTTACTTTTCTTTTATGCCAGTGGCAGCTTGACAAGGGGACGTGAGTTTATTTGTTACAGAATTTGTAACTGGGTACGCATTATAAGTTTGTTTAGATAAAATAAAATTTATTTCTTGTTAAACATTGCCATTTTTTGATTTTGTGTACAATGGCTGATAAATTAAAAAGATACACCTTATAAAGGAAAGATCTCTTAACGATTTAGAAGCTTTGTTGAGCTTGTCGAATGTTGCTGTAACTGATTTAAATAAGCAATCGCGCTTTCGTATTCGGTATTCAGAGTTAGATGATGCTTTAGAAAGCTTTAATAAACATCATCAAAGCATTTTTTCCTATCTTTTGGGCGCTGATGGTACTGAAGCCCAATTAGAATCTGAGGAAATTCTTCATGGACAATTTATGAATGATTATTTTCAAATCAAAGCTAATTTTGCGGATATGTTTGAAAATGAAGACGCTCAGAGTATGGTTGTCGTTCCTCAAGCGTTCTAACAAGTTAGTAATGCTCGGTTGCCCCAATTGGAACTATTAAATTTTCTGGTGATTTAACTTCGGCGATTACCTTTTTCGATTTATTTGATGCGCTCGTGCACAATCAAAATAATATTGTTGACACTGAAAAGTTCAGATACTTAATTCAAAGTTTAGAAGGCGCTCCTTTAAGGTTAGCTAAATCTTTACCTTTAGCTAGGGACAATTGAAACGCGAAAAATCGCCCGCCCGTCGATAATATAATTTTGGCATGTCTGCCGACGGGAAATTATGACAGACCATTTCGATGTGAGCGAGTCAGTTCTCCATGGGTCGTTGAAGCGAACGCTGACTAGTAACGATTAAAATTTTTGTGTGTTCTGGTAACCATTACGTCCGATATTTAAAATTTCAACAGCGTCGTGGGTATTTCGATTGACGGTCAGGCCAGAAGAAGTCGTTATCTAGGTAAATACCTGAACACTTTCTCGATGTTAACAATTTTCTAGGCAGTTAAAGTAGTAATTTAATGTTTGGAGTAATTTTCGTAGTTTATTGAAGTATGTAACCTATTGTATGAAATAGTTCGGATACAGTTCATAAATTTTATCAAGTCATTTCCGTTATTGTTTCGTACATTTTTGAAATTAGAATATATCACGGGGCTGTATAATCGTCAGGGATGTGTAGAGTAACGTGGTTTTTTTAGTTTTTTTTCCTAATAAAAAAACCGATCATGCAGTTTCTTTGCTATTAGTGTATATGGCTTTTATACTGTTAAAAGTCAGGTTGTATGATTATTTGCGGATTTCGGATGATCATAATGTAATCGATATAATGGTATGGTACGGAGGGACGTCGGAAATTTGACAGGGGTAAAATAAAAACCATACGTGTAGGCTAATTCGTTTCTCTATTCTAGGGGGGTTTTTATTTTGGATTTTATGGATTTTATCCTCTGACTGAGGAGAGCGAAATCAGCCAGACCACTCACCTGAACCAGTAACCAGGAGGGCTGGAACATTTTGAAGCGTCGACTTCGATTGCTGTTCTGAGGAAGGAGAATCACTCGTAACAGTTAGTTTCTTTATTCATTTTATACATTTAAACATTTTCCATTCACGATTAACAGTCAAAATTTCACGAATTTTTTCATGTGTTATTTTTTTTCTATTTCTTGCGATAATTAATTATTATTTTACTTCTCGAGTATAAAATCTTGAAATATTCTTTTTAAATATTAAATTGTTGTCTCTGAACGCTAGGCATACCACGGTACGTACCTGGGTGCTGCGCTATTTAGATATTTTTTCATGTAACTAATTTTGCACTGTACATAATTTCAATTTTTTTCAACATTGTTAAGCTCGCTTTTATATATATTTATACTCATATAGATTGCAGACGTGTAAACCCATGTCACTAATACAATTGTAGTTTTGGTGTTAAGATTTTCACTGTATTTGAAAAAGTGTACATGAACCATTTGTTCGTTTCCTGTAATTGGTTTGTAATTTGAGACATCTGTGTAGATTGGGGCCCTCAGCTATTCTGCACCCCGAGTTAGTACCCTTCAGCTCTACTCAGGTATTATAGGACCAGCTTGTCAATTATTCAATCAATCAAAATCACTTACTAAATCATTTAACTCTTTTTGAACAATCGAATGTGGCTCGCCGGAACTGTAACCAGGCGTGAATGTGGAGTCGGTCCACTATTCCTCGGAGCTTCCTGAAGAACAGTTATTATCTTCAATATTTCACAAAACAATATCTTGCCAATCAATGGCGCCATCGATACTGGTAAGTCTGCATTGTGAGAAACAGGCCTTATGGCAGATTACAAATTAGGATATTCGATTTTACGCTCTTCTTTTTTGGAATAACCTTCAGTCTTTGTTATACAAAAATAGCAATCATAAAAATGGTTGGCGGGATCTTGTCATACAATTGAAACTACAAAAGGCATACTTGTTCTCTTCCCTTTAATCCACTGAATCAATGACACGCTACAGCTAACATAGGGCGAGCTCACTGTTTGTCTAGATCTCCGATTACAACACCAAAATACATGAAATTCTCCACAAATATAACAAAACTTATCAGGAGAAATTTTGCAACTGCGGCGCGTATGACTTGCCATTTTTGTCGTTAAAAATTACTCTTAACTACACAGAATCATTCACTTTAAAACTCAAATGTAAACTAAATAAGAGAATAGATTAGATTTTAACGGGGTTACAGTGCACTGAAACCAAAGCTTTATTGTGCCCTCCCTATCAGAGCTGTTCTCGCTACTACTACAGCTCGCCTTCCAGTTCCAAGGTTCTAATGAACTCTAGTATTTGGGACGGCTTCAACGATGTCAAGTCCTCACTCTTACAAGTTTCTTGTCCGAAGCATTTCTTGCGTTGGCTTGCAATGGCGAGGCATTCCAGAACTAGGTGATCCGGAGTTTCATCCTCCTCCCCACAGAATCTTCACTCGTCAATATGTGTTAGACCTATTCTCATCAAGTGCTTCCTAAGGCGGCAGTGTCCTGTAAGAAATCCCGTTGGGAGATGTAGCTTATCTTTACTGAGGTCCAAATATTTTTTGGATCTAACAGTGTCAAAGTTCCCCAGGAACTTTTTGGAATATTCCAACCCGGGAAGGCACCGCCAGAGTGCTTCTCCTTCGGTTTCCTCCTTCTTCCGAAACTCTTTCTTATAGGAGCATTTTACTACACCACAGAAAGGCTCCGGGCCAATAAAGGGCGTTTGTGCTCCTTTCTTGGCAAGTGTATTGGCCTCTTAATTTCCTGTGATTCCCGAGTGGCCAGGAACCCAGACTAAAGAGACCCTGTTATTCTTCTCTAATTCATCAAGTTTCCTTCGGCACTCCCATGCCAACTTTGAGTCAATGACATGGGAGCTCAATGCTTTGATAGCTGCTTGACGATCAGAATGGATCGATATGTCACATTTCTAGTAGTTTCTTTCTAGGTTCATTTCCACGCACCTTTCGATCGCAAGTATTTCTGCCTGAAAGACGCTCAGGAAGGAGCCTAACGATAATGAGTATCTGGTGCCAGCCCCAAATACTCCAGCGCCTACTCCAATGGTGGTTTTTGAACCATCCGTATACCATCTAATGGTGTTTTCTTTGAGTGTTTGGGTGGTGTATTCCCTTTCCCAGTCTCTCCGCGTATTTAGCATCGTGGTGAAATTCTTTTCGATGCTTACTTTCCTGTTCATTTCGTCACTGGGAAGATTCGGTAATGAGATGTATCTTGTCAGAGAGGACCAAGCTTCCTGATTTTTAATACTTTCATTGCCTGAACCTTCCTTAGATATTCTAAGAATTGTCTCTTGGGCAGATCTTTCTATCGCCAGATGTAGAGGTGTGAGATCTGTAATGATCTCAAGTGCCCTAGTTGGACACGTTCTCATAGCTCCAGTGAGGCACACACAGGCAAGCCTTTGAACTTTGTCGAGGGCCTTCCTCGGGATATACTAACTTGCTCTTGTGTGCCAAACTATTGCCCCATACCTAATTGCTGGTCTCACAATCATGGCGTATATCCATCGCAGTATTTTTGGGTTACAGCCCCACCTCTTACCAGCTAGATTTCTGCACGCCATCAAAGCTCTTATTACTTTACTAGCAGTTACTTCAACATGCTTATTCCACAGAAGCTTACTGTCTAGGGTTATCCCTAGATATTTAACCTCTGATTTCCATTCTATGATTTCCCCGTTTAAGGATATGGGTTTCATGGCTGGAAGTGTTCTTTTCCGGGTAAATGGAATTACTATGGTCTTGCTTGGGTTAATGTTTAGCCCCACTGACAAGCACCATTGCTCAATGATTCTGAGGACCTTTTGCTCTCGAACTTACCTCTGACTATTAAAACAATGTCATCGGCGTAGCCCATACATTCGAAGCCAAGCTCGTTGTTAAACAACTTATAAATCCATTTTACAATGGCCTCGCCTTTTTAGTGCTTCTTTGACAGACACATGAGTTGTGTTGTCAAAAGCCCCTGATATATCCAGGAATGGGCACATTGCGATTTCTTTGTTGTTCAGAGTTCTCTTGATGACTTCGGTCAGCTAATACAGAGCCGTCTCAGTTAATCGACCCGCTCTGTAGGCATGGTGACATTTATGAAGTGGTATATTCTCCAGATTCTCTGTTCTTATGTAGTTATCCACTACTTTCTCCATCGATTTGAGTAGAAACGATGCTAGACAGATGGGTCTAAAAGATCGGGAATCAGTCCCATCTTTTTTCCCTATTTTTGGTATGAAGGTGACCCTTTCCCTTCTCCATTTTCTAGGTATTAGACCCACTGCTAGACTGCTTATAGTAATCTGCAGCAGGTGAGGAAGAATCTCCTCTATCCCTTGCTGTAGGAGTGCTGGAAATATTCCATCCCCTCCTGGTGATTTATATGGTTGAAAGTTACTTATTGCCCATTCCAACCGTTGTCTGGTAAATATTTTCTTGGCAATGTCCTAATTTTCCTTGCAGGATTTTTTGGTGTAGTTCATTGCTATTTCGGTGCTTGTTGCTGGTTCACTACCTGAGAAGTGGGTTTTAAGAAGAAGAATCGATCGTTCCTCTTCACCTTCCGTGTATGATCCATCTGGCTTTTTCAGCGACATTGTGGGGCTAGTTCCCCCATTTGACATGACCTATTGTAGTCTGGCCGCTGTGTGAGTGGAAGTGATCTTTTCGCAGAAGGCTTTAAAATTGAGCCTTTTGGCCTTCCTAATCTCTTTATTGTACTAAGTAAGCTTCTCAGTGTACCTCTGCCAATTGCCGTCACGTTTGGCTCTATTAAAGAGCCGACGGACGTCTTTTCTGAGGTTTGACAGGTTCTCATTCCACCAAGGAGCATCCTTTTCTGAACGAGCTTTTGAGAGTGGGCAACTGGAATGAAAAGCTTCCATTATTGCCTCACTGATCTGTTCGACTCTTTGGTGCAGGTCGTAGTGCGGGTGATTTACCCCATTCACTTCGACGTGTTCCAAATTGTCCTTCAGGTTGGTCTTGTAAAGAGACCAATCAGTATTTCTTGGATTTAGGATTGTAGGAATCGATGTGGTATTTCCCTCTATCCTAAATACGATGATCCTATGGTAGGAAAGTTATGGCTCGCTCATCACCCTCGAATCATTTACATTTTTCCTAGCAGCAACATTAACAATTGTTACGTCCAGGACCCCTTCTCTTGCTCTCGTGACAAAAGTGGGGGTTGTCCCCACGTTTAAGGTCTCAAGGTTATTTGCTGAGAGATATTTTAATAAACACCCACTTTTTGCGTTGTTATTGGTGCTTCCCCACACGGTATTGGGTTCGTTGTCATCACAACCAATTATGATTGGTAGCCGTCTGCTATCGCAGTGTCTCACTAGCTCTTGTACCTCTACTGGTGGCGTCATCGGCCCGTCTCCAGCGAAGTAGGCAGAGGCAATGACGATGTCTCGGTCGATACCCCCAATGTTGAGGTGAACCATGATTGAAATAAGATCCCGTGACACGTATTCTGAAACACAAATATATTTTATGTTATTTCTTATGATTACACAGGCACGAGGAGATACTTGCCTTTGATCATAAATCAATTTAGAATCCTTACATACCAAACCTTTGATTTGGCAGTATCTCCCTCGGTAATCAGACCCTCGACCCTCAGTCTGCTCTGCCCTGCTTCCCGGGATGCAGAGGCAGTCTCCGCATTCCCAGTCATCCCAGCAGAGCCGGAGGAGATCTCGGGCTGACCCAAGGTCAAGCTTTCGCCTTGTTCCCCCTTTCCAGAGGTTCCGGATGTGGAGAGTATCTCCATGTCCTTTGGATCCTCCGCGGGATTCTTGTTTTTTCCCAGCCCCGAGACAGGGATACGCCCAAAACGGAAGTTTAGCTTGTAACCTCCTGACTTCAGAGCCTCACCAGATTGGTGATCGATCTCAATCGTGAGGATAGTTCCGTATCCCTCTTTTTTAGAGTTTAGGATCTTCCAAGCCTCAGTACTGAGGTTGGAGTTCTGAACCTGGACAAGTTGGAGGATCTTCTCCAGTTTCATGTCTTGGGTTTTTGGGAAGAACGCCGTTATGGTGACCGGCTTTGGGATGTCGTCCCCACTTCGAGACACCAATTCGGGCCACAACGGAAATGGATACCTGAGAAGTGGATTCCCTTCTCTTTGCTCTGGCACAGCTCATCCACCAGAGTGTCTTCCAGTGTGGAGAGCTGCTCCGCTTTCAGGATGACCCCAGGATAATCCTTGGGCATTATTCCCACCCTAGAAGCTTTCTCTGTTTGACAGCTGCTGCGTAACCAGTGGCTTGCCCGGTTACCGTTGCAGCTGTTTTTTATTTCTTGCTTAGAGGCCCCAGCGGAGGAGTAATATGCTCCGGGCCTCTTTTAAGCTTTGTCTTCCCCGTTGGTCATTCCTTCGGGGGGGGTGGTTGTTTGCGCTGAATTACCTGCTTCCTGGCCTGTTCAGGGGATATTCCCTGATTGCGGAGCCGCTACTTTTCCGGTGAAAGTCTTACTTTTTCTTTCCATGAGTTATCCCACGAGAAGCTAGGGTCATTACGGTCCACCGCTGCAGAGCCCTGCATGCAGAGTTAAGGGGTTCAATACAATGGATTACCCCCGGTGCTCCAAGGTCGAAACCAGTAAGGACTATTCTTCTAAATAGCCACGCATTCTTCGGCCTAGTTTCCCACCTTGACTTTAGGTTTTTAATGAGGTTGTCTCCTCTTGGTCCAGACAGTAAAGCCAAGACCCCCATCCCCATCCCACTGGCCCGCAAGACTTGACCACAGACAGCCAGGAGACAATGATGTAACAGGTGATTTCGAAGTAAGTTCGAAATTTCACCCGGCATCGTAACCCTGTGTGCAATCCCTTAGCCACGATACTACAGCTGGGACAGGTAAAGTTGGTCCGCGACAGGGTATTCGAGGGCTGCCAGTTGAGTTTTTAGACACAACGAGCCCCAGGTATTTCCCCGCAGAACTCCTCCTCATATAAAATCATCTCAGAGGCCCTTCTCCTATCCGCCACCTGGAGACGCGCCGGCTTGGTACTTCACCCCCTCCACATCAATAAATACCCCGACGAACAGCGGCGAACTACGTACATATCTACTGATGTGGACTCGGAAATAAGAGAATAAATAATCTATTTTATGAAATATTTGTGATTATCAATACAGCCCAAATTAATAACCCCGCATAAAATTCACTACCTGCGAACAAAAAAGGATCTGAAGAACATACGAGGTCTGGCTATCAAATAACGAGACTGCGCGCCTAGAGGGCACCCTAGACGGGTGGGGTGAAAAACGAGTAGTACGTTGGGTATCCAGATATCTTGTCTATGCACGTCCCAAAACACGTTTCCGTCCTTATTATAGTATTTGTGCAGTAGCGGTTTGAAACGGACGTGTTACTTTCTCGTGCCGAAAACCATGTCCTGGTATAATTAAAAAAAAACTCCGACTGAGTGCTATAAATTGTTGCAAGAGACCTATGGCCTGCGTATCATACTGTTTTTTCATCCTGTCACTGGCAAATTGAAGATTCGTTCGAACCAATTCATGCACATCGTCCATCCTTCTTCTCAATTCTATAACGTACTCATTCTCTATCTCGTGCGCATGTTTTTGAGTAGTGTGAGCGCTTTAGTGAGGGCCGAGAGAGCACTGAAGATGACCAGCGCCCAGGTCGCCCTGTGACTGTTTCAACTCCGGAAACAGGGACCAAAATCAATCAAATTGTGCGTGTAGATCGTCGAATGAGCATCCGGATGATTGCCAAGGCTGTAAACGCCGATAAAGGAATGGTTAGAAAAATTGTACACGAGGAATTACATATGACAATTGTCTTTGCGTAGTGGTGCCAAAAAATCTGACTCCTGACCAAAGGCTCTTGTGTCAACGGGTCTGCTCAGATTTCCTTGAAAGGTTAGAAGAAGATCCCGGACTGATGAAACACGTTATTACTTGCGACGAAACGTGGATTTTTCAATACGATGTTGGATCAAAGCGACAATCGATGCATTGGAAGACTCCTGAATCGCCCAGAATAAAAAAAGCAAGGATGTCCAAAGCAAAATTCAAGGTAATGTTGATAGTTTTTTTCGACATTAACGGTATTGTGATAACTGAATGGGTTCCAGAGGGTCAGACTATCAACCAGACTTACTATTTGTCAGTTTTGATAACACTGCGAGAACGATTTCGTAAAAAACGGCCCGAGTTGTCGAAGAACAACTCGTGGATTTTGCACCAGAACAACGCGCTATCTGTGATGCAGTGTTTGGCCAGTAAGCGCACTTCAGTACTCGAACACCCGCCGTACTCACTAGATTTGGCACCGTGCGACTGTCTTTGTTTCCGAAGATAAAATCGGCTTTGAAAGGGACCCGATTTGAGTCGATGGCAGCGGTAAAGCAAAAAACGGCAGAGCTCCTAAAGGCCTTCACCAAAGAAGACTTCCAGCACTGCATCGATCAATGGAAAAAACGTATGGAAAGGTGTGTGGCGAGGGGAGGGGAGTGTATTGAAGGGGAGCATTCGAATGTAGAATAATTTTTATAATAAGACCTTTTTCGTAACCAGTCTCGTTATTTAATGGCCAGACCTCGTATATTGGCAAGTGGTTAGGGCTTTATGAATAGTTTTTCTATTATTTGGAAGATATTAGTATGTTAAAATGATTGTTTGAACTATGTTACAAAAATCGTGTCGGCCAGTGTAATTTTCAAAAAAGTAAATGGCCGCGGAATCCACTTCAAATGCACTCTTATGCACCACCAACAAAAACAAAATCCTGTATCACTTAATTAATTAAACATCAATATACAAAGTATAGGTGCCCCCCACGAATATTTCCTAAAACAGATAGGGCAGTAGAGTCCACTCCTAATGCAATCATATGCACCACCAACAAAAACAAAATCCCCCTACCCCTAGTTAGTTAAATCTCAATATATGAAGTAAAGTTGCCCTCCCTAATGATAATTTTCAAAAAAATATATGGCAGTGACATCCACTTCTAATGCACTCTTATGCACCACCAACAAAAACAAGACAATAATCCCGGTGCAATTTTTATTAAGAATTGTTACACGGGACCCAACATTTTTTACCCATAATAAAAGACACCACTTGTTTCTCATAAACTAAAGTACAGAATATGGCAAACAATTTATATTCTACACCTTATTTAAAAACGTGCAGCAAAATTTTAATTTATCTACTATTGCCGTTTGAGCCACATTTGAAAAATGGGATTTTTTAAATTTTACATTTGCAACCTTGTGAAGAATATATAACAGGTAGTAACTTAACTTTATATACGACTCAATTTAATTGCTATATATTATTACTTCTTGAAAAGTTGAATATGGTTGCCTATGTGAGAAGGCGACGAAGTGATCAAGAGCTGAATCTGTATGCAATACAAACCCTCAAAATATATTGAATGTCACCCACATGAAATTTTTTTCGTATTTCCTCCAATTTGTACTTGACCTCACACAGTTTAGTGATTGCGCATATCGTTTCCACAATCATTACGACATCGGAAAAAATATTTCAGCTTAACCTATTTTTTTATCTCTGAATTATAAATGTTTTATAATTCTATTCTTGAAAATGGAGCAGGTTCAATATTTTCATAATATGCACATTCGTAACAGTAAGGTAAAAGATCCAAAGGTTTACACGTTAAAGAAAAAATTTATATATTTTTAATATTTTTTACCATTCTTTGTGTTTGAAAAATTTTTGTCTAATGTGAAAAGGTAAACCTATCTATGAACATCAGATTTACATTTTCTTAAAATCTGTAGAATTTTCCTTTACATAAATAACATCAAAATTTCAAGTGTCAATTTTTTCAATAAAGATTGACATGAAAAAAGCAAATTAAAATCAAAGGTTGACACTATTTAGAGCTAAAGGCTGACATTGTCATAAATTTATTCATTTCTTTTATTTTTAGTAACGTTAATATATATCTCTTCGTATAACAAGGGAGGAAAGTGCCACTTTTCCTCCCGAGGATGAAGTTTAACGGAGGGCAGTAATCATTCAAGGAAGGAAAAGGCGCCTTACCCATGTTATACATATGATTTTTCCGCCTCCCTCAAATAACAAGACATTTTCAAATAATTTATTTATGAAACTAACAAACAAAATTTTTTGTAATGTTTTTCTTATTTATTTAAAAGTTTTTATTACGACGGGTGGGATAAATTCATACACACTGTAGTTCTACTCACGTAATTTATTCATTCACTAAACTATTCACTAATTTATATATACACTTCACTACTTAGCTATTTACTTAGACTTAATTTATATTTACTTGTTTCCTGATTATCTCACGAGATCACATTATAAACTAACTCCGTTGTTAGGTAGCCTCTCTTATATATTAAGTGCGTTTTTGTCTACATCCTTCTAGATTGTGGCTCACAAAAACAATCGAATCCCTGGAATTGTCTAGAAAAGACTGGTCACAAAAAATAATGGTAAACAGTTCGAAGAAATCCCTGCGCCTTCGCCAAAACTTCAACTTTCATATCTAGTATATAAGAGAGTCGGATTCAGGCACTACACCAGTGTGTGATTTCGTAACGTCACCCCCTCCATAAAAGGAAGTTACTCCTGGAACTTCTGGAACTGAATGTTTAAATCGGCAACTGGACCCATGTATGCACTTTCCGGTCGTATGGAAATCACAGGGCACCGTCTTCAACGGGTACCGATAACGAGGGGTATAGCTGCAAATTAATATGTGAACACCCGTATCTCGGAAGATCACCTCTATCATGTTCCTGATGATTCGCCAATCCAACTGGTTGCTCCCTATCCTGAGCATTGCTAGTTTCTCCACGTGGGATTCCAGCACATGATCTCGAAGGCTTCGTAGCGATTCCCACACATTCCGGTAAGTACCGCGAATCGTAGTTGAGTCTTAGTGTCTTGCCAGGAGCTCTAGCATCTGATCTTCAAATTATTCTAATTGTCCAAACTTCTTTCGAAAGACGGTTGCCAACCCTCGTGCGGGTTTGTTACTGGCGGAGATGTTATGTGCCAGTGAATACTCTTCCGGGAGTGTGAACAAATCTTGTCTTTGCTCTGTAGTGACTCCGTATCTAACTTTCCCGGTACCTCCGTATGCGCCCATTAATTCTTCGAAGGCTGGTTCAGACTCTTGTTGTAGATGGTTCACTCCTTCCTCTTTGTCATGGTCTCCTTCGAATGGCGCTAGTCCGTTTTGGTGGACTCCTTTAGGTTTTCCATTGGAGATCTTGCTTATACGATAGATGATGTCGTTGGTCCTCTTCTTGATTAAGTATGGACTGTAATTTTGGAGAAAATCCTTGTTTCCTGGTCGGGTTGTGTGACCATACTTTGTTCCCTTCTTTGAAACTGCCTTATGTGGCCTGCGTATCATACTGTTTTTTCATCCTATCACTGGCAAATTGAAGATTCGTTCGAACCAATTCATCGTCCATCCTTCTTCTCAATTCTATAACGTACTCATCTCCTGCTAGATCTTCGCCAGGCCGACAGCCAAACTCCAGGTCACAAGGAAGCCTCTTTTCACGTCCAAATATAATTTCCGCAGGTGTTTCACCCGTGCACTCATTTGGTCCCAATCTGTCTGGTGGATGGAAACTACTTCGGACAGGTATTTTCCAATGGTCCTGTTCATTCTTTCGACTATTCCATGGATGTGTATGCAACGCTGCTATCCTGGTCTTCTTCATTCCTAGCTTGTCACAAATTTCCTGGAATACCTGGCTCTCAAGTTTCTTTCTTGATCGCTGTGGACTTTCAAGGGCACTCCATATCGGCTGATAAATTCTTTCACCAGTACATCCGCGACAGTTATGGCCTCATGATTCGGGATCGCATAAATTTCCACTCTTTTTGTGAAATAAGCCATTACCAGGATGTATTTACCACCATTTTCTATCGTCGGATCGTCAGAAAGGGTCCAGCGATGTCTAAAGCAATCCTTTCGAAAGGGCTTCCAACATTATATTGTTTCTCTTGCGATATGGTCCATTACTCGTAGCATAAGTCGTACATTTCTTACACCAGTCCTTCGCATCGTCGGAGCTGTTCAACCAATAAAACCTTACACGGACTCGCTGAAGGGTTTTCTACACTCCCAGATGACCTCCCGATGAACTGTCGTGTAACTTTCTCACTACCTCTGCTACTCTGGTTCTCGGGATAACTATCTGTCTTCTATTCTCGGAACCATCATCGTTCTCAAGCATTCTTTTCAACAGCCCTTCTTCCAGGACAAGGGAGTACCGCTGAGCCCAATATGCCTTGAGTGTCGGTGAAAATCTTGACACTTCATGTCAGGTAAGTCTCCAATTTTCTTCTTTTCATTGCCGAATCTTCTTTAGGTGATGATCATTCTCCTGATCTTCTCTGATCCTGGTGGGTGAACATTCTTCGTTGACTACAGTAGTTCTGGAAACTGTAACTTCGTTAGAGTCCGACTTGTTTCAGTGAGAGTAGTCTACAGGGCACTACCGTCTAAGCAGAGAGTCGGCGTTCCGGTGATTCACATCAGCTCGATGTTCGCCCCTGTCTAGTTTCCCATGTGACTGGAGTTCTTAGGTTGCAGGAGTCCTGGTACGCTTAGACGGACTACATACATGCCCTAGCTCGCCAAACTCCCTGCATTTGATCTTCTTCGGATTCTTGTCTACCATACTCTTTATCAAGTTAACGATCTTCTCGCATAGTCCTAGCTTTGTTGTACCACGAATCCTTCGTGGCTGCTTTATATTTAAGAGGTTCTTGGTTTGCAGGAGTCGTAGGACGCTTACACGACCTGCGTATATGCTCTATCTCGCCGAAATTACAGCACCTGATCTTCTTCGGCTTCCTGTCTACCATATCTTTCAAGAAGTTGACGATCTGGTCAAGTCTGTTATCGTCAACTTCTTCCTGCATGGTCCTACCTTTGCTGCATCGTGGCTGCTTCATATTCAAGAGCAGCAGTCAATGAATCGACCTATTTTTTGAGATGGGCTACTTAATCGAAGCGTCTTCTGCATATCGTGGTCTAGTCACATAAGCCCTCAATAAATACCTGGACGCCCAAACATTCCATCATGTTCTCTGGTGCTGATGGATATGCAAATCGAACTAGTCGTGCAATATCGACTTCATACTATTGAAGGGTTTCGTCACGTTTCCGCCTTCGGTTCTTCAGCTGGAATCGGTACAAATTTTCTAGATGTTCATGGCCATATCGCATGTCCAACCTCTTCTTCATCTGCTCAAAGTCATCGGTTCACTCAAGTGGTATCGTCTGTAGTACATCTAAGGCATCTCCCTGAAACGTGATAGTTAAGTTCACTGCCTTCTCCCTATCGGACCAATTATTCACTCTAGCGGCTGCTTCAAACTGTTTTACATAATTGGTCAACGACGTTTTTTCCTTCGAACGTTGGGGCCTTAACTCGAGTGAAACTCCCAATCTCTCCATCTTGGGGTGCGTTTCTGGCTTGTAGGGTATATTTGCTCGATCTTCTTTTCTTCCACTGGCGTATCTTGAGTTCTTAAATCTGTCATATTTCTTTCTAACTCCTTGATTTTCTCGTCCATCGTTGTCATCTTATTCTCAATCTTCTCGTCCATCGTTGTCAGCTTATTCTCGATATCTAATTTTGGGGACGACATTTTATTTTCGACGTCAGCAGAAATGTCATTTCTTAATGATACGATATCGGCAGAAATGTAGTGCTTCATAGTGGAAACATCGGATTCAGGCACTACACCAGTGTGCCATTTCGTAACATTATTAATGAACTAAAACTAAGAAGTTGGTACAGTATAACTTATAGACACGTTATTTTCAACAAATTCGCTCGAATCACTCATTTTTTAAATATTATTTTATATTTTGTACATACATCATAAAGTCCGTCAAGCTGCCCCCCCCCCCGGCTAGATTTTTTAATCACAATGCTAGTACACATAAAGCGCACCTAGCACAACCTAGCACAACAATTTTTATAGCTAGCATACCAACAGCTCACAATAAAAATGCTTTTGAATTCGGGTGGGGCCAGGTTAACGCTACCCCCCTCCCCTCGGTTGAAATTTTTTCGCCAAAATGCTAGCACAGATAATGGACACCTAGCACATCCTAGCACAATATTTTGTATAGCTTACACACCAACGGCTTACAATAAAAATGCTTTTGAATTCGGGTGGGGCCAGGTTAACGCTAACCGATGAGAACTTCAGATGGATTGTACCTAGTTTTTAGAAAAATAAAAATACCTATGTCATCAATTTTGCTGTCTTCCATTTCATACTGATATTGTAAGAAAGCATAACAAAATTATTCCACTTTCTTTAGTCCGCCAACTTTGGTGATACGCCATGTTGAATTTAGAATGACGTCACATACCTAATCATGGATTGGCATGCAAACTAGACGTATATACAGAATTTCAGGTCAATCGGTTGAAGATATCTGCTTTAAAACTGAGTTGAGAGATTGCAACCGAACAAACATACATTGCCAGTTACATACTAAAAACTTTGAAAAATACATAGTAGTGTTGGTGTCTTATGATATGCCACAGAAATATTTGAAGGTCTGATTAACCAGCTCTAAGAATTAAAAACTGCACGTTCTAAGAAAACTTGGGAATTTGAAAAAAATCTGATAGTGGAATGCAATATTTATGTTATTATTACAATGGTTAATTAACCATCAACTACGGCAATAAATATTCTGGCAAATTTGAATATAAAGTTTGAGTGTTTCTTTTAAATAAGGACTACAGTCAACCACGATCAATCTAAAACATGTATTCTCAATATATTGGAACATTTTTAGGGATCTCAGCCGCCCCTTCCCAGATTGCATAACTTTTTCCATGTCTGTACGCAAACGTTTGTCGTTGGCTTTTTTATAGTGTGACGTTATTGGCAGCTTATTTGTGCACGGATTGTGTCTGATTCCGTGACTAAATGGTTCAATTTAATTATTTTGTTTTATTAAAATTACTATTATTCTATCAAAATTATTTTTAAAAGTGAAGGTTTTTTGTATTATTCCGTTTATTAGCATTAATTGAAAATAAATAGATACTTATTAATTAAATAATAGTTAATTATTAATTAATCAAATACCCTGCTAAATAGGAAAATATAGATATCACGCACAATCCGGCAACAGCTGACAACAATAATGTTGTTTAGGGGCCATTTTTTATAGGAAAATGATGTTTAGGGACAAATACATCCAACAGTTTCATTCATTCGTGTATTCATAGCGTTATTTTACAGACACCCTCCACCCCCTGAATTCAAAAGCATTGTTGATGTACTAGATATGAAAAATTTTGTGCTAGGTTGTGCTAGGTGTCTTTTATCTGTGCTAGCATTTTGGCGAAAAAACTCCAACCGGGGGGGCTAGCTTTAACATGGCCCCACCCGAACTCAAAAGCATTTTTATTGTGAGCTGTTGGTGTGCTAGCTATAAAAATTGTTGTGCTAGATTGTGCTAGGTGCCCTTTATGTGTGCTAGCATTTTGGTAAAAAAAAACTAGCCGGGGAGCCAGCTTGACGGACCTTACGTTATAGCGTAGTACACTTTGAAACTGTCAATCTGTCAATCGACCATAGCATGCTATAATATTTTGTCCTAAATTCGAGAACCGGATTAATTATGAATCTACGAATTGAAGTCAAATTATATTCTATAAATAAACGGTAAAATATATACTTATATAATATAATAGAGTTCAGGTCATCAGCTATTACATTGATGACGTACCATGACGTCACTTTTGATTTTCCTCCCTTGGGAGGAGCAGTACTTTTCCTCTCTAAGGAGGAAGAGTACGACCTTGCTCCCTACAATGAGGCCAGGAAATGTATACTTTGGATAGAAGTAAGCGGAAAAAGTGTTTTGATAGACTCGTGTATGAAGAATATCAATTCAATATTCAAATTTACAACAAAGTGCCTTTTAAGTCAAAAAATTAAACACATTAGCATGTACTTAAAATATCCGTATTGACATGTTCAGGAACATGGGTTGACACATACAAAAAATTTTAGAGATCAGCGCGATAACATTGAAAAAATATAACAAAAATATTGATAACTATTATAAAATAATAATTTAAAACAGTTAACTATTTAGAACGAATTACTCAAAACAAAACAACATAAATAAAATTATCCCTCGACATTAAGATCCTTATCAAACTGATATTTTAGATGATCTCCAGAAATGTTGATTCTGGGAAAGTTCAGCTTTTCTATAATTTGATTTAAATGTATGACATCCGTCTCATTTTCATCATCATATTGTAAACTTCCTAACGAACTGATTTAATCATCAGTAGTTTCAGGGTTCCCAATCTTCAGATGTTTCTGAATAAAAATTAATAATTAGTCGAATTAATAAAAAGAAAGGAATTGCTTAAAAGGAAAAGGTCAAAGTAAAAGGTTTTGCTACAAGTAAAAGGTTTTGCTACAAGTAAAAGGTTTTGCTACAAGTAAAAGGTTTTGCTACAAGTAAAAGGTAGAAGTAAAATGAAACCCTTGTCTCCAAATGAATAATGATTAGCTCATACTTGCAAGTAAATGCTTCTGTTGAAGAGTAAAAGGGTCTCATACATGTCGAGACACGCATACTAGCTAGTTATTTACAACGTACCAATTCGTCTATATTCACGAGCTGATTAATAGTGGTAAGTTGGGTTTTGAAATGTCTTCTTCAAGTGAAAGCGAAACTGAACAACAGTACAATAATAGCAGTGAGTTAAAATTTATTTATATTAAAAAAAGGAAAGATGAAGCGATCGCAAAGGTATTGTAAAAATACGAAGCATTATTTGGTGAAGAATTAGATACCAAAGGTTTTATGAAAAAAGTCAACAACATAAAGAGTAGATTTAAGAAAACAGGAAACAAAAGAATAAAACTAGTAGACTGGGAAGAACAAATGGTGGCAGCAGTAGAGGGAGACATAAATCCTACTATCAGCAGAATTAAAGGTAATTTAATTGTGTATATATCTATCTTATTTTTGAAAATAATGGTTGTAATGATTGCTAACATATGCGACTGTTTACGTCAGTAAATCGGGGAAAAACAACTAAAATTAGCAATCAGCAGAAAAACGTTAGGTTCTGATCTTACATTTCTTTAAACAGGGCCAATACAAATCGGCATATTGCAAAATCCAACAACAGAAAGTGATTTGGTGCCAACCTCGTCATCAAGTATTTCCGTTCCAGCAGAAAATAATACAAAAGCAACCAAAGCCAGTATGCCACCAAGGAGAAAAACAGCCACAGATAAGTATTAAACCGATGAAACCAAAAATTTTACCACAAAGGAGTTACAGCGATTAGTTTTACTCCAACAATTTCAAACATCAACTTTGCAAAGGGAGTATTATCAAAAAAAACTACAAAAGTTACAAAGTGAACATTGTAATACTCATCAAAAAACACACTGATTTGGAGTCAATTGTTGTGATAAAGCTTTTGCCCATTTTTCTCTCAATACGATACTCTGAAAATGAATGAATACATTTTGATAATTTATAATAAATTGCAAATCTTGTATCTAATTAACTTTAATTTCAACAATTTCTTAAAAATTCGTTAAAGATAATTTTATTAAATAAAAAATCCATGATTAATTGAGCAAATAATAATTTTTTCTACAATCGTGCAAAAAGTGACTCTTTTTCAAACTATGTACTGTGCCAAAAGTTTAACCTTTTTGCATTAGTGCAAAAATTACTTCGAATTGTCAATGAATTGGATTACATTGAGGAGTAAATATCTAAAAAAACTGAAATAGCTGTTCAAATTCTAGAAGGTGAACCACGTACCAGTACCGGAAGCTTCATAATCCGAAAAAGAGCTATTTTATTGAAATTGTTTCAAAAAAGTAAAGGTATTAGTAATTTTTGTTGTACCTGCTGTAAAATAGTCTAATAAAATTTGATTTAAAAACATATTTATTTCCATCGTAGAGAAAATATTGCGTGTAGCATGTGCAAAAAGCATATTTGTCGCACTCAGCATAATTGCAGCTCTCGACTTCGTCTCGAGCTGCAAATTTCATGCATCGTGCAACAAATATGCACTTTTTACACTAGTTACACAAATAACTATTAAATTCCTAATCAATATTACGATGTGCAGCTATGAAACGATAACGTATAAAGACGTTAGAGAGATATAGCTTAATAAAAAATGCTTTGCGGTAATTACGCTTGAGGTATTTTGACGTTTATTGAATGCGCGATTCACTGTTTTACGTCTCTAACGCAAATAACGTTAGCGCTTCGTGTAATTTACGGTTACGTACCGTAGAGCGTTATTGTAAATACCGCACTTAATTGCCATGCGCAGTTCCCAAAACAGAACAAAACGCATCGGTTTTCTGATGTTAGGTTTTTGTTTATCATCGTGTTTAGATGATGTTTAGTATGTGTGTTGTGGATTGCGTTATGCAACTCTTTTTAAAAGTATGAAAAGTCCAGTAACTCCTAAAAGTACAAATAAAATAAATACCGCACCGTATGCGGTACTGCAATTGGCAATAGGTACTTTCAGTTTGTCCTCAATTTCTCACGTATCCGTATACGTAACGAACTGCGCATGTGTAGACCCGTTACGGCTCAGCCGATACGATTCGTTGAACGGATTCTTACGTTCCTTCTCCGTATACGTAAACGTATCCGTATCCCGACCAAAATCAGTATTCTGTGGTATTAGTGCTATTTTATATTGGTTTGGTTTGATTATAACAGCAAAGTTCATTTTTAGTTTTCATTATTTTTTACTTTTACCAAACAATAGTGCTTTGACCATCCTGAGTTAATGGGTATTCTTGATAAAAGTACTCAAGAAAGGCTCTTGAGAGAGGCAAATTTTACTTTGACCAAATGTTCAGATTTCTGTAGAGTCATAGACGTAAATAAAAATCAAGCCAAGGTATTACAAAGTGAATCACAAGGATGTAATAAGGTATGAAAAAACTCAAGCTAGAGATATGAAAAATGCAAACAGGAACGTGAAGCCTTCTGTAAGACCAAACACTTGTCAATATGGTGGTTTTGTTCAAAAACAAAGTGGTATATGCCCATATTACAACAAATTATGTGCAAAGTGTCAAGGGCGCATTCCTTTTGCAAAAATGTGTTAAAATGAACAAAGAGACATTAAGAAAAAGAACACTAGAAGGCAAGTAAATGAGTTACTAAAGATGAAGCTGATATTAAGTATAGTGAAAATGAAGATGATGAAAGCGAGTTTTATGTAGACTCAGTGGTAAAAATCGTCGGTACGGATGGTAAAATAGAGAGAAGCTGGAAAAAACAGGTACTTATTAATTATAAGACAGTAGAGTTTAAGATAGACATAGACGCTGAAATAAGTATTTTGCATTTACATATTTTTGAGTCTCTAAGTGTAAATGTTCTAAGTGTAAATGTACCAATTAATTGCTCAGATATTTCTTTAGTTTCATATGGTAGCTCAAAATTTATAAAGATTATATCAAGTTTTTAAAATTCGTTCACCATATTTATTATGTATATTTTGCAACAAGTGGGAAAAGTTCAACTTTTCTCACGAGTGTGGAAGTTTGTGGCACGAGCCAAGGGCGAGTGCCGCAAACACACGAGTGAGAAAAGGACTTTTCCCACATGTTGCACACTATACTTTTTCTACAACTGCACAAATTTAAAAAATACAAGTAAATAGTTTTGTAGAAATAGTCTAAGCATCGAGGACCACCCACCGAAAACGGCTGGGCATCGAGTATAAGTTTCTGAAATTGGCTGGGCATCGAGGATCCCCTACTGGATTCTCCATATAAATGTATGTAGTGTGGGCAAAGTGCCGTGAGAAATAATATTTCTCACGGTGTGAGCAATATATGATTTTGAAATTAAGTAAGCTATGAGAAATATGCTACTTTTCATAGCAGTTGCAGAAAAAAATAAATCTGTTGTTGAAGTGATTTTGTCATGTAAAACTAATGATTTTGTTAGACAAATTTTATTTATTTTAGTTGATGTTAAAGACAAGTACCGTTACTTGGTTTAAGTGATTGCATTAGATTATAAATGTGATTAAGCGTATTAGATAGTGTAGAGTTTAATCACATGCAATCCCTTAAGTTTATAGATGATATTGTAAAAGAATATCCAGATATTTTTGATGGACTAGGGACTGGAAGAAAATATTTAGTGTTTGATGACATTGATGGAATAGAATTATATTTTGATGACTTGATAATAACCGGCTCAACTGAAAGAGAGCATGACACGAATCGATTAGTTTTACAAAAGGAATCAAAAACATAATATAAAATTCAGTAGATCCAAAATACAGTTTATAAAACAAAGTGTAAAATTTTTAGATCAATTTTTTTCTAAAGATGGTATCTCCATAAATAAGTCTTATGTTGAAGCTATAATTGACATGCCTTTACCAACAAATAATCCTGAATTGTTGAGGTTCATAGGTATGGTCAAATTTGTAGAAAAATTTATACCTAATTTGTCAAGTATAACTTCACCACTCAGAGAATTATCCAGAGAGGATGTTCAGGGGCATTGGAATGAAAACCATTTAGCAGCTGTACAAAATCTGAAACATTTGCTTACTAGTGCTCCTGATTTAACATTTTTCGATCCTGAAAAGTCAATTTCTATTGAAACAAATGCCTCTAAAGATGGTCTTGGTACATGTTTGTTACAGGATGGTCACCCTGTGGCTTTTGCATACAGAAGCCCGACTTGAACTAAACAAAAGTATGCTCAGATCGAGAAGGAAACTTTGGCTATACTTTTTGCTGTGCAAAAGTTTCATTTATTTATATATGGTCTTGATGTAACAGTATACAGACATCACAAACCTGTAGAGATAATTTTTTTAAAATATTTATATTCAATATATCCAAGGCTTCAGAGAATGAGATTAAAAATGATAAATTATAAGCAAAAAATTACATGTAAGCCTGGCAAGCAAATGTATATATCTGACACACTTTCCAGAGCATTTCTTAAACACGCTGGATTAAAGTCAGATGCGGAAATAGAGTATTCAGTTTACACTTTAGCAAAGTACATTTCAATGTTAGATGATCGAAAAAATCAGTTTAGATAAGAGACACTAAATTACCCCCAATTAAAATTAATCATAGATTTTGTCAATAATGGCTGATCTATTCAACAACATAAAATTCCAGATAGTGTATGTAATGTATTGAGCCAACTCCTGCACGTAGATAACCTTGGCTTGTCAACTGTCATATGTCAGAACCATGTATGATACTAACCTAGCTATAAGATCTAAGTTATAAACACATGTCTCATAAATTGTATTCTTCGAATTACGATAGTTGTTACAAATAAAGACGATAGCGTAGGAAGGTAGTGTTTCCATATACCTCTAAAGTGTAAAACAGTGTAAATAATTATGCAAAACTTAAGGATAAAATTTCCGTTTCAAACAATTTATTGTTTTCAGAAAATAAGATAATAGTGTCAACCATATTGCGAAATGAGATGTTAAAATTAGTACATGAAGGACATTTAGGTATAGAAAAAACAAAAAACTGTAACTAAAATAAAAATGAAACGTAGTGTAAATCAGAAATATTTTGATAGAACTGCTGAAGACTTAAAACCACTGAAAACTGATAGTGATGTGACCATATTTAACCATCTTAATAAGACTTGGGAGCCTGCGAAAATTGTAAGTCGACACCAGAAACCAAGGTCTTATAATGTTAAGTATTCAAGTGGCATTGTTATCAGAAGAAATCGAGTGGATTTAAATCCAAGTTTAAATACACCATAAAACTTATTTAGAGTAGATACTGACCTTGATTATTTATACTCAAGGATACTGATGAGTTTGATTTGCAAGAAGTTAATACACCATTTTCAAATGTTCAATTTGTAGATCAAACTGATAACAATGTCTCTATGAATAATATAATTCGTCCATTTGCTAAACCTGAGACTACACCTGTATGTAGCCCTTAATTTAGTCGATCAGGACGTGTCATAAGAAAACCTAATAGGTTAAATCTTTATGAGGAAGGATGTATTATATAGTAGGTCATGAGGAGGGGTGTCACTGTTGAGTCAGATTGACAACTGACTAGTTTTTGTAATTAATATTTTTATGATCTTAAATAAAATACTTGAGTTAAGTAATTGTTCTAGTTTGAATTAACTGCACAAACAAAGTATTTTACACCCCCTCTATAGCGGCGAAACCGTAAAGGCCGCTTGACATGAAGCAATACAATCTGCAATTAGTTTCATGCAATTTATTGCAAGGTCGAAATATTGCATGTGGTGAATCTTGCACGTTGTTTGAGATTATGCAAGGCAAATGAAAAACTTGAAAAAAATGGCATTAACAAAAATCACGAATCAACAAGAAGATTAAGTTAAACAAAAAAAAAGTGCTACAGTCAATCAAGTGTGCAGAAAACGGACCCGTCTTCAATATTTTGTGATCTAGTGATTTGACTGACATTTGATTGGTTGTTAAACCAAAAGTAACTAGATTTCTCCCTAGAATTTCAACTTGCATGCAATAGAAATGGCACCAAACCGATAAAGTTGCAATTCCGAGATCTATCAGCTGAGCTTCACCTGCGCATGCTTGTGATCAAGAAAAATTGCGTCTTGCATTGCATTGCAGGTAGTATTGCTCCATGTCAAGCGGCCTTAAGCAGTTTGCTTAAAAATGGCCGTCAAATTTGGTCAATTTAAGGCAAAAATCATTAAAAATAAATCACTAGAGGATAGTAAAATAAATGAAATTAATATTTTTGGCTATTTTACCGTCTCATCGTATTTTATTAAAATACAATTAGAAACCATTTTCTTATCATTTAGTGTACAGTTACTTTCTCGAAGGGTAGAATTCAGTGAATGGATTTTGATGAAACCCCAAGAGAATGAAAACTTTATAAAAAAAGTTATATATGTGTGATGAAGTTTAGTGAAAAAGGGTTATTTCATCCAAATAAATGTCGTTTTTGGTCTAATGAAAATCCACATGTTACTATAGAAGATTATTACGAACATAGTTGGATTTTAACGTTTTTGTGCAATTGAAGATGATAAATTTTAGCATTGAAATTTTATTATAAGAATTTAGATGGTGCAGGATCTTGCCACATTTTAGAAGCCAATACGACCGACTTTGCATAATCTTATAAGCCGGTCACAAACTCACGATCCAACGCCGCAATACGATTGTGTTTAATCAATTCGTAGTACGATTTTGTCGACGGAGCAGTATGAAACTTGTATATCCGCATCGGAAAGAAAAATTCCTTATTAGCCTCTTTCTGTACTTCCTTAAATTTCTCAACCAAAACATACATAGGCACTTGCTTTAGTAAGTTTGTTATGGTATTATGGTGACTTCATTTTACACAAACAACTTTGTTCTTTATATAGTTCAAAAAATATCGGTAAAATGTTTAACTCATTACCTTTTTTTCAATAATATGTTGACTTGACTTACAAAACTCTCTCTGATAATAAAACACGTGAATTGATTGTCGAATCGGTCAAATACACCCACTCCCGTTCAAACTCTCTTCCAATTTTATATCTGATCCAATTCAGCACGATTGTACCACAGCCTAATGAACACACAGCCCAGACTCTTAACGTCGGCACTCTGATATTATTTATTGAAAATCTGTGACCTTGAGGACGCCATTTGGAAGTAAATGTCACAGTTGGCTGTAACTTTATTTTGGTACCGCTGGCAGGGCCGTCCTTAGAAATGTAAAGTAAACATGAGAGTATTATGTTTATTTAAATTTACATAGATAATTATTAAAATAGAATATAGGTAAGCTGTTCTAGTGACGTGAAATATTGATATTTATTATTTAGCTATATTACAGCGTTGGTAAGTAGGTAGTTCGATTCGTTTGTAACGAAACGAATTTTTATAACTACCGATTAAAATACTCCCAACTACGTACGATAATGGTTACGACTAGCTCCTTCTGCATTCTCGACTTGTCGGATCACGTCCACATATGTTCAAAAACACTTAAATTTCGTAGTATCTAACATAATAATGGACGTAAGCCGTGACGGATCCGGGCGGAGACTCGTTGAATGCACAGCCAAACATGGTCAAGTAACTTAGCACGTATACATTCATGCTAGACCGGGTAGCGTAAAGGCAAAAGCCTGTATAATACAGAGCGCGAGGTCGTGCGGTGCTCTGGATCACTCGTGGCTTTGTTTATGAATACGCTGCGTGGCAGTCCCAGTGTAATACAGAGCCAATAAAATATATAATATGTCTTTGAGGCGTGTTCATATTTATACGTGTTTAATTAGGTATTTCGCTACACTGCACTTTCATATTATTTTCAATAATTTGGCATATGATTCTGAATTTAAATTATTTTTTATTTAATTGAAAACAGTGTGGCGAAATACCTAATTAAACAGTATAGGTTTGTTACGTAAATTTTAAAATCTATTCATTCCTATCTTCATATTCCTGATAAATGGTAGATATTCTTACAAAAAAAGTCAAATATGCATGGAGTATTTTTATTAAACAACGAAATACAGAATTAGGTTCAATATAAACTTAGCATTTGGTAGGTTATGCGAAATGTTGCTTCCAAGGCTGTGCTTCCGTTTTAGTTTTCCAATTTTGGAAGGCCTGCCAGCTTTAGGTCTCCCAGATTGAGGCAATGCTTTGTTTTTACGTCGCGAAATTGACGTTGGCTGGACTCGAATTTTTCTAGATTTTCTCCCGCATATTCGACTTTTAGCTTAAAAATAGTTTAAAATTTGGGAAGGGGTTTTCAGGCTGTTCATTAGTTTATTAAACTTAATGATGGATAAAGTAGCTTGTGGGCTTTGGTGGCCTTCGACCGTACTTGTTATACGATCAAATTATAATTTCTTTTTTAAATCGGCTTTCACTCTCTTCGGCGTTAAGAGGGGCCTCCTCACAGGTATATAAACCTAAAAACCTACACAATACTAGTTGCTAATCTAGTAATTATTTGGTTCAAAATATTTACGATAGATGTCGATAGTAGTACTGAATCGGCTTTTACTTATTCAACATATTTTCACTCTCTGTCTTTCCACTCTTGACGGTTCAAAGAAACGCATCTCTGTTCGAATGTTTTGATTTCAAATATTTCAACTGTTTGTGAGCACAGAAACCTTATCTCTGTTTTTATGTTGCATCCAAACCACAGCACAGCTGTGCATAGATAAGAGAATATTATATACACAGATCCAAACAATATTTGTTGACATAATTTCCATTTGATTGTAGATTTTTGATTATTTTATTTATGTTTTTGAAAGGAATAAATTGTTAAAAAGTATGTAATCGTATCGACCCGATATCAAAAATTATAATTATGATAATGTAAATTATCCTGTAATCCGTATTTTTTAATTTTAAAAGCTATGTTAGAGGTTATGTTCACTGGATTATTTGATGAATATGAAAATATGAGATAAATAATACTGATTGTTTGTTCTAGTATCATCAAACCATCTTTCAACATTCTATTGAGACCCTGTTTTAATGATAATATGGGTTTGTTAGCGAAAAGGGTTGGGTTTCGGCTCCAGGGACACTCTGTTTCGGGATAGGGCATATACGATGCGTGAACTCTCTAAAAATCACATTGAAAAAAAATTCCCGCTCGGGGGTGGTGTTTTTGGGGGGCGGCTACCCTTATTTTTGGAAAAAATGAAATTCCAACGACGTCATCGTTTTCCTTGAGTTTTTTTAAGTACGGCCCTAAATTTTCATAATTTTATCTTAAACTTGAAATTTTTCTCGGGACAAAATTTCAGAGAAAAGGTGATGATTTCGGATCTGGGGACACTCTGTTATATAAGAAACATGAAGAACTTCATTTTCAGGATAGGGCATATACGATGCGTGAACTCTCAAAAAAATACATTGAAAAAAAAATTCCCGCTCTAGGGTGGTTTTTTTGGGGGGCGGATACCCTTATTTTTTGAAAAAATGTGTTTTTTTGAGAGTTCACGCATCGTATATGGCCTATCCCGCTCGCCTATTATATAACAGAATGTCCCCAGATCCGAAATCATCACCATTTCTCTGAAATTTTGTCCAAGTCAATACTTGAGAAAAATTCAAGTTTAAGATAAAAATATGAAAATTTAGGACCGTACAAAACAATTTTTAAAAACATCAAGGAAATTAAAATTGTCAAAATAATTATGATGAAACCACAATAAACCATATTAATATAAAAACTATGATGGCTTTTCTCAACCTTCAACTACTTTATGCTAGTGGCGCTACTGGACGAACACAAAACATGCCAAGTCAAGAGTCAGGGTCATTTATGTTTTAACTATCTGCAAGCGATTATGAAGTTCACCTCCTGATATTTTAATAGAACATTATTTTTGTGTAGTTGTAGAAATATATTTAGAATATTTTGCCGAAGTGCTCTTTTTGTTTTACAAACGACACCTGGTTTTTAAAGTGTGCACCTGTTGGATTGTTAAATTAGGTTAGTAAACACTAAATATTACTACTATAGATAATATATACTATTTTGTTCTTTACTTGACAATAAACTATTTTCATTGTTTATTGGTTGATTACTTTGTTTTTGAAGATATGCACACTTTCATAAATTGTTTTATTATGCAGTGATAAATATAAATGCATTTTACATTTTACCACTGACAAATTTAATTTGGTAGTGACTACTAACACAATGACATTTAAAATTGTTGTTATTATTTGATGTTCGCCAGAAATAAATTGAAATGCCCGTTTTAAAAGCTACACAAGGCATCAGGTGGTTAGATATCAATGAGTTAGTTGTGGTTATTGAAATATATAAGGCAATAGCAAAAGAATTTGAGCCTGTCATGTTCCTTGTGAAAAAGTTGCGGGTGTACCATTATAAATTCTTTATCAGAGTATCTTTTTAAGTGTGCTTATATTTATTTTGGACTATTTCAATTAATTGAAGAATAGCCTATAGTCCGGGAGGCAGCCACCGAAATTTTGCACCCATTCCTACAAAGCTAATTACCTTTCAAGCAGGCTCTTGGAAGATTTTTGTGGGAGGACTGAAAAAAAGTATAAGAAATAAATACGAGTTAAAAAACAGCATTTTTCTACATTCATGCAAAAAACAACACTTTTGTGAAACACATTTAATGGAAAAAGTGGTTCTTTTTTGCACTAGTGCAACAAAATTTTTGTTGCACTCATCTGTCATTCTTGTCAGTTTTGTGATGATTTATGACAAACATAAACATTCAAATAAAATAAAAATCCAGAGCAAGTGTCTGATCCTGCTCTAATACAGCAATAATATATGTATATCTTACTACTTAGGGTGGGTTGTAACACGACAAGTTAAACTATGGTTAACGTTAACCATCGGTTAACGTCGATAGGGTTGTTGTAACACGAAATTTGAAAGGTTCATCAACTGGTTAACTAGAGAAAAGTTTACTATCCGATTTCAGAGGTTTAACCTGTGTTTAGAACACGGAACAATTAAATTATACTTGTTTTCTGATTTTCTTTAGACATTTGACATTTTGGACAATCCACATATTTTCTTGGCTTGATTTATACATCCATAACCTTTATATAATAAAAGTTTTTTTAAATAGTTGTTATATGATCTGTGAATAAAAGTATATGAGTCGCGTTTATAGTAGTATAGTATATATTTGGCTATTTCTTGTGAGTTGTTGCTAAATTAAAAAAAAATGGAAGAAGCAAGGGCAATTCTGCAAGATCTTACAGATGATGAAGATTTTCAAGAATTGTATGAGTTAGAAATGTTTCCAAGAGAACCTAGAAATTTCCGGGAAAGAACAAATCATTTTCTAAAGTGGAATGAGGAGGAATTTAGGAATAGATTCAGATTGTCAAAAGAAACAGTGATTCATATAATTGAGGAAATTAGAGAATCCATATTATACACTAGATATGAGTATGTAATATTGGATTAATTTATTTTGACTGTAAATCTATTTTATTTCCTTTTTAGAGTCAATGTTGTAACTCCTGAAGAGAAAGTTTTAATTACTTTAAGATTTTTAGCAACAGGGTGTACCCTACGAACAGTTGGAGATTTTACAGGTATTTTTAAAATTTTATTTAGATTAACAGATTATTTAAATAATACATGTATTACAGGAATCGATAAAGCAACTGCAAGTAGAAGTATATCACAAGTTTTAACCTCGATAGCACGGCTTGCTCCCAACTTTATAAAAATGCCAGAGTCAGAAATGGAAATAAAAAAAGTACAAGAAGATTTTTTAATATTGGTCGTTTTCCAAGATGTGTAGGTGCAATAGACTGTACTCACATAAAAATTCAGTCACCAGGAGGTGAAAATGCGGAAACTTTCCGAAATAGAAAAGGTTTCTTTTCTTTAAATGTTCAAATGGTATGTAGGCCTGATTTAACCATTCAGAATGTGGTTTGTAGGTGGCCAGGTTCTGTGCACGACTCAACCATTTTTGCAAATTCACGTCTAAGGGCACAGTTTGAAAGTGGGTTGTTTGGAAATTCAGTTTTAGTTGGCGATAGTGGATATTCTGTTCAATCATATCTTATGACACCATTGGCAAATCCTCAAGAAAGAGCAGAGCAACTTTATAATGAAAGTCAGATAAGAACCAGAAATCCTATTGAAAGGTGTTTTGGGGTTCTTAAAAGAAGATTTCCAGTTTTGGCCCTAGGTATTCGCCTTAAGTTAGAGAAAGTAGAAATGATTGTGATTGCATGTGCTGTACTCCACAATATAGCTTGCGGGACAAATGAACCTGAGATACTAGTAAATGAAAATATTTTAGAAATAATAGAAGGGACGAATAATATTAATTTAATGGTGCCAGATATACCTAGATTTAATATGAATGGCTTAATGCGATATAATTTAGTTACTCAATATTTTGAAGGATTGGTAGAATAATTTATAAATTTATATTTAAAAAATATATATTTAAAATAAAAATAGTAATAAAAATAATGTTTGTTTTATTTTAAATTACTCCGCTACTTTTTTCAAAATACATTGTTTTTCTAACTTTAGAATGGACATTTTTATTTCATGTTCCTCCTTCATTATTTTCATTTTTTCACCATGAATTTCTTGGTCCTGTTCAAACTCCTGCCTAGATTTTTTTAAAGCTTCTTGATGTTTTTCCTCATTATGTTTTAATTTTTGTTTGTGTTCTTCAAAACAACACTCATGTTGGATTGACACATAATCTTGCTTACACTTTGCCCAGCTGGATAATTTTGTTTTTAATGTATTATCTGTAAAAAAAATCAAATGTATAAGTTAGAAATGTACAGAAATAAAATATGAATTGCATTAAAATTGTCAATTAAAGCTGGTAAGCATCAAATTCCTTGTCAAATATATCAGATAGGTAGTTAATTATTTTTAAAAAATGATAACTAGGAATGTTCCGATACAATATCGATATTTTCTACTCTGATACCGAATATTTTCACATCAATGCCAATATTTCGATCCTTCACTAATATTAGTATTTTAGTAGTGATATCGAATCAAAAGACATTCATTTGTATGTCTTCTATACATAGACAACTATTTAAGAACCAAATGGCAAATGAAACTGGCTATTGCAAATGTGATGCCTTTAAAACTTAATCCGTTTGAAGTATGGGAGGATATGAAACCGGTTTTTCCAAACATAGGTATATAAAACTTCCAAAAAATATATTTGTATTGCTGGTACATTGATTCCAACAGAATGTTTATTTTCTAAAGCTGGTGCCACTTATTGCAGGGATAGAAATAGGCTACTTGGAAACAGAGTCTCCAAACTGATTTTAAGGAAACTTCTGTAAATTAGAATAGAATATTTAAACAATATTTATTTATTTAATGTGTAATACTTTCAAAAGATTATATTTTTCGTTTTTCAATTATTACTCCTTCCGTTTCGATTTGATACCAGTAGGTATCGATAGTTTTTTAGTGATATAATTCTTGTATATATTTCACATTCAGTACCCTTCGATACCTAGTATTGATATTTAGCGAGTATTCTTTTGCAGGATACAATGTTTACAAAATTCCAGTGCAATAAAAGGGTTCAAAGTGTAAGTGTTTGATATGCTTACCTCTTTTTCTAGTGTCATTTGGGTTACCAACTTGTAAATTCTTGGACACAGGAGTTCGTAGAGAGTCAACGGAACTTTTAGACCAGTCTTCTAAAAAATATATATTCAATTTTTACTTATGTGATATTAATGTACTACTATAACAGTTCTAATGCAATAAATGCGTGAAAAATATAGGTATATAAGCTTACCTCTTTTTCTTGAGTAATTTGAGTTACCTACTAATTTTTTAGGAGTAGTGCCTAATGAAACAGCATCTCCTAAAAAATATATTATAAATAACTTAGATAGTCTTTTCATGTTTAATATAAAATCAATTAATTATTTACTGTTTTATATAGTGGTGTTTTTAAGAATATGATAAAAATAACTTAAAATAGGCATTTTAATTACTTGAAGTACCGGGAACTGCAAAAACCATTTCAGTTTCTTCGCTTTTTCCTTCATCCAAAAATCCATTATCTTCTAAAAAAATATTTATAAAACATACCTTTGTGATAATGTACTAATACTATGATATATAACGAATTTCAAAAATACTTAAAGCAAGTAAACATTTTCACCTCTCTCAAATTCATTGTCGCTTTCATCACTCTGCTCTATAATAACAGTGAATTTTTCTGAATCAAATTGCTCTGCAAAAGAATTTATATTATAAAGTGAATTTTCTTCTAAATAGGTATCCTTACGTGATGTTAGATCATGGTCAAACACAGACCCTAAACCAGTTGTCCTCGAGCCAAGTATTTCTCTCAGGTCTCTATCCATTTCCGTATCATTTGTAGGTACATGTGGACCACCTCCTGTTAAATACGTATCCCTTTTTTCATTTGAAAAAGTTTTAACAGTTTTTTTCTTTAAATTCGCATACTTATTTTTCAAAATGGATAAACTGCGGTATGTATTGCCAGAAGAATTGAATTCTCTTGTGATTTGCAGCCAAGCCTCACTTTTTTTGTGATTGGAACCACTGTCGGTTTTTTTATTTTCTAAAATATGACCATATTTTTTTATTAATTGAACCAAGTGGTTCTCCTCACTTTTAGTGAAATTTGTTGTTCGTTTCACGTTGCTACAGCTAGTGTTAGATTCTAAAACACACAATCAAATGTTACCAAAGTTTTATTTATATATCAGTATCAATACTTACCCATGGTTTCAACAGAATACAAATGGAAACAATTTACTTTTAATTATAGAAAAAAAAAATTAAACAACTCAATCCGCATAAAATAAAACCCACAAAACTACAATCCTCTTGCAAAATATGCAATTTCAACCCAAAAACGGCGCTTATTTTGTTGTCAATAGGGATTTTTATTTTTTAATCATTGATGCCAACTAAAATGCTTTGGTTACGTGACCAGTGGTCGATAATTCGTGTTACAACGGAAAATTACCTAACCACTGACAATAAGTTAACCCTAGTTTAACCATTGATCCCATGAACAGTTGGTTAACCTGCCGTGTTACAACCCACCCTTAGTCTCAATGAGTTACAATTATTGCAAAAATCTTTGATTATTTAAAATTTAAATGGTCAAAGCGAAAACCAGCTATGATTAAGTATTGACAAGGTGGAGGCCATAAAGATACAAAAAAAGAAGAACGGTTAAGTTTGAGTTCCTAACATATTATATTCTAATTTTCCAGTTTTTGCTTGAATGTAGAAAAAATATTGTATGCAACTCGTGCAAAACGTGTTTTTTGCACTCGACGTGTTGTCCAACTCGGCCTGAAGGCCTCGTTGGACAATTTCACGTCACGTGCAAAAAAGACTCACTTTTTGCACTTGTTGCATAAATAACTATTTTATAAAATACAAAATCAGTTTTTTTTTCCTGAAACTCCAGTCCTGTAAATACTTCACTGACTTTTTTACTTCCTTCATTTCTGTAAAGATGTAATTAAAATTAATTTATTTATTCACCATTAAATTATTCCCTTTTAAATTATATAAAATACAAAAGAAAGTAAAATACACAATGCAGACAAATCTAAACATATATAAACTAAAATGAACACAGTTAATTGAAACAAAATACACAAAAATCATGAGGACAAAATATAAATTACAAAATATAAATGACTGAACACTCAAATCCTGAATAAAGCCCTTAATTTAGTAAATGAGGCATTAAAAAGTGGAAGGTCTCGCAGTGAGTTTTTTAGTCTCAAAGTTCTAGGAAGAAACATGTAGTATGCATAATTATATATGTGAAAAGGTATGCGAAATGTTCAACTCTGCGTCATAGTCCGCGATGGAACAAATAAACTAATTTTATTTAGAAGCCGAGGACAGTTATATGTACCATTTATGATGTTAAAATTCTCAAGAGAGGGGATTCGCAGCTGCTGCAACCACACAGCATAGTCATGGTGGATATGTAGATTAAATGCAATATAGCGTAAAAAGTTATTCTGAATATTTTCGAGTTTCCTAATGTAAACTAAATAATGTGGAGACCATACAGAAGAACAGTAATCAAGGTGAGACCAAACTAAGGAAAAATACAAAAGTTTGACAGAGATAATACCAGTAAAATCATGAGTGGTTCTCTTAACGAAACCCAACATTTTCATGGACTTCTGCACAACAGTAGTGATGTGGTAAGTAGTTGAAGTAAGTAGTTGAAGGGGTAAGTGCATTGTCAAGAACCACTCCTAAATCTCTTATCTGGTTGACTGATTTGAGCAATTGGCCATTTATGTTATAATTGAAAATGGTTAAGTGTTGGGTACAACAAGCGAATGCGAATCACGTGACACTTTTCGGCATTAAGATCCATGCCGTTAAGAGTACACTATTCGGACAGGTTGTCCAAATCTGACTGCAACATTCCAACATCCTCATGGCTTTTAATAACCTTAAAACACTTCAAATCATCCGCAAATAGTAGTGCATTAGTACTACGAAAACAAGTGACAATGTCGTTGATCAAGATATTGAAGAGCAATGGACCTAAGTGTGAACCCTGGGGACCACCTGATGTCACAGAAAATTTGCGGCAATAGAAATGGTTTATCCGAACCTGTTGAGCTTTATTGGTAAAATAACTGCAAAGCCACTACAAGACCGAACCTCCAACACTAAGCAGATCAAGCTTTTGAAGTAGAACAAAAGCCTTGGAAAAATCAGTATACACAGAATCCACCTGTTTTCCTCTCTCAAGTGACTCAGAGATAAAGTCAACATAAGTCAAGTTAAGTTAATTAAATAAAATCTAATAAAATAATTTTCTTACCTTTTAAAATTTGTTAGACATATAAGACCTAATTTTATAACCAACATGTCGCAATTTTTTAAATAAAATATGTATTACGGAGTACGGACTGCAATGTTTGCAGGCCGCAATTAACATAAATATCATGCCTTTCCCACCACCAACTCAATACACTCACTGTATGCTATGGCTTGGCCTGCATCATAGATATAGGCCTGCATTAACTGCAGTCCTTTGTATCATATTGGTGCGAATGCAAAGTTGCACCACCCACTCGTACAATACACACAAACGGAACACATATCAAGGTACCTACAATGCAAAAACAAATATGAATATGCTATGGACGAAAAAAAATGTTTTTCTAAAATGATTGTATAGTAATGTAATAATAACTGCAATCATTTATAAATGTTTTCATTTGGGAGGAAGGGCTGCAGTCACATTCTAAGCTCACTTGCGGACACTTCCACTGCTTTGCCATATTTACAAAGTCTCTTTAGTTGCAGGAAAAATGAAGTTAGAAGTGTAATTGAAAATGTATTAAAAAGTTATGCAAATTAAAAAAAAGTCATACTAATTTATGCATTTGAGTCGCTGCTTCTAAAATGAATTAATAATACTTGAATTTTATTTTATAAAAGCATATTCTTATATAAATTTTAAACAAGTATTGGTTGTATCCTTAAATACCTTCAAGGTTATAACTAAAAGTGGCAACATTGCTCAAAATGTCAGTACCTGTTTAATGTATCAATAGTAATCAATTTAGTAGTTTTGTCCATGTTTAATTACCATATCAAGAGAGATGCAAATATCGTCAGAGTGTGAACACTGTGATCGACGATCATTTCAATTCGCTGTAGTATTGTAGTAAATAATGTCAAACGTGGTTTGTTTATACGAGCGCCATTACAACTAGAGGGTAAATATTTAGTTTTTTCCTTTTGAGGTTTTTTTCAAGACTTTTAGTGACAAAATAAACTTTTGAGTTAATTAATTTTATGTTTTTGGATTATCACGGTTCGTTGGTGCCAAGTTTGTCAGAAAAACAGCGAAATGACCAAGGCCATGTATCTACAATACCATCCCCACTTTTTATAATTCATTCAATATTTTATGTTTATTATTACTCTAAGTTCTATACCATGTAAATAATGAAAGTGGAAGTCTATCAAGCTTCTATTGTTGCAAACATTTATAAAAAAAATTCAAACCTGTAAATAAATAATAGAATGTATTATACCTATAAGACTGAAACTTCTTATAGTCGCCAAGGATACCTTAATATACAGGATTATGATAGTCTACCGCGTCGGAAGCGTTGCCAATATGGTCTACCACCCATGTGAGGTGTTGAAAAATCAACTTTTTGACTTATTTCTCCAAGTCTGAAATTTTTTTCCCAAATAGTTGGTTTTATAAAGGAACAAAAAAAAACGGTCTACCGATAGATAATCCAATGTTCTTAAAGCCTTGATAGACACTGCACTATCTCCCGAGCGCAGCTACTGCGCCGATCCGCTATAAGTCGCTCTGAATAATTGTACATACCGGCATTGAGTTAAAATCGACAAAGCTGATTTTTCGTGTACAATTAGTTTATGTTAGTTATTATAAAATCAACATTTTCTACTTTTGGATTGAATAAAATGTGTTTGATGTTCGTTAAAGCTTTTAACGTCAGTTCTAATGTAATATGTTTAGAGGTCTTAATTTTTCCAACTGTAATGTTATAAATTAGATCCTGACAAAATGATTGTGCTAACATCTGTCAGTTGGAGCTGCGCTGACGCTTTAAATAGGAGCCACTTAATAAAGATACATAAAAATCATGTAAAATTCATGGAACAGCAGAACATCCTACCGCAATTAAATTATGTCATTATATCATTTGGCAGTGTATTGGCATTATTTGATTGTATTTCTTATCTCAAAATAAGAGCTATGTGTTCACTTTTCAATTGTCTCCAGATCAGTACTCACAAAAATGGTACCATACAGTTTTATCACTTTTATATATACATAAGTGTATTAGAAATAATTGAGCTTATATTATATTCAGTAAGTTGCTTTGAAATGTCAATATATGTATTTTTTTATTCATTGCAAGTTTTATTTTTTATTATTCCAGATCCCTACACACAGTTGTTAATAAAAAATAAAGAAAAGAGAATATGAACATATTACTATATAACTTATAAAGCCAAAGTGTATCATACATTTCTATTATATATCCAGTAGATAGCAAGAATTCCTACCCTCAAACTTAATTATTCAGAGCTATTCCGAAATCCATCAACCCGATAATGTTTACTTCACATCCTAATTGCACAGTATCTTAGGAAGTTACTTCCCATTTTTCAGATTTTATGTTTAATAGTTGTATTTTCGATACCACACGTTGGACAGCCTCAAAATTACCTTAATATGTGGTGCTAGAAGTCAAAATTAAAAGTTTTAAATAGTAATCTAATATGTACTTTAAAACACAGCTATGTTTATTTTCTTGAAAAAGTGGTTGATTTAGTAAACACAACCACGCTACTACGCTTTGTTTTAAATTACTATGTAAAAAGCTATTAGTTTTTTGCAGAACAAACACAAAATTAAGAAACAATAAAAATTCACCCTACCTTCATCTATCGGATGCTCTTCAAATATGTCAATAGTTTCAATGTTTTGAATTATACAGAGTCATCAACTTAGTATTTTTTGGTAAATTCGTATTAATTGGAATAATAAATGAGGTAAAATAAAAGTGACATGAACATAAAATGTTTTATTTGACATTAAACAGACTACAAAAATTAATGAGCAGGTATGCATAGTGAAATGTCGAAGTCAAGGCTAAGGGAGCCAAAATTTAACTTAACAACAGTCCCTTGTAAATGTAAATTCTTAATTCAGCATAAAATAAACAAAACATAAAAAACTCAAGCCTTGCTCTGATGGCACATACAAGGCTCTCATTAATTGATAAATTACAAAATTTTATTAATAAGGCCCATGCCTTGTGTACAAAATACAATCTTGGTAGAAAAAAGAAAGCCTTTGATAGTGATCCTCATTCCTGGTGCAGACTCTTGCACATATACAAAGTACACTCTAGTTCACTTATTTTTAGTCCTAACTCCTTCTAAGACACACGCACCTGGAATATATCAAGAAGGGAGACATAGCCAATTGGTAACTAGAAAAATACTAACAAGAAAGCTAGAGTATCGGAAATCCTTTTATTCCCTCCCACCTTTAGACAAATTCAGCATCCAAAATTTCTCTTCCATGCAATATATGCGAAGACAGATCTTTTCCTGTTTCTACCAGAAGCAAATTTCGCTCCAAGACCAAATCCTCATCGTCTTTTGGAATACCCCTCCACTTCCTCCACATAAGGACAACAGAAATGGGTTAGAATATTCCTCCCTAACTGTGAATCACATCACCAGCATAATTGAGGAAAATGAAGAAATTTTAAAAAATTGACAAATGTTTCGATATTACTATCATCGTCGGAATGACAGAATTTACATTTCATGTGATGCCTACCTGATGTTAAATAATTATTTTGTCTAGACCAAGAAGTGACCTAACTTGTGATTGACTTTACATATATGAATAGAAAAAAGAAGATATAATGTTACAAATATTAAAGCTTACATATTATTAGCCCTAAGGGGATATCCTAGATATATTTTTCCCATTTAAGAACAGTATAACTGTCCAGTGATATAGAAAACCAGGAAAACTATATCTGCTGACCTTTACAATTATTACTTAAAAATACAGTTCAAAAGTGGAGAACTCCCTAGATTAATCTGTTCAATAACAACTTGATATTGTGAGTTTCTTAAGTGTCTTCTAATTTCTAATTCTTCAAGGAAATCCATTTCTTGTTTCTTATCACAAATATGTAGTACTTCTAGTGCTGTGTTAGGTATCAATGAATGTGTGGTGTAAAGTAGATGTTTTGCATAGTGGGATTTATCTGATTGTTTTAATCTGTATGCTCGTAAGTGTCCACTGTATCTGATTTTAAAATTTCTAAGGGTTTGACCCATATAGACAGCATTACATTCTGGAGATTTAAGTAGATTTAGTAGAATTAAATTAATTATTAGTCTTTGACTAAATTGTAACTGTGTATAAAAAAGCTGATCCATGTTTGATGCATGATATGTGAATACCCCAACTGATCATTAAAAATCCTACACCGACGGCAGCTCTTATTCATTTCTAGTAATAATGGTAATAATTATTAATATTGTGTATTATTTTCAGCATAGTATGAGTTGCGCAATTGAAGTGGTTAGGCCAGATGCGACTTTCTCTCCTAGAGATGTAATTGATGGAGTTGTATCTTTGAGGTTACCAACAGCAACTCATATTCGCAGTAAGTACTGTATATAATTTTCCATCAAAACCGTTTTAAGGCCGGATCAGACATGACTGCAAAGTCGACAAATCGATGACGATAACTGCACTATTGCAGTTTAGTATTATTTTGGAACATTATTGAGCTATAGTATAACTATAATTGCACAGTTATGCTGATCTTAACCCATTAACCGCCAAACTATGAATGAGGGGCTGACTAATGAAAAAAATCGCATAATTGAATTCATTGAGTTTTACTGAATTTTCATCCATAAAAAAATGTGAGGAAAAAAATAATGCTTATTACCTTTTTTAAATTAAACTTACTGTTTCTAGATAATTCCACAATATATTGAAAAAAAGTTAAAAATTCTAAGAAATTTGACAATTGTTTCGATATTAAGTGTTTAATAATTATTTTTGGTTAAACCAAGAAGTGACTTACCTTGTGATTGACTTAATATATGTTAATAGAAAAAGAAGAAGATATGATATTACAAATATTAAAGCTTAGATATTATTAGCCCTAAGGGGATATCCTGGATATCTTTTTCCAATTAAACTCAGTATAACTGTGCAATGATATAGAAAATCAGGAAAACTATATCTGCTGCTCTTCACAATTATCACTTAAGAAGACACTTTAAAAGTGGAGAACTCCCTAGATTTTATCTGTTCATTGACAACTTGATATTATGGGTTTCTTAACTGTCTTCTAATTTATAATTCTTCAAGGAAATCCATTTCTTGATTCTTAACACAAATATATAGTACTTCTAGTTCTGTGTTAGGTGTCAAGTAGATGTTTTACATAGTGGGATTTATCTTGAAGAATTAGAAATTAGAAGACACTTAAGAAACCCACAATATGAAGTCGTCAATGAACAGATAAATCTAGGGAGTTCTCCACTTTTAAACTGTCTTCTTAAGTGATAATTGTAAAGATCAGTAGATATAGTTTTCCAGCTTTTCTATATCATTGCACAGTCATACTGATCTTAATTGGGAAAAAGATATCCAGGGTATCCCCATAGAGCTAATAATATCCAAGCTTTAATATTTGTAATATCATATCTTCTTCTGACGTTGCTATTTAATATCGAAACAATTGTCAAATTTCTTAGAATTAATAACATTTTTTTCAATATATTGTGGAATTATCTAGAATCAGTAAGTTTCATATAAAACAGTAATATGAGTAGATTCCACGAAGTAAGGGTCTAGACAGTTAATTTCATTAAAAAATGTTTTATTTCAAATTTGAAAATGTGTAAGTTTCACAGTGGGTACCAAACTATACATTATGAAATAAAATGAAATTGAATGTAAGTGGACTTTACATTTTTCACACATGAAAAATGTCTGACTTTACACTGTCTGCAGCGCTTTCTTGCCTTTTCTGGATAACAAGAAATTATATGTGGAAACAAATAGGATACGATAGTGACACCAAAATTGATAGAGATTCATGATAATGTGTTTTGGGATCTGGTATCGAAGAGAAATTGCCTAAAAAGACATCGATGATTTGTTTTAGTTACTTTCAGTTTGGAAATTGCCACTTTTGTTTCCAATGTATGGAGATTGCTGCTTTTGGAAATAATTTTACGGACGTTGCCAGTTTTTGATACCGACAAAACATAGGATAGGAATAAAAAATACTGTGCATCTCAGTGAGTCAATGCAAAACTGCAAAAGAAATTTCATTTGATCCTTTGCTAAATTCATCCTCTGTCCAACAATATGAAAAGACATTTTCCCTTGAGAGTGAAGACTTTGAAGATCCTTGAACAAAGGTAAAATTATACAAATAAAGCTGTCTTAAATAATAGACACTCTGATCAGGAACCTTCGGAAGCACCAAATTTTTCTGGCAGTTAAACGACAAAGTGATAAGGTCTTCTGTACTTTCAGGATGTGATTCGAAAAATGCATTCGCATGAAGGTTGTGTGTTCATTTATCAGCAATCAGTTTGTTTTTGAGTTCCAAACTGCTCTCATATTTCATGCATTCACTTAGCTCTAAACATTTTGAGCAAATGTCGGTTCTAGGAGTTTTAAAACTCAAGTTATATTTTCTATTGAAGATAAAACGAAAATACAATTTCTTCACAGCCTGTGTTGGAGGTGCCTGAGCAGCGAACATCGAATACAATTTAGAGATGTTGAGTTCAGATGGAAGATACATCCTTTTCGTCACTGAACAGCAGTAATGAGAGTCAGTGCATTTTAGTTGGTTTATAGACATTTTTATCCCTTCCAGCTTGTCTCGATATTTTGCAGTTTTACAAACACCATCCCTTCGTTCAATCGGTACTTGTCCTGTTTCAGCAAACCGTTTCATCACTTGCTAAGTCTGCGTTTTGATATCACCGAAAGCATAAAAAACTGGTTGACACACAGAGACTTTCTCCTTGGATAAAAAATTACGGATAGAACATTTTACTTGGTGCTTCTTTGGAGTGTGCTTTTCGTTTTTCAGCCGGCGGCGGACAGTACGACTCACAGTACAGTATTTCAAACTAAACGCATCTTGCCTCATATAACATCTTGTGGAATGTCTGTATATCATTTTATTTTGAGATAGGAGCATTTGTATGCTTCGGTTTTGTGTCTACACTTTGGGTATGTTAGCAAGTTCTTTGCAGAATACCTGCAAATAAAATGTGTCATGAATATAAATGTGAACAACTCGAGAACAAACAACAAACAATGTAGAATAATAGAATACTGGGAAACAAAACATTGATGACAGCACTCACCTTCAACGAATTGCAACATTTTACTTCCATCTGTTAGGTTACCTTATTCGTTTCCTTGCCTTTGTTGGTGTGACAGGGTCGCACTGAATTCCATGACACAAAATAAATTCAAAACAATAATTCTAAATGTAAAAACTGCGTGAAATGAAACTTTGAAGCACCAATATAAGTAAATCATATGTAACCATCGGGAAGACTGCAAAAATTTCCGAATTAGTCGCATGTCAATATTGATCATGTGACTACAACGCTTGGATTTCATTGGCCTGAATGGAGATTGCCGTCCTTGAGAGCACTAGGCAGTGGAGATTGCCACTTCTGATCCCAACACTAACTTTTGAATGTGAATTAAACAAGGACATTGCCGCTTTTTATTTCCACTTTTAGTTCTATTTGAAAGAGAATATAATGAGGAAAAATATAACATTTTCATCTCAAAACGTGAAAAAGTGGAGATTGCCGCTTTTGATTTTACACCCCTCATGTCCTACTCTGTCTCTTCTGATTTCATATGGTAACTCAGTAAGAGTTGGTCTTCCCCGACGCTTGAATGGGTTATTCCAGATTAATTATCAACATTTTGTGTGGTTTCTTCTGTTTTTATGAAAGGCATAACCAAATACGACCTGACTTCAAGTTGTGTAATTTTGGGGTTTGTCAGTTTGTATAATATTTGTCCAGCTAATCATTATCACACAAATGTTCTTTTTATATTTCGAAATTTGTTTCTACTCATACAATTCTTCACAAGTGCTACACCCTTGAGTTCATCTCTGCTCCAGTACATTTCCGATTGTGGAAGAGTGTGGTAACTAGAAAGAACTAAAATTCCTATAAATATCTTCAAGTCCGTGATTATATAGTGGAAATCATGACGATTATTATCTTTAGCGTACTTCTAAGAGAAGTTTTTGATTTTATTTAGTAAATCCTCGTCGAAGAACGTAAAAAATATGTTGAGAGAGATTCGAAGATATTTGTTTTTTTGGGATTGTTTGTTTTTGTGAGGGTTGGATATTTAGAGAAAAGGGTCCTGACACAGGATACAGTTCCTCTGCAGGGCAAGGATTGGGTGTTTTTAGATAGCTTTTTTTTGTTCAATGTGGCGCTCGGTGGAGAGTTGAGTAAGTGATTAGAAGAAAGGTCGAATTTTTTATTGAGAGAAAGTGATTGGAATTGAATTTTGACGAGATTTTTGGAGTTTAAGAAGAGAAGATGGTACCGGAGATAGGAATTTAATAATCCAATTTTCTGTTTCAACCCTTACTCAGTGGAGGTGTGGTGGGTGAGGGATCGCTGGATCAATTGGAGTTGCTTTCACTACATATTGGAGTGAAAGCGAAGTGAGCACATCAGCCTGTTTGTTATAGAGCACTTGTGCCAATATAAGGAGGGTATTAGGTGATGAAGCGTTTCTTCAATGATTTCTCGGGAATTGGGAACGGCATTCATAATAGCGATGGTTAGGATTTCTATTATGTTTTTGGTATTGGTGGAAAGGTCGTAAGAAACTTGGGGTTTTCCAGTGTAATTGGAGTGGTTTCTTGAGGTTTTTTGGGATGGCTAGCCTGGTGGGGCAGCGAGGGTGGGATACGGGGTGAGGACCGCCGCAATTTTTGCAGATAGGGGTTTCGGATTACTGGCATTTTTCAGGTCGGTAGCCAGTCTGGCCGCAGGATGGACAGATCGGTTTAGATCTGCAGAATTCTGATGAGTTTCCGGTCTGGATGCAGCGGTTACTGTATTTGGGGAGATACAACTTCTTCGTTCGATGCTGGCATGTTATCGTATTCTGGATGTTTTTTTCTCAATTGAGGAGTACACACAGTATTTCTCGTTTCTTTCCATTACTTGTAGATGGCTCAGCATCGATATTATTATCTTCCATTTGTTGAGTTAACAATTCAAAAGTACCAGCTACAGCTTGAGGTACGTCTCCTAAAATTAAATGATTGAAAGCCAATTAGAGCCTGGATATCTTGGTCCTAATTAAGATCAGTTTAACTGTGCAATGATATAGTAAACCAGGAAAACTAAACTGCGCCAAAATTATCGAATATTTTGTAAAATGAAAAAATCTACTCGAGAAAAAAATTAGAAGACTCGTTAATGGTCTGATATGGCTGTATAAAAGCTTTTAACTGTGTCAAGCAACGTTTTTGTATTGCATAACATAATCCATGGAAATAAATGTACTGGATGGACGAAACAGAAAGCAAAAATTTCATTGCACAATTTGTTAACAAATTTAAAATTAATAACGCTTATTACCTCCCATTGCTTGGGCTATTGCTGCACATCTTGGCATGCTTGAAATTAAATTTCTGATTATAACTTGTTCCATTGGACCTATATTTTGGTTAGTATGAGTGACAGTTTATCTAGACCTCTAGGTGGATGCTATAAAGCTCTAATCTACCGACTCAAATTGTCTCATAAATATTCAATTAGATCTGCACTTCGTGCTGCCCAATCCAAAGTGTGGGTATCTACTTCTTGGAGGTTATTTTTGCACTGTTCTAGCTGTGTGTGGACATGCATTAATAGCATTTCGTTCCCAATAAATGGGCCATATTATAAGATTCCTACCAGTCTCTCGATACCATGCCCTTGAACTTGTGTAACACCCATTTGAATGAGTGCTTTCACACCAACACATTTTTCATGCGAAAGATTTCTCAAGTCACGTTGCATCACTCTTAATAACGTTGGAAATCAATAATAGTAGCAGAACAATGCAAACTCTCATCAATAAACAATAATTACACCTGTCAGAGAATTTGTGTACACAGCATTCTTCCATTATTTGCAGGGCTGGGCTGATTAAAATTACGGTTAAAATCATGATTTAAATTGCTTGATTTTTAAAATTAAAATCATGATTTAAAATCAATTTTTTTTCTTTTTTATTCAGAACCAGATAACAACATAATATAAAAGTTTTCTCAAAAATCTAAAGAAGTATCTGCTTTTAGCAAGAACAACAAAATAGAAGTACATAATTCCAAATTCTTAAACTAAACGTAACACCTAAATTTTATTACTGTATATTTTCAGTCTATTCATTTTCGTTATACAATTTAAACAAAAACACGAGTTTTTCTCCTTTTTCTATGCCTAATCTGTTTCTAATATCCGAGTGTACAAGACCAAAACAGCTAAATACGCGTTCTACTGAAGCTGAAGGAACTGTTTTATTATTGGCAACTGTTTCAAGATTTCCGGCTCATCATTTTGTGATAACCACCATTGTAGTCCGTTTACATTTATTATTACTTCGTCTGAAAACATAACTTGCTTAAATGGAACACTGCGGGCATTTAACTTTATTACTAAAGGTAGCAGTCCAGTGATTTCATATAACTCGTTAATTGTTTCTAAAGCTATATTCTTTTCTTCTGGTGTTTTTTGTGGATTCAACATATACGGTATAGAATTGCAATTGCACAGATTCATCAAAGGTATATTGTAAATGTTTCCACTGCTCTACAGTATCTGCGATAGTAGCATTTTTCCTCTGCACAGTATCAAGATCAACTGATATAGGTTTTAAAATGTTTAAATAATCTTGTGCTGCAAGTTTAATCGCAATATTTGAAACCTTTTGGTAAATAGTGGAATCAATCTCCTTATTATTTTCTTCGCAGATTTTTAATATGATGTCCCACTGAGTGACATACATCTCTAAGCAGTCACCAAGGCTATTCCATCACACATCGCTTGGAAGGACTAAAGCGCTGCCTCCTGCTTGACTGAATTTAGCTCTAGCCAAATAGTTATTTCGAAAATACTTAACAATTTGGACCACATGTTCTTTAACGTCTTTAACTTGAAAGTCCTTGCACAGTAAATTAAAAATATGTGCAGCGCAGCCATAAGTTATAACTTTTGCGTTTGTTTTTTCTTCTAATGTTTTTCTCATAAGGGTCATATTTGCAGCATTGTCTGTCACAAAAGATTTTATGGTACACTTGTATTTTAATTCACATGAAGAAATCAGGTCACAAACTATTTGAGTTAAATATACTGAAGTATGTGGATTTCCTGATGTGTCTATAGTTTCGTGTAGGAGGGCTTGTCCATCTTCAGTGGTTATCGCACATATCACTGGTTTGTTGTGCACGTTTAACCACCCATCAATTGACATATTTACGGACTGTCCGGACAGGGAGGAGAATCATTTTTCTTTTTCCTCTTCATATATTTCATCTAAAAGATTTGTTGCTACCGTTTTTCTCGAGGGTGGTGTATAACCAGGCCTTAATAACTGAATGGCTTTTTTCATCTCTAAATTCTCAATACATCTGAAGCTCGAATTAGTAACAAAAATAGCCTTTGCTATTTGTTGGTCAATTTTATGTTTTTCAGCAGTTGAAGTCCCCATTACAAAGCCACTCATGGTAGGCTGAGTTTCGATTCTTTTCTTTTTTTGGACTGGCTCAAAAGTTGTTGGACTTGTTGTTTTTCTAACATATGAACTATCCGTCATGAGTGAACTACAACTTGAGACAGATGATGTGCTAGCAAAACTGTCAAGTGACATTCGACTCTCTGAAAAGAGAAGAAACATAATTGAAATTGATTAATTGATGATATATTGATATAGTATTGAATTATTGATTTTAAAATAAAGTTTAAATGTTCAATAGAGATGTAAAAGCTAATTTATTTTTTTAAGTTGAAAAAAATTATAAATTAAGTAAGTATGGAAGAGTAAAGATAATCTTTAATTAACCTGGGAAAGGTCGCGTTAAAAAAGTTACATTAAAGGCCACGTGTTAAGATTTCAACATTTAAAAACAATCCTATATGCCTAAAATTTATATCCTAAAATATCTATAAATGAATACTTAAAAATTAGATTATCTTGTTAAAAATAATATTTATCAAAAAAAATTTAAAATTATCTCAAAAATGTATCTTCTTCTCATTGACTTTCAGACCTGAAGGTCCATAGTTTCCCTATTCGGATTCCTAGCCCTTATTTTTCCGGCAGTGGTGGCCAGCCGCTTGGCCAACCCTACGGCTTTAAATTAGTAGGGAGTTTGTGAATTCGGTGATTTAGTTTCTGCTCTGAAGTCTGTTCTTTGCTTCTTCTACTATTCTTTTCCATTCTTTCCGGTCTTTTGCTTTGTTCTTCCAGTTATTTATTCCAATTTCTTTAAGAACTTCTTCTACACCATCCAACCATCTAGTTTTTGGTCGTCCCCTTGCTCTTCGTCCTTGTCTTTTAGTTTCCTGTATTTTCTTGACACACCTTCCACTACCTAGACGTTGTTCTTGTCCTGCCCACCTTAATTGTTTACTTTTTATTTCGTTTGTTATTATTGGGCTATTGAATTTTTGATTAACTTCATAGATTCTTAATCTTCTCCATACTCCATTTTCTTTAATTGGACCGTATATTCTCCGTAGTATTTTCCTTTCCCAGATTTCTAATGTGTTTTCCTCTTTTTTTTGTTAAATTCCAGGTTTCTGCGGCGTAAAAAGTACGACTGGTCTAATTACTGTATATTTTAATTTTTGTGTTTGTAGACAATATCTTTGATTTTAATGTGTCTTTTAATGCATAGAAACATTTGTTACCCTGTTGTATTCTGTTATTTATCAAAAATGTATCTACTTATAATATAATACGTATATATTTATATATCAGAATATATAATTAAAAATTACACTATGTTACTTAACTTATAATTAATATTTGTCTTAAAATTTTCACTAAATTATCTCAAAAATAAAATATCAAGTGCTTGGAGAATCAACAAAAAACAAAAAATGTTAGGCAAAATCTACCAACACGATCATTCCCGGGTTAATAATAAAAATTATTAAATATAAATAAAATTAAATTAATAATTCAATTACATGTATTCCTCTCTTGATAATTACAAACATCGTGGTGTGCTTTAAGTCTTTGGACTAATCCTTGAATATCTTTCTTGCACCTTCTACAAATAGCCCTACACCCCAATTTATTTGGATTTGTTGTCTTAATATAGAACTGCCATATTCGGTCCTCTTTTCTTCCACTCATTTTACATTATTTATATGTTTTCACTTGTAACGTAACTAGCGAAATGCGTGAAATTGTTGGGTAACGTCAATTTATAGGTTGAGAAGGAAAACAAACCTCGACAGGAATATTCTTGCAAAAAGCACAACAAACGCGTCCGTGCCTCACTCGGCAGTACTCGGCACTGTATGGTGAGTGTATAAGACAGAAGGAAAACAAATCGTGACAAGAATTTTCTTGCACGAAGCGCGACAAATGCGTTGTCACAAGTTTTTGAGCCGCAAATTGTATTATAATTTTTAGACTTATACATTAAAATAATTAACAATAATTTCAAAGATTCAAAATGTTCAAATTTTATATTCAAATTTAAAAAATCAAATAAATCGTGATTTTTTTAAAAAATCAATGGTTTTTGATTTTTTTAATAAAAATCAGATTTTGCCCAACCCTGATTATTTGTTTCAATAACTGTTGTGTTTTTATTCAATATCCAAAGAGTTGTTGCGTACAGTTAAAAACTATAATTTTTAAGCCATTATGCATTCAAATATTGTTCTCAAGTGGATTTTTCCATTTTACAAAATGTGCGTTAATTTCGCGGCGCAGTGTATATCTGCTATACAATTATTACTTAAGAAGACAGCTTAAAAATGGATCTCTTAAGTGTCTTCTAATCTCTAACTCTTCAAGGAAACCCATTTCTTGTTACTTATCACAAATACTTCTAGTTCTGTCTTAGGTGTCAATGAATGTTTAGTGTCAAGTAGATATTTTGTGTAGTGGCATTTCTCTGGTTGTTTTAAGATGTATGCTCCTAAGTGTTCACAGTATCTAAGTTCAAAATTTCAAAGGGTTGGAGCCAAATAGACAGCATTACATTCTGGACATTAAAGTTTATATATACCAGACTTCTTTAATGGGGATATTTTTGTTCTTTCATTTAATAATTTTGTACTCGCATTACTTTCTGTGTTAAAAGAAATTGTTGTATTTGTTGCTAAAGATATTATCTTTGAAATATTATTAGAAGTATTACCAGCATAGATAATGGTTTTGTAATTTTTTGGTTCTTTAGTTTGTTTAGGAAATATTAGTTATAATGCCACTTTTTCCTTTTTTTATTAAGTAATTTATTTATTATATATGTAATGGATAACCATTGGATGTTGCTATTTGTTTAATTGTATTAATTTCTCTATCAAAATTATATTTGTTCTTATGAACTGTAAATGATCTATGTAACATTGAATTATATGCTGCTACTTTATGTGACATGGTATGATTGGAATTATATGGAATAGTAACATCAGTGTGTGTTGGTTTTCTGAAAATTGAATAATCAAGTACATTACAAATTTTTTGAGCAGACCCAACAAAAAAAAGTTTTCTAATAATGTAAGAGATGTTGTTATTAATTCAAATTATCTGTTAATTGATTATGAAAAGAAATACATCATAAATAAAAGTCCTCAGTCTCCACAATTATATGGAACCGATAAATTACATAAAATGTCGAAACCAAATAGACATGTAGTTTCTTATGTTAATACTCCTAATAATAAATTAGCAAAAATCTTAACAATATACTTAATAATTACGGATCTAAATACTCAATTAAAAATTCAATAGAACTAATCCAATAATTAAAAACATTCAACTTACAACAAAACTCTAAACTCATTTCATTTTATGTTAACAATATGTTCACTAAAATTCCTCCAAAAGAGTCTAATACTTCTAACAAAATTACTAGAAGATAAAAATATTCATCCAAGAATAATATCAGATATACTTAATTTATTTGACGTATTTATTAATCAGAATTATTTCACTTTTGACAAATACATTCAAAATGAAGGTTCACCAATGGGAAGTTCTATATCACCAAATTTGGCAAACATTTTTATGGATAGTTTAGAAAGAAACATATTTGAATGTAACATTTCAAAAAATATATTATTTTGGTATAGATATCTCATTGACATATTATCTTGCTTTATAGGTAGTGAACAACAATTAGATATATTTTTCAACTATATTAATAATTTACACCCAAAAATTAAATTTACATTACAATTGGGGAATATAACCCAATCAATTATCTTGATTTAAAAATTCAAAGAGTTAATGATGTACTTTATTATTCAATTTACTTAAACGAACACACACCCAGAGCATTTAGATCAAAATCGCCCGAATAGCGGAAATTTTTCGGCACAGCAGATATCGCGAGATCCGGTTTTCTGCATTGTGTTCAGGAAGGTCCCAGAAAACAACTCGAGGAACTCTGATTCATGCATTTTTTGAAAAATGCCTTTTGGGCCGGAAAAAGCATTTTCCAATTGCATCGTTACTTGCACCATTATAGGAACGACTGCAAACTCGATTCTGGCATTATAATTACCCGGGGGTGCTCGGGAGCGGCTCTGGGGGGTGCGCGGGGGATGAATTGGGGGAGAAGCGGAAGCATGCCTGAAAATCACTCCAAACTCGTCACTTGGGGGTTTTCGGGGCTGCCGGAGTCGATTCTGGCATTGGAATTGCTTGGGGGTGGCTCTACAGGGGTGTCCGGGGGCGAAATTGCAGTGTCCATGGGAATGGCTCGAAAATCCTTACTCAAGTACAGGCTTGGTAAGGTTCATAAGGTCAAGACGAGACCTTAGATCCGTTGGAATGGGGGTGGGAATTGGTGGATGGAAAACTCAGTCCTGTTACCATGACCCAGGAAGCCGGTCCCGAGGAAATTTTAAGCAAAATTTCTTGTTCTTGTCAAACCGACTGTGGCACGAGGTGCGGGTGCCGCCGAAGTGGGCTGGAGTGCTCACTTGCATGCAAGCATTGCGATGGCAATTGCTCAAACCAAAAAGGCACTTCCAACGGATCCGAGAATAGTGACGATGAAGAAGGGGAAGAAGAAGAAGATGTTTAGTATTTAAGTTAAAAATTGAAGCTGATAATGAATAATTCACCAATGATTAAAACTCCTATTTGTTACGTGAATGAAGTATCATTTTCATAATTTGTGGTTTTTCACTTTCTCCTTTACCATTTCCCACAGCTGGACTCCCGAGCGCCCCCCGGGAAATCTAATGCTGGAAATGAATTCGGCATCCCCGAAAACTCCCGAGTAACGATTTTGGAGCGATTTTCATGGACTATGCTTTTACAACCCCCCCCCTCCCCCGACAAACCCATAGAGGGACACCCGAGCGCCCGCGGGGAAATCTAATGCTGGAATTGAACTTGGCATACCCGAAAACCCTCCGAGTAAGGATTTTGGAGACATTTCCATGGACACTGCAATTTCGCCCCCGAGTAATTCCAATGCCAGAACGAGTCCGGTAGCCTCGAAAATCCCCCGAGTAACGAGTTTAGAGTGATTTTCAGGCATGCTGCCATTTCTCCCCAAATTCACCCCTGGCGCACTCCCACAGAGCCGCTCCCGAGCAACCCCGGGTAATTCTAATGCCAGAATCGAGTTTGCAGTCGTTCCTATAATGGTGCTAGTAACGATGCAATTGGAAAATGCATTTTCCGGCCCAAAAGGCATTTTTCAAAAAATGCATGAACCAGACTTCCTCGAGTCGTTTTCTGGGACCTTCCTGAACACAATGCAGAAAACCGCATCTCGCGGTATCTGCTGTGCCGAAAAATTTCCGCTATTTTTCCTAACTTCCCTGGACTACTGATGTTACTGTTCCATATAATTCCAATTATCCCATTTCACATAAAGCATTTTCAGTTCCTTTGAATGTTACATATACATCAATAGTTGTTCTGTGTGTGGTCTGCTATACCAATGACAGATGGCCGCTAGGTGGCCCGGCAGTCAAGGAACAAGCAAGACAATAATTAGTAATTAAGGAACAATGTAAAGCATCTCACAATGTAATGAAATAACTTGTTAATAAATAAATAGTTGTTATTGGTTCCTCTTAATAAATAAATAGTTAAAACATAACATGGTGTCAGGTGAAAACACGCCAATAAGAAAAGACAAAACTATAAAGTAAAATTTAGGTCAATAACCTTATAAAGGACAGTGTTAACAACAAAGAAACTGGGTACAAGTAAGTACCTACTATATAGATAATAAAAAAAATGTCAACGTTTAAACCACCAAAAGCTTTGATGTTTGACCAACACACGGCACAAAATTCATGAATAGTTTCAAAATATACATAAAAGCATCTGGCCATGACAGTAAAGATGATGAAACAAAAATAGCTATATTCTTAAATATTGCTGGTGAGGATGCTAGGAGGTCTTCCAAACATTGACATTTGATAATGAAGGAGATGAAAACAAATATGATAGAGTCATAGAAAAGTTTGAAAACCACTGCATGCCTTTAGAAAATGAAATGTTTGATAGATTTAAGTTTAATACACAATGTCAACAGGAGGGAGAAGACTTTGATAATTTTTTGATAGCGATAAAAAAGCTAGTGCAATTTTGGAATGTTGCATGATTCCTTAGTAAGAGACCGAGTAGTCGCTGGAATATTAGACGCAGAGGTGCAAGAAAGGCTTTTTAGGATGAGTAAATTAACTCTGAGTCAGGCTGAAGATATCTGTAGAGCCTCAGAAGCAAGTAAGAAGCAGGTCCAAAAGATCAGAGGAAACTCAACACAGGTTGATGCAGTTAAAAAATATATTCAAGCTTGTGCCAGTACAAGTGCATATGAGTGTTTTAGATGAAAAACAAAGCATGGTCCTAGGAGCTGTCCTGCCTTTGGTAAGATTTGTGCAGTATGCAAAAAACCAAATCATTTTGCAGTAGGTTGTAAAAATAGACAGCAAAATAAAGGTAAGAAACATACTAGTAATAAAAAGAAAATGCATGAGGTTAAAAAGAGTGAGGCAGACAATACTACAGTTTACGAAGAATCAGATACACCGTATTTGGACTCCGTGACATTAAATCATGTGAAATTTAAGAAGAAAAGAAAATATATGTGGACTGAGAATGTTTTAATAAATAATAAGTTTATTTCTTTTAAGGTAGATACTGGAGCGAATTGTAATTGTTTACTTCTTAAGTTTGTAAAAAAATTGGGGGTTGAAAACAAAATAATAAAAAACAGCCCATCATTAAACACATACGGCAATAATAAAATTAAAGCTATTGGGTATGTAATACTACATTGTATGATAAAAGAAAATGTTTGTAAGATTAAATTTATTGTGGTTGACTGTGACAAAACAAAACGCGGTCCCTTACTCTAGTAGTTGCAGAAGAGTGCCAGAAACACTAAAACCAAAACTAAAAACAGCACTAGACGATCTTGAAAGAAGGGAGATTATTTCCAAGATAGAGCTACCAACAGAATGGGTCAATAATATAGTAATTGTACAAAAACTGTCAGGAGCATTGAGAGTCTGTCTTGATCCATTACATTTGAACAAGTTTGTTTAGATCAGTATCCAATACCTACTGTTGACGAACTTAGTTTGAAGTTAAGAGGTAAAAACATCTTTACTGTTTAAGATTTAAAAGAAGGATTTTATCATGTCCCTCTAGAAAAAGAGAGCCGGAAACTTTGCACGTTTATCACTCCTTTTGGAAAATATTGCTTCAATCGGTTGCCTTTTGGACTTAATGTTAGTCCGGAAGTTTTTCAAAGAATTAATGAAAAAAATTTTGGGGATTTATCCATTGGCATTTATTTCGATGATTTGATAATTGGGGGAATAGATGAGGCGGAGCATGATAAAATGTTAAATGAGGTTATTAGTAGAGCAAAGAAATTTGGTATAAAGTTTAATAAGTTAAAGGTACAATACAAAGTTTCTGAAGTTTCTTATGTAGGTCAAATCTTTTCTGCTAACGGAATCAGGCCCGATCCTAATTATGTTAAAGCTATTTTGGAGCTTGAAGAACCGACCAACAAAAAGAGCTGCTAAGGATTCTGGGTATGTTAAATTATCTCTCAAAGTATTTGCCCAAATTATCTGAATTACTATTTCCTTTAAGAAACCTTATTAAACAGAATGTAGAGTTTAATTGGACAAAAGATCTTTCGCTTATATTTTTAAAAATTAAGAAATTGGTTTCGGAAATAACTACCTTGTCTATTTTTGATCCTAAATTACCATTAGAAATACAAACTGATGCTAGTCAAAATGGTATTGGGGATTGTCTTATGCAGCAAGGTAAACCAATCGCATTTTGTTCTAGAAGTCTTACTGAAACGGAGTCTCGCTGGGCTCAGATTGAAAAGGAATATTTAGCGATTTCTTATAGTTTATCAAAATTTCATCAATTTGTGTTTGGCAGGCATGTCACCGTAAAAAGTGATCATAAACCTTTAGTGGCCATTCATAAAAAATATATTTACAAAGTTTCTTCTAGGCTTCAAAGACTTAAGTTGAAACTGCTTAAGTATAATTTCACTGTAGAATATCTTCCAGGAAAGCTTATGTACATTGCTGACCTTTTATCTAGGTCATTTATTAAATCAAGTGTCGAAGTTGATCCTGAAATGAAAGAAATTGTACATTCTCTTGAACTTGACTTACCTATCTCTATTGAGCGAGCGTCTTCTTGAATTGAAAAATGCTACTTCTAAAGATTCAGTTTTATCGAAAATTATTGAATTTTGTGAGGATGGTTGGCCAGATGATAAAAAGTCAATTACAAATCCAGAGATCAGATCATTTTTCAATCTTAGAGAAAGTTTGTATGTTCATCAAGGTCTAGTTTTTCATGATTATCGACTAGTTTTTCCACAAACGTTGCGAATCAAAATGTTATCAAAACTACACGTTGGTCATTTTGGAATCGAGAAATCTAAAGCCGGAGCAAGAAAACTGTTTTACTGGCCTGGGTTGTCACAAGATGTTCATGATTTTGTATCAAAATGTAAAACTTGTTTGAAATATAGTAAAGGTGTTGTAAAAGAACCACTTATGCAACATGAAAGACCAAATGTTCCTTTTCTTAAAGTAGCAGCCGATATTTTAACTTATGCAGGAAAAGATTATTTGTTAGTAGTGGATTATTATAGTAACTGGCTTGAGTTGATTCCCTTGGACAGTAAAAATGCTACAGAAATAATTTTAAAACTAAAATGTGTCTTTGCTACTCATGGCATTCCATCTACTATCATTTCAGACAATGTTCCGTTTAACAGCAAAGAGTTCAAAGATTTTGCTAAGAACTGGGAAATTACTTCAATCACAACAATTCCCAGATATCCCAAGTCTAATGGACTTGCAGAAAGATCTGTTGCTATTTGTAAAGGTATTCTAAAGAAATGCCATGACTCTGGAGATGATCTGTATCAAGCATTACTTGAATATAGGACTTCTCCTCTAACAGGTATTGGTGTTTCACCATCTGAACTGCTAAACAATCGTCTACTAAGATCAACTTTACCCATTTCTAAGAAGCTGCTAACAGACTTACCCTACATTGACCAAGAAAAAATTAGTGAGAAAAGATCTAAAGCTATAGAGTACCATGACAAGAGTGTAAAACATCGAAAATCATTCAATACGGGCCAAAGTGTAATTATAAAGAAAGGTAGTTTCTGGGTTCCAGGTGAAGTAGTAGATACACACTCTACTCTGCGTTCATTTTTAGTTAGAGAAAATCTAGACAGGGTAGTAAGAAGAAATTCGTCATCTTTAAAGAATAATCCTAACCCAGTATCTCTTAAACATTCCTGTCTTGAATCTACTAATAATGGCACTCAAAGTTTAATATCAAATGATGTACCTAGTGCGGAAGAGACAAGTGAAAGCGATAAAATCAAAGAATCAATGTCAGGTGATAAAAATGAAAATCAGAAAAATGTTAAACATCCCATCTCCTACTGAGGATGATACTTCCGAATGTGACACTTATATAACACGGTGAGGACGATGTGTGAATAAACCTTTAAGGTTTAGAGTATAAGCATCTATTGTTTTTGTGTTTAATTTTTATGATTGTTTATGTTTAGTAACCATTTCTCATTAGATTTTGAAACCTGAATTTTTGTTAGTTGTGGTAGTCTTTATATTGTCATTCATATGTAATATTTTGCTTTCTGAAAGAAAGGGAGATGTTACATATACATCAATAGTTGTTCTGTGTGTGGTCTGCTATACCAATGACAGATGGCCGCTAGGTGTCCCGGCAGTCAAGGAACAAGCAAGACAATAATTAGTAATTAAGGAACAATGTAAAACATCTTACAATGTAATGAAATAACTTGTTAATAAATAAATAGTTGTTATTGGTTCCTCTTAATAAATAAATAGTTAAAACATAACATTGAACAAATATAATTTTGATAGAGAAATTAATACAATTAAACAAATAGCAACACACCAAGGGTTATCCATACATATAATAAATAATTATCTTAATAAAAATGAGGAAAAAGTGGCATTACAACTAATATGTTCTAAACAAATTAAAGAAATAAAAAAGTACAAATGCATTACATATGCTGGTAATATTTATAATAATATTTCAAAGATAAAATCTTTAGCAACAAATACAACAATTTCTTTTAAAACAGTGAGTACAAAATTGTTAAATGTTAAAACAAAAATATCCCCATTAAAGATGTCTGGTATATATAAACTACTAAACATATACTTGGCACCTAACACAGAACTAGAAGTACTACTACTGTGTGATAAGAATTTTTAAGATGTCTTCTTAAGTAATAATTGTATAGCAGATATACAGTGCGCCGCGAAATTAACGAATATTTTGTAAAATGTAAAAAGCCACTTGAGAACAATATTTGAATGCATACCAATGACTTAAAAATTATAGTTTTTAATTGTACCCAACAACTCTTTGGATATTGAGTAAAAACACAACAGTTATTGAAACAAATAACGGAAGAATGCTGTGTACACAAATTCACTGACAGGTTTAATTATTGTTTATTGATGAGAGTTTGCATTGTTCTGCTACTATTATTGTGGATAACTTTGTTGGTCAATTAAAATCAACACTTAAGTGCACACACTGTGGTCATTGTTCAGTTACCTACGATCCATTTTGGGATTTATCCCTTTCCATACCCCAAAGAAGAGGTCAATACGACTTTCACAATGTTTAGATTCGTTTACAAGAGAAGAAACACTCGACGGTGATGAGAAACCAACATGTTTGAAATGTAAGGAACGAAGATAAGGAAATCAATCATTCTCAATTCATAAATTTCCGAAAATATTGGACTCACAACATGATCTCATCAATGGACAGATGAATCTACATAGTTCTCCACTTTTAAACTGTCTTCTTAAGTAATAATTGTAAAGATCAGCAGATATAGTTTTCTATATCACTTCACAGTTATACTGATCTTAAATGGGAAAAAGATATCTAGGATATCCCCATAGGGCTAATAATATCTAACCATTAATATTTGAAATATCATTTTATATTCACATATGTTAAGTCAATCACAATCATTCATTGACACCTAACACAGAACTAGAAGTACTACATATTTGTGATAAGAAGCAAGAACTGGATTTCCTTGAAGAATTGGAAATTAGAAGACATTTAAGAAACTCACAATATGAAGTCGTCAACGAATAGATAAATCTAGAGTTCTCCACTAATAAACTGTCTTCTTAAGTGATAATTGTAAAGATCAGTAGATATAGTTTTCATGGTTTTCTATATCATTGCACACTTATACTGATCTTAATTGGGGAAAAGATATCCAGGGCTAATAATATCTAAGCTTCAATATTTGTAATATCACATCTTCTTCTTTTTTCTATTAGCATATATTAAGTCAATCACAACTTAGGTCACTTCCTGCTCTAGCCAAAAATAATTATTAAACATCAGCTGGCATCACATGAAATATAACTTCTGTCATTCTGAAGATGATATTAATATCGAAACAATTGTCGCTTTTTTAGAATTTTTATCATTTTTCAATGTATTGTGGAATTATTTAGAAATAGTTAGTTTCATTTAAAAGAGTGATAGTGTCGATAGTTACTTAATATTTGGGGATTGCATCCATAGAAAATAATTAACTGCACATTATCTTCGTTTCTAGGCCAATCCTTGGTGAAACTATGCATTTATACTATATCGTTATTAATAACTAACCAGAGATTCGAAATTTTTTTCGTTTACCGTTTATTAATTTCGATATTAATGAATTATTTTATTTAAAAAAGGATGCGTTAATGGACGTCATTAACGCACTCTTTTTGTGATTTTGACATTTTGATATAGACAATATACCAATATCATTATGGATATTTTACAAGTTGTTTGAAATCATTTTGATGATATTTTCCATATAAACAACCAGCTATAGTAATGAAAATAAAAAAAACGATTTTCTCAGTACACCCGGTGTTCGACTATGTTTATTTTTATAAAACACTAAATTCGATCAGAGTAGGTGATATTATGTGTCATAGATTATATACAATATATGTATGACAATCACAGTGACAGTTGTCAAAAAATTATCACATAATACTTCATAATTTAATTTGATTTATATACTCGTACATCTTTGTAATAAAAATACGAAATACAGTCCATTGGAAAAAACTTATTTATTTACCACGAAGAATTACCTATTAGTGGTAAAACGCAGACTTAGGTCTCAACGCCAGGTATCAAATTCATTATAGGTTTTTTCGTAAAGATCTCTATTGTTAGTTGGTAACAAACTCGAACATGCATAGTTTGCACTCGCCAACACTGCAGCAGGTAATTCAGCAGGGTTTTCTAACTCTATAACTGCACAATTACTAATTTACAATAACTTTTCACAATGACTTTTTTGACAATTCGCATTTTATATGTTTCAATGATGACTGAGATTTTTAGCAAACGTGATTTTTACGTGAAATTGAAAATGTATGGAGTCAATGACATTCTACGTCATTGGTATGGAGTTGACATTATTGTCTCCTAAGAGTCTTTGTGGAAAAGGGAATTTTGTCACAAAATAAACGGTTTTAAAGATTAAAACTAACTTTTCCGCATCTGTGGCCCTGAAAAATATTCTATCATAAAATTGTCAATTGTATACACTTCGGGGATGTATCGTGCTAACAAACCGAAATTTCTCCAAAAATAACCAAAAATGTATATCTGGATTTATAGGACCCGCTGTACTCGTTCTAGTCAGCTGGAAATCAGTAGGGTACATATGTGAGACATCTTGAACAATATTCAATCATAAAATTGGTCACTTTTATACACTCCGGAGGCTGTATCGTGCTAACAAACTGAAAATTCTCCAAAAATTACAAAAATGTGGTACTTCAAATACCATAGCACCCGTTGTACTGGCCTTAGTGTGCTGAATATCAATAGGGTTCATCTTTGAGACGCTCTGAATAATATCCGATCATAAAATTGGTCACTTGTATATACTCCGGAGGCTGTAGTGTGCTAACAAACTGCAATTTCCCCAAAAATGACAAAAATATCGTACTTAAAGTACTATAGCACCTGTTGTACTGGCTCTGGTGAGCTGAATATCAATAGGGTTCATCTGTGTGATGTCCTGAATAATATTCAATCATAAAATTGTTGACTTGTTGCACTCTGGAGGCTGTATAATATTAACAAACTGAAATTTCTCAAAAAATGACAAAAAAAGTAGTACTTTAAGTACCATAGCACCCATTGTACTGACTCTGATGAGCTGAAAATCAATAGGGTTCATCTGTGACATGTCCTTAACAATATGCAGTCATAAAATTGATGACTTGGTGCACTCCGGAGGCTGTATCGTGCTAACAGGACATGTAACGAAAAGTGGCCGACGACGACATACATACAGGATTTTTTTTCTAAAAACCGTTTTTTCGTGTTGTTGATGGAAAACGTAAAAATAACTCAAAAAAAGTTTTAAAATGCCAACTTTTTTTGGGGCAAACCGATACTTTTCTCGCATATTAGATAGGTTGGCGGAAAAGTAAAAGAGTTTACGGTCAATGAAAAAATATTGTAATCAACTCATTTTCTAATGGGCGATAAATAAACTCAACTATTAAAGGCACTCGCTCGCTCGTGATTTAAACAGTTTCGTTTATTAATCGCCTTCATTAACAAACTAGCTTTTGGATAAACACCATGTGAATTAATAGGTGTATTTTTATATTGTTGCAAACCCCGCAAACATGAGCGCTCATGAAATCCGCATAGCCTGCCAATTAAATATACAATATTTATCTTACAAACCGAGTGAGTCCACGATGCGGGCGCGGCGTGACCTAGTATATACTGCATCGATAAAAGAAATTTATTAAACTTCTGGAACAAGAGGAGTTGAAGATTTTTATTATATCTATACATTTTAATGGTTTTAATATATTTTGGATACGATTTTAATTTTATTTCTATTTTAGGTATATTATGTTCTATTACTGGCATAGAAGACACTAGGTGGAACATCACTGAAAATATATACAACCAAAGAACACAAAAGTTTTGCACAGGAGTAGTACAATACAAAGGAGAAAACAAAATATTTACGGACAATGTTATTCTCGCGAGTGGTAAATATTCCATAGATATATTATATATAATATTTGAAAAACCGAAAAAAGTTTATGCGTCAGTGGAGAAAACTAACTACGTTAGAAGTGGAACTTATTATGTTACACAAAACTGTCAATGAGTGTACAAACAAAATTCTTAAACATCAACAAAACAAATCGATAATTCTTTAAAAAAATTAATCAAAGAAAATATTTCTAAATGAAAAATAATACTTTTTCGGATAGACTGTAAAAATATTTACAATAAAAGACAAACAAAAGTAAATATTCTTTTTAAGAAATTATTTTATTAAATGTTCGAACCAATCACCATTTTGCGCCAAACTTTAATTCAATTTTTTTGTATGTTTTCGCAAATACAGCTGGCAGATAATGATTTGCTGTCTAGACAGTGTCTAGCGTGCTGCTTTCTACGATGCTCTGTTAACTGGTATAGTCGTGACATAGTCAGTTGAAGAGTCGAGTGGGATAAAAGTAGAGGAGAACAGATTTGTTAGCTCCATGAGTTTACGCTCATTCCAAAACTCCTAAAGTGTCCCATAAAGTTTCACTTCAAAAACTTTATTTTTGTTAAGCAAGAAATTTTCTGAGGCTAAACTTTAGTATGCCTCCAGTCGAGTTCAGTCAGTTCATATTTTTTTACAGATAGATCTTATTATAATAAAAGTTTATACAAAGTTGCGGAAACAAATAACTTTCGAGATATACATTTTCAAAATTAGGAAAATTCACTTTACAAGTACATTTACAAAAGTCATTGTCAAAAGGATGACCACGACGGGCTACGCTACGCTAATCAACAAGTGAAGTAAATTTGGGTACGATCGACTTTATGATACATGAATTTCAAAAAAAAAACTTGTACTTCTGAAAAAAATTACGAATTATCCACGTTTAAGCCAGAAATTTAATTTTAAAATATCGAAAAAGACATTTTTTGGGCAACGTTAGCAACAATTTTAATGTGTAAGAGAATATAAGTACTTTATTTTTGTATTCATTATTATTTATTTTAAATGATACGATTTTGTCTATGAAAATAATTAGTTTTGATGAGTTGAAATTATATTGTTTATACTAAACATCTCCCATCCCCATTATTAAATGACTATATAACAATATAGATTTATAGTACTTCCATTTACAATGACAGCAATTTAAAAAACAAATTTCGCAGTCTCGAGGCGGCATCGATTGAGCAGCATAGACGCTGATTATTAATTTTATTTAAGCATTTAAATATTTTTAGAGAACTAACAAAATATGAAATATCCGAGTAAGTATGTATTTATTATTAGCTTGTCGGATAATTGGACGACGTTCTGCATAAGTCGATTAAGCGTAATTTTTTTCAAAATGAGATTTTAAATCCGCACTATATAGCTAATAGCATCCTCTTAAATTTGTGAAGTGAAAACTTATTTAGCCGCGTTGAGAGATTTTTGGTAGAGGAAAAGCTTCTAGGTTCGCGTTATCGATGACCTCGATATACTCGTGACATATTGCGTTTAGTGTTGGGCGATATATCAGTAACCGCGATATTTCACCGATGAATGGAAAATCACTGGAGCTACCGGTGACTCCCTTCTTGCAGATACGGTGGTCGGTGTTTTCCATAATCATTATTTGAATTGATCAATTGTAGAATCACTGTGCAGTACAATAGTGAGTACTCGATATACTTATGTTTGTGTAGAAAAATAAATGATGAAAGCAAAGCATTTATTGTCAAATACTTCCAACAAAGTTATTGATATTTGCTATGAAAAATTGATTATTAATTTTCTAATATTTGATATCTGCAAAATTGAAAATTTAAATTCTCAAAACCATTGCCTTTAAATTATCAGAAATAAAATACATGCCTTATTTTTGTCAAAATGGTTATTTATAAACTATAACTGCCTATTTTAATTTTTTTCATCATATAACTGATACAAGTAAATATTAAATAAGTAAATGCAGAGTAAAATTACCTACCTACAAGGGAGTTCGGTTTAAACAGGGCACCAGACGTTAACTGAGCCCTTTTTGTACCCCGATCGATTTTTTTCTGGAGAACGAAATTCCAAAGCAAAAACCATAAACGAAAATAAATTCGTAGCTCAAATCAAAACAAAATATTGTAGGTAATTACATTTATAAAAAAAAACAGAAATAATTGAAATTGTAAACATTTCAATTTCAAAGGTTGTTTATAAGCAATCATCATTTGTTGTATTATAATTTGTTGAACAGAGGGTAAAACCAATAATCAACCTTAGATGAAACAATTCATTCATAAACAGTAACACATTTTGTAGCCAAGATTGATTATCGGCAAGACGTGGGCAGGAGCCGAGGAGGGTACAGTGGGGATTACGTTACATTTACTATAAGATCAATTTGGATGTTGGCCACAAGTTTATTTTAGTATGTTGGATCTATGGGTTAATAGATCATTAGGAAAAACGACATACTCCTTCTTAATAACATCATTTTTCCAAATCTCTTGGTGGTCTCCTGTCATAGTATGGAGGTAGTTCTAGAAGAGTGTCCATTTTCTCTGCACAGTTTTTTTGCTATGTCTTTCGCACGTTTGGTTGCAGAAAGAGGTATATTGTTTTCTGATACAATTATTTCAGGTTTTCTACTGCTACTATTTGGTTGGTATCTTAGGGTATTTTTCCGCGAGTGATACGATGACTGTGATGGAATATTAGGTAGAAGTTGTTCTCTAAACCAATTTTCAAATAAGTCTGCTCTCTCTCTCTCTCTCTCTCTCTCTTTTTAGCAGATAATAATAACGCATTAGGTACAAAAACGTCTGGTTCCAGCGTGTAGTATTATAATGGCTCACTTAAACAGCAATTTTTACTTCTAATTTAGATACAAATCGGGAAGGATTGTAGGAAAGTATAGTCCGAGGAATCTCATTGTTCGCTAAGAACTTAGGATGGGACACTGCTCAGCTGATAATATTTCATGTAAAACTTCCACTGTCGCAACCGTGTTGTGTCCTTATATAAATTATAAATTGTTCTAAATATAAACTCTTTCGTACTTCTGCCAATTTTTTAAAAAAATCCTTACACGTTTCTCTATTTTCAGTTTGATCAACAACAACTCCTTTCTGATAACTCGATAAATGGAAGATTTATTAATTCTTGTTAATAATGTAATTCTTACTATGATTGCATTAGCATATCATTGAATATTTTCATTTTTAAGACAATCAAATATATTTAAAGTAACTTGTTGGGTTTGTATGTGCATATCTTTGTAGTGAAATTCGTATGTGATATATTCTCACTTACCTGTGCAATTTCATCACTACTTTGTGCAAGTTCATTTTCCCATGGTCGAAAAAAAAGTCATATTTTCCAACAAAACGACAGAATTAAACAAAATATTTTTCATTCGGAACACACACTACTGATGTCTGTATCCTAAAAGGTTTCAACAATAAAAAGATGATTTATTACTATTCAGCCTTGATACGCCCCTCGGCCAATACACTGCGTCTAACCTTACAAGTCGCAGTTTTTATTGGTTGAACAACAAGGATTCTTCATTTTCACGCACGTCAATCAAGGCTACACGGACCATCGCTTCCTTTGAATGTATACGGTCAGTAAACATTATTTTTCATTCCTGAACTTTGTATAGGTATACGCTCGTGTTAGCAAAGTGATTTTTTGATTGCTCGTTATAAAAATAACTTCTGCAATTGAAAATGGATATATGATACCTATATAAATGTTTCAAACATCGTTCGCCTACCCCTGATACAGATCATTGAATAATATCTGTTTCTATGAGATTCAACAGTATTTATAAATGTTTTAAACGTCGCTGTTGAACCCATGAAAAATTAATTTATATTACATAGGAGAATTACAAAAATGTCATGAACAATAATGAAACAACATTCTAGAATTAGATTGTTTAACGAAGACTATATAGGTAGGTATCATGATACAAAAATAGAAGATATGATCTCTAGCCGTTCGAAAAATCGTTCGCCGTGCGCATGACCTCACGCAGAGAGTAAAATTTAAAACTGAGAGCGGAATAATGCATTTGATGTAATAGAACTTGCGTATGATGCATTGCTAATGCATTTTAAAGGAAGATGAGGGTGGTTCAGGTTGAATGAGATATTATTTAGTATTATAAATGCAAAGAGAATTCATGTAAAAGCTTTATATGTAATCAAAGAGCCTACCAGAGCAAAACAATAATTCTAAGATCAGATTCAAATATGTTTGCTTACTTCTTAAAGTAAATAATTACTGTACTGATACAAAAAAAAATAGATTTTGATACTTTTTGGATTTTTTGATAAGATTTTATAAACCTATAAGTTTGTAAATAAATATAAGGAATAAAACAATTAGCAAATTTTAATACTGTTTCGGTTTTTATTCCAAAATAAGTATACTACAGAACAACAATAAGTTACAACTCGGGTACTGTGGAGCAATCTTCAAAATAATAATAATTGTGTTATTCTTGTTAGGGACTGGTAAATGAATTGTACACAGGACAAGTAAAACCCATATCATAGATTCATCAGTCTTACATTTTTTTTTCAAAAAAATAAACATTTATTACACAATCAATATTAGAAATGAATTTGCAATTTTTTGTAACTTAAACAATATTATTATAACAGGAATTAGTATTAATTGTTGTATTTTCAAACGACAAATTTGAAGTAGAAATATGTCCAGGCGTACTAGAGCTACATAATGTTTCTGAAGCCCTACCAGATTGTAAATTATTATTTGTATCATCAACAACGGTATCATCCGTTGTTGATTCAAAACTACTATCAGACCTTGAATCTGAAGTTCTTAGGGTAATGTTTCCACCCTCGGAAGATTCTGACACTTCACAATAATTGTCATTAGAATAATTTTCTGTAACATCTGCCATCGATACATTGTCATTACTTAAACCTAAATACACAAAATCCTTATTTACAAGATTGCTACTTTCAGCAAATTCAAAATTTCTGTAAGAGGTTTCAATTTTTTCTTTAATTAACGGTTTTTTGAATTCTTTTAAGAATTTGCGGTTTCTGACCAAAATTGAACCATCCTCAGTGCGAATTTTATAAGAACGCGTTCCTACTATGTCCAAAATAACACCTTTTTTCCACACTTAAGACAAATCTCTTTTAAACAAAATTTCGTCATTAATTTTTAAACTTGGCAAGGCTTTAACTCCCTTTCTGTCAAAATAAAACTTTTGTTTGTCCTTGGCTCTGTCTAAATGTTAATTATATCTAACTCGAAAACTAGAACTAAGCTGAGACAATGGTCTCGGTAAAAGGTCACGCAACGACCTCTGCATCAAAATATTAGCTGGAGAAGACTCCCCATTCAACGGAGTGTTCCGAAAGTCAAGCAACGCCAAGTAGGGATCTCGATTTTCGAATTTGCTCTTTTTTAGCAAATTTTCAACAGAGTTTTTCCAACTTGACCATTAGACTGAGGGTACCTGGGAGATGACATTATGTGAGAAAATTGCCAATTTTTTTGAAAATAAATTGAATTCATGACTATTGAACTGAGGTCCTCCATCAGTGCACACGATAGTTGGTATACCCTGCCTTGAAAAAATTGATTTTAATTGTATAATAACATTTTTACTAGTAAAATCCCCACCTAAGCCGCTTATCTCTACAAATTTAGAATAATAATCTACTACAAGTACAAAAGATTGACCATCTAAATGAAATATATCACACGCAACTTACTGCCAAGGTCTTTTTGGAACATCATGAGGACTCAACGGCTCTGACTGATTATTTTTACTATGAATTTGACACGTTGCACAAGACAACACCACGTCCTGTATTTGTCTGTTCATGAATAGCTAATAAAATGATAAGTTAGCCCCATCTATGCATCTATTAACCCCCAAATGAGAGTTTGAATGAAGCCTAAGCAAAATTTCGCGTCTAGCTTCTTTAGGAGGAATTAATTTTTGACCTCTATAAAGTAAATCATTGACTACCGAAAGTTCTGATCGCAACTTAAAATAACTTTTTAAATTCTCAGAAACCTCTCTCAACATGGCCAGCCTTCCAAGATATAAGCTTTTAATTGCATACAATCTGGATTCGACCTCGTTTGATCTTTAAGTTCCTGAATTTTTTCATCAGTTGCATTTAATTGATAAGAAACCAAACAAATCTGAGCCTCAACCTCTAAATCAATATTTTCATTAAAATACTTATTTTCAAACGCACGACTAAGGGTATCAGTAACTATTAATTTTTTACCTGGCTTGTATATTAGAGTAAAATTACATTTTCTAAGTTGTAAAACCATTCTTTGTAATCTGGGTGGACAAGAGCTAATTGGTTTCTTGAAAATGTGAATCAGAGGCGAATGATCTGTCTCTACGGTGAAATTATTTAGGCCAAATACGTATTGATAAAAAGTTCACAACCAAACCACACGGCCAAACATTCTTTTTCAATATGAGAGTAACCCTTTTGTGTCTCTGTTAAAGCCCTCGATGCGTGGGCACAAGCAACTCCGTCCTGCATCAACGACGCGCCCATGCCACGCCCAGAAGCATCCACAGAAATCGCCACTGGCTTTTAGGTATCAAAGAAACTAAGACATGGAGTCCTACTCAAAACCTTCTTTAATTCCAGAAAAATTTTCTCATGAATGTCTTCCCAAACAAATTTTACATCTTTTTTAAAAGAGCCCTTAATGCTGCTGTTTTCTCTGACAAATTTTCCACAAAGCGACCCAAATAAGTAAAAACCCAAGAAAGCGTTGAACTCCCTGAACATCCATAGGTCTTGGCATGTTTATGATAGCTTCCACTTTGGTTTCATCCGGAGCTATGCCGTGAAAAGAAATTTTGTGCCCCAGATAGGTCACTTCACTCATACAAAACTTACATTTGCTTTCATTAAATCGTACATTATGCCTTCCAGCCCTTTCAAACACTTTTTCTAAAGTTCTAAAATGAGACTCACGCGTTTCGCTATACACAAGCAGACCATCAAAATACACTCCACAACCTTCGATGTCTGAAAATATTTTTGTCATATGTTGTTGAAATATTTCAGGTGCACAAGAGAGTGCAAAGGGCATTCGCAAGTGGCGATATTTGCCCAAACTCCCCACACTGAAAGTACAAAGCTTTGAAGATTCACAATCCAGAGGTATCATAGAAAAACCTTGGGTGGCATCCAATGTTGAAAAAAATTTACAATTGCTCAGTTTAGATGTTATTTCATCAACTGTTGGTATATGCCAGTAATATTCTTTTTCAATTGAGCATTCAAAGCCTTAGGGTCTAAACACAAACGCAACGAATCGCCTCTCTTTCTAACTATAACAACTGGATTCAACCATTCAGAGCTTCCATCTGTTTTTTCAATAATCTTATTTTTTTCCAGTTCATTTAATGCAAGTTTTAATTTATTTTCTATTGCAAAAGGAATCTTTCTAGGGGGTACCACTACAGGGCGATAATTTTCTTTTAACGTTATGTGATATTCTTTTTCAAAGCAATCTACTCCCTTTAAACAAACAATCATACTTTCTAAGTAACAATTTCAAAGTAAAATCATTATTTTGATGATTATCATCAATAGTATCAGCTCGCTTTATTAGTCCCAAATCTACACAGCTTCCTAAACCCAAAATTGCTCTACTTTTCTGGCTGACCACATAAAAAGAAAGATTAACGTTTTTACCTTTAACAACACAATTCAAACTACATTTTCCCATTATTGGCAAATTATTATTAGTATATGAAGTTAATATAGCATTTGTTTTTTCTAAATTTTTAAAATCATACCCTATTTTTTTCAAGATTTCTACAGGCTTGATGTTGGCCATAGCACCGCTGTCAAGTGTAACCTCGAAGAGTTGTCCCTTGATGATCAACGGTGTCGTCCATGAGCCCCCATAAATCTCGTTGACATGGCCTTCAATGCTACCTATAAACAAAACATCAACTGCGTTACCATTCTTAAAATTATTATCTCTAATTAAAATATTTTCAGCAATTTGAACATTTTCATTTTCAAAATTTTTATTATGTTGTAGTTCCAAATCAGAACAATTGTCGACATTTTCTCTGTCACAATTTCCCACAAAATTTACATTTCTAGAGCCATACTTATTATGAGACCCCGTATATTTTGACTTGTATTTTCTTTTAACATTAGAACAATCATTACTAACATTATTCTTGAAAGCAAATTGGAATACTGCAAAGTTTTTGCATTATTATTATAATAGTTAAATTTGCCTACTTTGTTTGTTGAGCTGCTACCATTCTGTCCTCCAACTGTAATTCCAGCCTTGTTGCAACACATTGCGAAGTGGTTCAGTCCTCCACAGGAGCCACAATGCTTACCATAAGCCAAGTATCTTCCATACCCAGGTCGAGCACCACATTTTCGACACTGTTTGGGGGTGCCAAAGGCTTCTGAACCATGTTAATGGAGCCTTCTTCATAGTGACTATTTCCATTAGTAATTTTTTTACCATGTTCTCTACATTTTTGAGCGTTAATGCAATACTGGACTACATCTTCTAAGGATTTCATATCAGCTTCTTCTAGTAGCCTTTCTCTGTGTTCTGGTGACTTATGGCCACAAATAAACAAATTTTTAACCAGTCCATCCAGTAGAGTTCCAAATTCGCAGGATAATGCCAAATTCTTCAACTCCGTAACAAAATTTTCAATAGATTGCCCTTCTTTCTGCTTGGTTGTAAATAATTTATGTCTTACGTAGGTTAGATTCTTCTTTGGATTAAAATACTCATAAAATCTCTTGATTAAAGGATCTAACTGGTCCTTTTCATCGTCGGCGAACGTGAACGTGTTGTAAATTATCATTCCTTCCACACCAATTAGCGTTAGTAATCGAGCACATTGTGTTACCTGCTCTTTTTTAGTGATTTCAGCAGCCTGGAGATGGCGATAAATCGCTGTTTCCAAAAAGTCCAATTTTCTGAAACATTTCCGGAAAAATTCATCGGTGGGACGCCGCGAAAATCCATTTTGATTAATATTTTATTTTAAAAAATTCACAATGTTACTGGATGATCAATATATTTCAATTATTTAATTTTCTGACTGCACCATGTGTTATTCTGGCTAGGGACTGGTAAATGAATTGTACACAGGACAAGTACTGGGTGACAACTGACTTTATTAGACACTAGATCATGTATGTATCCGCCAAAATAAACAGTACCGAAAATAAAAATAAAAATAATTTTTAATTTCTGTAATGTAAGTGTTCAAAATGTTTACCATTTCGACGCAAACAAGCTTCATATCGATTTTGTAAGTCAATAAACATATTTATAAAAAGTGGTTGATGTAACTGCCGAAAAATATTTTGTATTCTTTCACGTAGTTCGGCAATATTCGCCGGCGGATTTTCCGAGTGAAATATTTTGTCCTTCATTATGCCCCAAATGTATGCGTCAGGTGGCGTCAGATCAGGTGAATGAGAAGGATATTCGAAGTCTGTTCCCCGAGAAATTATTCTATTATCGAAATGCTGACGGAGTAAGTCTAAGGTGCGCACAGCTGTATGGCTCGTTGCACCATCTTGTTGGAACCATTGTGTGCGAAACTGTAGATTTCGTGCACGGCAAAAGTTATTTAGATCTCTCACAAAAGGTGTAATAATTTTCTCTCTATAACGCTACGGCTATAACGGTTGACAGTAAGTGGATTCTGATTATCATCTTCAACGAAATAAGGACCAATCATTCCATGACCAGATACCGCGCACCAAACGGTAACTCGAAGACTGTGGAGTGGTTTCTCTACAATGACATCAGGACGTTCAAATCCAAGGAATCTGGTTGTTTGTCGATTAATATAGCCGCTAAGATGAACGTGACTCTCGTCTGAAAACCATATGTTTTTCAAAAATTCGGGATCTTCGTAAATTAAACTCAACATGCGACCACAGTAAATTTCTCTTGCACGTTTGTCCGCATCATTTAGTCGTTGTCCAACTTGAGTACGGTATGGATAACCACCAATTGATTTGAACATGCGACGTAAAGACGTTTCACTAATGTTGAGTTTACATGCAGTTCTTACAAGACTTCTTTGAGGTGATTGCACAACTTGGTTAAAAACACGTCCTTCATTTTCGTTAGTGCATACTGTTTTTCGACGACCTGAAGAACCTTTACGTTGACACAATACACTACCAGTGCGACGAAATTTTTCAACAACAGCTAACATCACACTTTTACTAGGAGCTGCTTTATTAAATTTTTGTTGATATTTTATTGACACCTGTTGTAAGCTTGGACCATCATTACCACCTTTTCCGTATGAACGAAAATAATGCTCTACCAAAAAAACTTTTTCTTCCGTTGTTAGAACCATTTTTAAATCAAATTTAACTGCAGCGTACTATTAACATATCAACTAATGACAATTAAGTCAAATATGACAAATCCATATTACATAAACAACTCCACAGCACTCTCTGTTTCGGTACTGTTTATTTTGGCGGATACCGTCCATACTGACATTTGACATTCACAATAGGTGTGTTCAAGCAATCACTGCACAACACTTATGACAATAATAATGAAATTGTTATTGATAATAACAAAATATCAAATTAAGATTTAAAAATATTATTTGTCAACTTGGATTTAAGAAAAGATTTATTTATTACAGGAAAACACTAACTGTTACAATACAACAATAAATAATACAATAAGGTCAGGTATAAAGACTGATACAACATAACCAATTAAGTTAAAATACATAACACTTTCCATGTAGCTACAGGTACAAAACAATACTTATATAAATAAAGAAAAAATTAAGAACACAACATAACTCAACAAATCATAGCCCTAAGCAATGTTCGAACTGACCCAAAGACATATAGAAAATATCAAAATTAAAACTCTTCAAAAAGAACAGATATCTATTTATAGGACTCATAGCACCATATGTTGTTCTATGAAAGGGCACATGAAAGGTAACTTAATGGCGAAGACCCCTACAAGGAATGCTAAGCCCCACCTGACTCAAAATACCTGCACAATCAACCTGCCCATTTAGGAGTTTAAATATAAATATAGCCCCCAACATATCTCTACGATTACCAAGAGGAGCTAGTGACATTTGTTTTTCAATTTCAGCATAATTATGGTCTAATATTATATGGTTGTTCCTAAAAGCACAATATCTAAGAAATCTATGTTGAACTTTTTCAATCTAATTAATATGATTATGAAAGTATGGGGACCATACTACTGAGCAGTATTCCAAGATGGATCTAACAAGGGAGCAATATACTAGTTTTGTAGATTCAACAGAAAAGTACTTGCAATTCCTCACCACAAAGCCCAGCATTTTTGAACTCTTCACCGAGATTGTATTGATGTGCTTGATAAGTGATAATTTCTCATCCAGAATAACTCCCAAGTCCCTAAACGATTAAACATATTTTAAAGCCTTACCATCAATGGAATAACTAGTTTGAACCCTATTTGCTTTACGAACAAAACTAATACAGCAACACTTATCAATATTCAGCTGGAGCTTATTTGCTGTACACCACACAGCCAGCCTATCCAGATCTTCCTGTAACAATTCCCGATCTCGCACAATATCCACCGTTCTCCACAACCTGAAGTCATCAGCAAATTTTAAACATTTGCTGTTTATAACACAACCAACTATATCACTGATGAAAATATTAAATAAGTGCGGCAAGCAGTGACCTCCCTGTGGAATGCCAGATGAAACATGGATTGCCCCTGAGAAGAAGCTGCCAATCTTAACATATTGTGTACGCTGGGTTAAAGAACTTTCGATCCAAGAACAAAGACTAGAATGGAATCCAGCTTTACTAAGTTTACGCAAAAGCAGCTGATGGTCTACATTATTGAAAGCTTTAGAAAAGTCAGTGTATATTGCATTTATCTGCTTACGATCTTCCATGCTCTGTAATATGTCTCATAAACCACCAAATTAGACACCGTTGATCTATTTCTAGTGAAACCATGTTGTTGTTCCGGGTACAACCCACTGCACATCCACGTCAATTGTTTGCTGACAAGACAGTCAAAATGCTTCGGAATGGCCGACTGGATAAATACACTTCTGTAATTTGCCACATTATCCCCTTGACCACTTTTAAATATTGGCACCACATAACTTTGCTTCCAGTTGTCAGGAAATATAGAGGTTTTCAGTGATCTGCACAAACACACTGCTTTAGCAAAAAGTTAGGAGCACCGAGGTTAGTTTATTTCGAAGCTTAGTAATTTTATCAAAGATGTCAGTTTTGGATATTTCGGTGCAAATAATGTATGGTGCCAATATAATTGTCAACAAACTCGAGATCAATACTGCTGGGGTTTTTAGCATATACAGTTTGAAATAATTCCTTAAACAAATCAACAATACCCTGACCCTCACAAGCATATTGATCACCATAAAATAATGAATCAGGAATTCTATGACTAGACCTCTTATCATTGATATCATTTTACTGTTTTTTGTACTTTCCTTTTTTTATAAGGCTCTAATTAGGATCATCCAAGTGTCTATTCAGTTGTTAGATTCTAAAAAAAATTCTGGAATGAAAAAATAATTGCTTAGCTTTATCTGAGCAAGGAATATGTGAGCTCAAATCCAATAGATTTGAAATTTTTTCAAAACCTTCCATATGCATCATAAATTCTGGTGAGGGTTTAGTTAGTGGGCTCTTTAACTGCATGACATATGTAGCCAGCTAAATTTTCCAAACCGTCATATTCAACATCATTGAGTTCAATTCCATCCAGATATTCTTTTTCATTACATCCAGGTTTGTCAACGGAAGAGAAATATTTTCCACGTACTTTAACCTCCCCAGTAAAAATATCACCTGTTGAATATTTCTCAACGTTGCCAAAACTTGACAGAGAACCTTCATTTCTTCCATGAAGATACGAACGTAGACGATATTCGAATTCTAATGCATCCGGATGGACATGGAGTCCTCCTTTAGCCCTAATTGCTCCAAAAAAAATTTCCAGTACCTCCTGGTTAAGTCAATATGTAAAGAAATATTCACAAGAAAACTCAGATTTAAGATCTTTGAACAAGGCCGGGATAGAGTTATTCGTCATAATGATCCCTAAAATAAATTTATGTATTTTTAAAGTTTATTAGAGCTATTCATTAAATCAAATAGATACCTTTTTGAAAAGGAAGTAAAGACTTGTTGCCTTTAACTCTTAAACTTTTCATTGTCTTAGTCATTTGAGAAAGAATATTATCCTGGATTTCCAAAGCCAGTACATAGGCCTTTGTTCTCTGTCGACTATCAGGTATATAATGTCTGACATTCAAAACATCAAACCGATCATTTACCTAAAATATGAAGAAAATACACTCAAAATTATTGACCTTTACCCTGACGTCATTAATATCTGATAACATAACTGACATAATTATTAAGTGGCCTCTCTATCAATAGTGAAGAACAGAACAAAATAATTTGACATTTGTCAGTTATGTTATCAGATATTAATGACGTCAGGGTAAAGGTCAATAATTTTAAGTGTAGCTATTTTATATTTATTGTTTTTATGCTCCAAATTTACCAGCTTAAAAAACTCTGCACTCAAGCTAGTTTGGTTGGTTCCACATCGGCTTATTGCCATGGCAACAGTATGTGAAATAATTTTGTTGTCAACTTGACTTTTTGCCGAGCAGCTCCTATAACATTCAAGTTATGTCTAGAAATGTTGTGGGCAATTGTCAAGTCTGATGTTCCCGTTACATCCAACAGCTCCTCAATGATGTTTTTGCCTATTTCTTTTTCTTTAATTATAAATCCATGGTCAAGAAAGAAATTCCTTATTAGTTTTATTAAATGAGGTACATCAGCAAAGATATGAATTTTTTCGTTAGATGGGTTTATGATCCAAGCGCTTTGACGGTTAACATTTAATTCGTTGTGAAGAGACCTATTCCCACCTCCCAAGTCACTGACCACAGCCACAACCCGAAATCCTAAAAAACATATGCGCCTAGAGATTGCGTTCATTTTCGGCGTGACGTCAGAGCACAGCTGATAGCGGAGGGGCAAGCATGCGTTAAATTATATCTTCTATTTTGTTGTATCATGAGTAGGTATTATATTTTAAAAATTTTACGTGTAAACCTACTAAAAGTCAAAATAATTTTGGCAACGCCGCCGACTATTAAGGAGAAAAACGTCAAATAATTAAATTACAAATTTTTAGTTTAAGGGGAAGCTCGAATTTTATTCGAAATTCACTGCAAGCTCGGTGTCAGACAATGAGGTACTTACTTCCATATACCGTGCGTAACCAAAAGGGATAGAGAGCGAATCGATGTTTTCTAAAATGATCAGTACGGTATTATCTTTGGTAGAGTGGGGCAAATATTTCTTGTTGAATTTGTTAGATGGTATATTCGCGTACAAAGGTATTTTCAATAGCGGTAGGATTTCCGATTGACTCTACAAGAATTACTCAGCTTGATACAAGAAATTACATATTCAAAATTACATAGATAAGTACCTCTATCTAACCTTCTCTCCACGATATACAAAAATTATACAAAGCGATGCAAGAAGTTACGAATTCCGAATTACATATTAGTTTCTGCATGATTCAAAGGGGATAAAACAAGATACAAATTCTTATTTATATAGGTATTATTTTCCGCAGAATATTTATAAAAATTATAGCGTGACATTATTTTATATAGGATATATAAAAGTTATGCAGGCTTCTTATTAGAAGTTACGAATTCTTAATTAAACAATACGCAAGAAATTGTACATTGACACGGGAAGTTACTTAGCACAATCTGTTTAAAACATAAAATATTGGCTAGTCAATAGAAACGAAATTTGTTATGTTAAATAACAGAGCCAGAAGAAGAAATAAACGAAATTACAAAATTAGTTACACTACATGATAAAAATATACACGATGACACGATGTCTTTTTATTATATCTCTTATTTTTTAAGAATATCGGGAAGGATATTACCCAGATAAAATGTCTGCAACTTAGAAAGCACGTTTAGCCAGAATTGTTCATCCCTTCCTATTGTCTGGACAGACATATCCAGCAGTATCCAAGCAATAAAATAACAATACTTAGCTTTGGCTATTGCAAGCTGGCCTTGTATTTGATAATAGTAATTACTATTTAATTTCGTCGTTGTCATCAATATCCAAATATTTGAGTATTTTTTCCGTAATAGCTTCTTCTGGTGTATATTTATTTGCAGAGATCAGAAACTTAATTTCTATCATATCCCCTTGGTCAATTATACCATCGGGACTAGCTGCTAAATATGGGTATTTTCCCAAAATTAATAAGCCACATTCATTCATAGTTACTTGAAATTCGTTTTCAAACTGTCTTTTAACTATGTCCTCGTGGTCATTTTTCCATTTTGTTGCTGCGCTACCTTTAAACTAACTACTCAAGACATTCGTAACCAATTTTTTTGGGTTTGTTGTTTTTCGTTGTTTGCATACTTCGCCAAATCGAGACGCTGTTAATCGATATGCCCTTTCTTCTTTCCAAATTGGATTTGTGGATTGTCCTCTTGTTTTAATTTCTAACTCGACAATTTCTTCAGTAGTTTTCGTCATATGGGTTAAAAATTCTTGTTTTCGTTTCTTCATAATTTCTTCATCCTCTACCTCTAATTCCTGGATACCGTAATCAATATCAGCGGTTGCTGATGAAAGTTTAATTTTCTATCTTGGAAACAGCTGTCTACGCTTAAGGTTACGCAACCTCTTTTTTGTTTTGTTTATAACAAATTTCATAGTATGAGTTCCAATGCTCTGTCCTGTTAATTGCTTATGAACCAAATTATAAAACTCATCCTTCAAATTGTATTGTAGAGCAGCGGCTCTACACGTTGTATCGTAACTATTTTTTACTGAAAAATTTATTCGCTTACCTCAAAAATTTTTGCTATTATGGCATTATTATTCATATTCAATAATAAACTATGAACATGTTGCTGCAACCGATTTCCACAAACCAAAATATCATCTAAAATACCACCTTTTACCATTTCAGGAATCAAATTATGTTCGCCTTCTAAGGGCACTTTGCAAAAATAAGCATTGCATTTAGTATGATTACCAACGACGTGCCTAAGGCAGTTGCTTATGTCGGCTTTCAATAATTTTATTTGCTCATCCATGAGTTTCTTCTCTTTTCGATGATGGTTTACGGCAGTTTTCATTCAAACTCGCACTTTCATTATATTGGATTCTAGGCGTTTTCACAGTGGGACGCCGACTATCAATTTCTTGGAACTTATTATTTTTTTTTGCAACCTTCCTCAGCCGAGTGCAGTAGTTCCGCAACAGATGGTTTGTACATTCAATTTTACTAATCGGAAACTGATATCCATACGACCTTTCTACACACAATTTTTCATATACACTGCTGTTTCCTATCAACTTCACATATTTTAGTTTATGCATTTCAACACTCCGTCGGAATCCTTCAAGGGTAATGCTAGTTTCCATGGAAGTAGAAGATGCATTTCAATTTTTGAAGCATTTATGTTGGGGAATATCCACTTTTTTATAGTACATGTTGGACAGTATTTATTTCGTGAATCCAGATAGAGAAGTTTTCCAGTTTTAGCGCCAAAAATATAAGCCACTCCTGATAGAGCATTGTAGTTTACTTTGTATGACCGTTTCGACCAAGCACCATCAGTTATTACCGCAATAAGACAGTTTTCTTCTTTATCCAACACATTCTAATTCTTTGGCTAAACGAAGTTCTTCTTGACCGGCTTCTTCCATAGCAGTATTTGCGGTTTGAAATATGGTTTCAGATACAATTTCATGGTGTTTGTCATACTGAGAGAAAGACATTGACGGAATATTTAAAATTGAGTATTGTTCCGTTAACTCAGAAAGTCCACCACCAGTACTCATTGTAGCAAGGACGGCAGCAGATGAACATTCAAAGGCTTTTGTGAATCTTCAGAAAAAATTTCTTTTCCTAACTTGCACATAGTGCACTTAAAAACAAAGCAACTTGAAAGCCCTCTTTGTTTTTATTTATTGAATGTCATATATGAAAAATTATAATCAAATGGTTGGTGGTTATTGGCATTTTGAATTTGTTTAAATATACTCATAATATCGACAATTCCTCTGCCCTCAATAATATTTAACTCCCTTGTAGTGCCGTCATTGGCTCGAGTATCCATCTTCAAGTTGAATATCTCTAGAAGAGTTAGCTAAAATTGGAGATTTATCTACTTGGACTACTTTACTGTCAAGAATTCCAGAAGTAGATCATCATTACTGTTTGACACAGAGTTTTTATTAATAGGAATGCATGTTTCAACCATACGATTTTCTTTATTTCTGAGATTCCTGTAAACAAAATATACAATGTTACGTTCGTTAAATAAAACACTCTGAACTAGAATAGTCGCACACAAATTGTACCTTCTAACTTTATAACAATGAAATAAGTTCATTCACTAATTCAAACGAATTTGAAAGGGAACTGATACTATTTTTAATTCTTTTCATATTTTTATGTGAATACTTTGCATTTCGTTGTTGATGCTCTATACAATATCCTTTTAAAATTGATAAATATTCATTTAGCTCTAAGTATATAACATCCTTACCGATTCCCACAATTTCCTTGAAAATCACTATTACTTTACTTTTCCGCCAAACCTATCTATGATACGAGGAAAGTATTGGTTTACCCCCAAAAAAGGTGGAATTTTTAATTAAACACGAAAAATGGGTTTTTGGAAAGATATCCTGTGTGTATGTTGTCGACGGCCACTTTTTGTAACATGTCTTGTTAGCATGATTCTGTCTCCGGAGTGCATCAAGTGAACAATTTCATGATTGGGAATGGTTCAGGGCGTCTCACATATGAACCCCTTTTGATTTTCAGCTCACCAGAGTCAGTACAACGGGTGCTATAGTTCTTGAAGTACCAAATTTTTTAAGAAATTTCGTTATGTTAGCATGATACAGCTTCCGGAGTGTTTACAAGTAACCAATTTTATGATTGGATATTGTTCAAGGCGTCTCACATATAAACACACATGCTCCGTAATGTATAAGTCTTGAAAATTCAGTTTTAACATTTAAAATTGTTTATTTTTTCATTGTATTCTTGTGTTAGCGTTTATCAAAATTATAAATATGTATAATATTTAATCTATTAATTTGCTAGCTTGAGCTACTCCAGACTGTATGACACAAAAAATTACTAAAAAAGTGTTTAAAATGATTTCATTGTGACATTTATAATGAAGTCTCTTTTATACGCGAATTATAAAAACCATTTTTCTTACCTCGACGCCAAAAGATTCCGACTCCTAGTTCTAGTTTTCGAGTTTTAGGGCTCAATTTAACACTAAATGTCATAATAGGTTTAACTAATAAAAATAATATCCGAAAATTTAATCAAAACACACAAATCTAAAAAAGTACCTATTACGCAACTTCTGCACCAATTTACAACTTACAACTATTATTTGAAAAATCCGTAACAATAAAACAAAGTATTCATACACAAAACGTAACCCACTAAACTGCAACAGCGAAGACCAACTACATACTGGCTAACTCCATTTCCATAACAAAGTAAAGTATATTATATTAGCAGACATAAATTCTCCCAGTACCTATTTGCAAGTTTTTAAAAATTTTCGCTTGCTTCAAATAATCAATAAATCCCCACCTTTCTCAATATTAAACTGTGAATTTCGTGCTTACATACTTGATATATTTTTCCATCACATATAACTAACATAAATGTATTACTATAATTAATAAATATACCAACTATATTGGTTTGATAAAAAATATAGTTTCCCCCACAAGCCTCATCCCACTGCCGATAACGAAGTAGACACGTGCGTGCATACCATATTTCAGTTTTAAGTTTCTGTAATTTTTGAGGAAACAATAAAACTTTTTGTCAATTTTTTGGGCTTATTTCTTAACTGATTTTAAAAATGTAAACAGTTTTAAATTCTGAAAAATAATCTCTATGCTTTGATGGGATTGAATTTTTTTTTAAATTCATATTTTCAAGTTTGTGGTTTTAACTATAACTAATTCGAATTTTAAAAATCGAACGCCATTAAGACATAGATATTATTTTTTTGAATTAAAAAATGTTTCAATTTTTTCGAAATCGGTTGAAAATTAAGCCCACAAAATTTACAGAAAATTTTAGTAGTTCCAAATATAATTCGAGAATCCCCTTAAGAAAACTAGTTTTTTTTTTAATATCAATGAGGATTTAACGAAAATATATAAATAATATACAGTTTTTTTCGTGTTTCCACATCCAAGGTCAGTTAAAAATCATAATTCATCTTATTTGAACGAAAAAACAAAGCGAACTACCTATTTTTTTTGTATCCAGAACCATGAATTTTAATAAATTTGAAAATTTATATCTCGAAAACTATTTGTTTCCGCAATTTGTGACTTAGTATAAATCTTTCTTATAACAAAACCTATCTGTAAAAAACCGACTGGAGGCATACTAAAGTTAAGCCTTTTCTGTTGCGGAGTTTAGTTCCTGTAAGCCAACGAGTACCTATATCCTGGGTAATGTTTTTGTTAATTTATGATAAAGTGAGTGAAAATATTTTCATAGTCACACGAGGGAACTAGAATCGGCGACTCCTGAGAGGACATTTTGTGACATGAAACAATAATTTCAACAATATCGGACTGACAAAACAACTGTACGCATGATGGGTTAAGACAGAAAAAAAGCAGCACACATTCTGTTGCAACGAAGGTCTGACGAGACTAAGTTTTTAGTGTAGAAACCACAACCCTCTCATATTGTAGAACCTGACGCTTAGCTTATGAAGCCTCATAGCAAGATCAGGTCTAAGCAATAACATGAGGGTATCACAATAGATCTATGTAGGTCACGAGAAGGTGAGTAGGTTAATAAATATAGCAGGATTCCTAACAGGGCACTGTTGTCTGAGTCCCTGCTATGGCCCTTGGGGCAAGCAGGCATCCACTAAGAGGATTGAGTCCTTCCCCGAAGGACTCCACTTCATGGATGCATAAGTAGCAGCGATATCCCACCGGCACCTCCAGTGGTCTTGGTGACGGAACCTTGGCTTGAGCTTGACTTGGCCAAGGTTCGCCTGCACCTAGTAGTAGTAGTACTGTATTAGTTAACCTGAAGTATTGCTTAGTTCTAATATGTTAAGGTAAATGTTCTAGTTTTAAGTAAACTTTTTCATTTTAATTTGTTCATATTTGACCTGTCCTATGTAACTATTTGATATTGTGAGATCAATAAATTATATTCTATTCTATTAATTAAATATCAGATACCAAATGATATGCAGAATTATATAAAATATCATTTGATGAGGTCGTTATCACAGATCCGCATGAAACCTGGACATATGCCCACAATATATCAGTGTCAATCAGGTAAAAGACACACAACATCTGATGCTACAGAACGATCATTTATTCCAAACTAAGAAAGACATTGATTGAGAATGTGAAAAATATTTTGAAGAAAGACCTTCATTTTTGACTTAATATTCGGCATAAATAAAATCAAAGTGATCCAGTCATTTGTTTACTTGTTTATTCAAAAGTGACGTCATTTGCTCTGATTGGTATTGGTCATATCATGGCGGACTTCAGTATTTTGTTGTTTCATTTTATAAAAATAATTATCAATTTCGCTCTGAATGAAAAATAAATGCGTGCTTTGTATTCCATGACTAAAGTTTCATTAGATAAAATACATAATTTTTGAATTACTGTCATCATGCAAGCGACGTCTAGTTGTTTGTCTACATGCCAAGAAGATTGGAAAGTGGTGGAGTGCCAAAGGCTCAACAATGAAATATTAATATGACTATTAATCAGCGCATTGTCTTCATTTATATTACAAATCTACCCTAAACCTTGTCTGGAAGATATTCACAATATTTCTTTTTGTTTTTATAAGATTATTTTCCAATTCGCTACAACTTCCGATTTTCTTTTGTGATAACTGTTTTCGTCATTCCAATAAGTACATAAAGTCTATCCCAATAGAGTTGATAGCACGGATCGGGGGTTCGGATCATAAAATAGTTGCGCAACGCAAAAAGAAAGTATTGAATCAAACAAAATATATTTCAGTTAAACAGATTTGTTGTTTCAATATGGTAAAATAAACCTATCATTTAAAAGAAAACGCTAATTTATTCGGATTCCAAGACCAATATTTGTTTGATACAAGAAAATATTAGATGATGTCAATTGTTATATTTCGTTCATTCAGTTTTTCGGGTTTATTTGATGCAAAAATAATTTCACTTTCATCTGAGAATGTATTCCACCATCGAAGCAAATAAACAATTTTGCATATTCAAGAATATTAAATACTCAAATGAAACAAATATTTACTTGAATTTTAGAATACATATTGTTTGGTTAAATACCAGACTGTTATAATGAAAAAATTATTGTTGATTTTGTTCAAATATTCATTTAATTTCAGAATCCGTAGTATTGAATCAATAATATCACTATTTGAAACAAATGTATAATTAGGAATTGATTTAAAATTATACTTGAGTGATGAATGTGAGTTACTCAAGTGAAAAAATATTTTTTTTAATTGAAAAAGTATATTGTTTGGTTCAAAAACATGCCCGCCGGAATGAATAAAAATATTTTTGTGATATTGTTTCAATTCTACAATTCGTATAACAAAAATATCTTCACATGCTACTGCCTATTGATGTTCCCAAATTTCAGTAGTTTGTGACTTCATTACATATGACAAAAGATGGAAATACAGTAGAATGTTTCATTTGGTATTTCCTAAATAAGTTTTTTCCAGGTATATAGAAAGCTTTACAAAATCTCCCGCGGTTATTTTGTTATACTATATTCAAACATTCCTTTTTTTTCTGTGTTCCTGTCCCTTAACCTATACAGATACAACCCAATTTCCTGTTAATATTTAAATCTAACTACGTGTATAGAATAAAATTTGAAGTAGTTAGTATACGGCAACTAGCAAGTAACGTATGTTAGTCTAACTAAGATGGCTTCAAGTTCAAGTTTTTCTCCAATTCCTATTCAACGAGTTAGCAAAAGTGCATATTCTTTGCGGGAGAAAACATTAATCCTGAACGTTCATGATGCTCTTGTGCACCAAAACCGCACAAGTTCTGTTCGCGACATAATTACGAACTGTGCCAATATGATAGGGGTAGGAGAATCAACGATTTATAGATTTTTACGTGAGAGAAAATGCCGGAACCTCGGTGAACCCATTGACGACGATGTCAAAAACAGTGTACGTAGAATAGTGCGTGGTATGTATTTCGAAAAAGAAATACCAACATTGGACAAGATTGTGCAAGCCGCCAAGAATGACGAAAACCTGCCACAACTATCAAGAACTACAGTATAGAGAATTCTTCACGGAATGAACTTTCGGTGGGAAAACTAAACAGCAAATCTTTTTTTATTGATAGGCCGGATATTGTCTGCTGGAGACGAGAATACTTAAGGTCAATCCGAAAATATCGCAATGAATGTAAAAATATTTTCTATTTGGATTAAACCTGGCTAAATGAACGACACACCGTATCGAAAGTCTGGCAAAATAAAAATATACTGAATTCCAGACAAGCTGTCATGGAGGGTTGGTCAACAGGATTAAGACGTCCGTCTAGAAAGGGACGCGGGCTTATTATAACCCATATAGGCAGTGAAAACAGATTTTTGGATCAAGGGTTATTGGAATTTCAATATAATTGAACCAAAGACTACCACGAAGAAATGACGGCTGACGTTTTTGAGGAATATTTTCAATAAATGATCGAATACATTCCCCAGAATTCAGTTATTGTAATGAGTAACACCAGTTATCGTTCTCGATTAGTAGTGAAGCTTCCCACAAGTTCATGGAAAAAAGCGGCGATAATTGAGTGGTTGCAGTGAAAAGCCTTAAATTTCGATGATACAATGGTGAAAACAGAACTTTCGCAAATTGTTAGACAGCGTAAGGCAGAGTTTAAAAAATTTGTAATCGATGAGATGGCAAAAAGTAGAGGTATTATTGTACATCGCTTACCCCCTTACCATTGTGAGCTGAACCCAATAGAGCTTATATGGGCACAAGTCAAAAGTTATGTTGCCAGGAACAACAAAACTTTTAAACTTCAGAAAGTACGGCAACTTTTGATGGATTCATTGGCGAATGTGACTGGCAAAGCGCCATAAAACATGTTATAGCTGAGGAGGGGAAAATGCAGGATCTTGGCGACTTAATCGACGAAACTACAGAGATCGAACCGTTAATTATTAACTGAGGACAAGACGATTCTTCAGATTTTTCTGATGAAGAATTTAGTTAATAATGCTGTATATATTATAGTTAAAGTAATGTTCACCTGCAATTACTTGTTATAATTATTTATTTTTTACAAGAATATGTGTGTATATAAATCTTAGTGCACAATTACTTTTTATTTTCTTTATAATATTAATTGTAATAAACGTTAAGCAAAAATAATAAATAACACTGTTCTACGGCTATGGACCGTTTGGTTACCTGCGTATGCTTTCATTTCCATTTTATTACCTATTGTTATTTGACCGATTACCGGGTAACCTGGTCACAATTTCTTTCTTCTTAGTCTAGATACATTGTAAAACATAAATAGGAGATACATTTTTTTTAGACACCCGACCTCCGCTTTCTGTTTATTATAGGCGCTCTGTGCTGTCAACTACTTTGAAACGAACAGTAGTTTGAAATGTTTTTTTTTATTTCTTGCAGATGCTGATGTCGATTCCGGAGTACACGAATATCCATTTTCTTTCAAATTACCAAGAATTATACCAAATTCATATAAGTCAAATTATGGATCAATAGAATACAAAATTTATGTTGTAATACAAACTAAAACTGGATTAGAATATGAAGCCGAAAAACTGATTAATGTTAAAGTGCCAATAAACTTTAATGATATCAGGAGTGAACTTCAGTTGGTAAATGAATTTTATATTCAACACATCAAATTGTTCCAATGTGTCATGCAAAATACATTATTTCAAAATGCATGTCACAAGATTATTATCAAAATATTCTAGAATGTTGATAGAATTGAGAGCGATAACATTATTTGGATTATTTACCCGATATCTCAACTTAGTTGTTACTTTTTCACCAAAACCCTTTATGTTTAAAGCCACATTGTATAATTTCTTGTGCACTCAATACTTGATTTTGTTATCATTCCATTTGTGGATAATTTCAATGATTTTTCTTGAAGGTTCAATATTTCTTCTTTTGTTCTAGCAAAAAAAACCATATTGTCAGCAAATCTGATGTTTATTCTCCTTAATCCATCATTCCTAGATCAAAGTATCCTTCAGAACAAAGGTTTTTTTTATTATTTTTATATCAGGAATCACAATATATGCGGTTCTGTAAATTGATGGGATGTATGGGCTCTAGTATAGCTTGACAGTGTTTTCTCCAATAAGTCCTGTTTAATCTGTTAACCAACCATTCGTGGTAATTCCTACTTTGTTCTGTTATGTGTCCATGGTGCATCAGCTAGTATCCAAAGTATTTCAGACTGACTAACTTATGTTCAATTCATTTGTACAACCCCAGAGTTCGGTACCACATATCCACATACTTCATATCATATCTAAACCTGTGAAGGGGTATCCATTCCTCAGTATTTGGGTCTGAATTTACTCTTTGTAGTAGTAATCTTTCTATAACCTTCTACAGAATTTGCAATAAGCTCAGGTCGATACGGAGAGACAGTGTTTGGATTTTCTCCTTGTTTTGAGATCAACAATTTCTGCAGTTTTATCAAGTTCAGTCAGTACCTAAATAAGACGTAAAATAGCATTGAATGTGTAGATTATAAGTTCCGTTTCCTGATAACTTGTGTATAATTTTTGAGGTTATTTTGTTTTTTCCAAGTGCTTCACTAGGATGTAAGTGATTGATATCACTATGTAACTTAGAGATTGGACTGCGAAATAATTTCACTATATTTCAGGATTAGGTTTATTATTGATGAGCGTAAATACTTTTGCAAGATACTCTTGCAAATTGTACATACTGTTATTTCCTGGCCACTTCCGGCCGTTTGTAGATCAGGTCCTAGTTCATTACGAATGGAGCCATAGGACTTTCAAGTTTCCTGGAATAGGCATGCTGACATTACTAAGGAATCAAAAAGTAAATGATCTTAGAGAAAAATTTGTGATGAAAGGATTCCGAAATGGCCTGATTTTAATATAAACATTTAGATTAATAAGATTTTCAGAAAAATAAAAGTATAAAATACTGCAATCAGACATTTCAACCGAAACAGCGCATGAAGTCACGCCTCAGTAAATATTGATTAACTCTATGAGTGTTGCTTGAACTTTTGTTGTGATTACGCATTTCGATCGATTCCTACATCATTTCATAAGTTAAATTGTTGTTTATTCGTGTTTTGTGACCAAAATAAAATATCAAAGAATCATCAACGTTGGAACAAGGTTTCTTTAACCCTTTCTTTACCAACCATAAAAATGCTACAGTGCCACCATTCCCAAGCTTTTTGAAGTGCCATTGGACCCACAACCGCATATACCGGGTGTAAATGAAATAGGGGCCACCCCTGTAACTTTTGAACGGGTAGTTGGATTTTATTAAAATTTTGTAGGGTTATATAACAACCAAATTGGGATTTTTTAGTTGAAAAAACAAAATTGCCGACTCCCGGTTTCCCCGGAAAATTTAAATGGAACACCCTGTATATTTTACATTTGTGGATTCTAAGACACCAAATATATACAGCCCAATTGTAAAATGTCAATTCTAACTCCATTACCCATTAGAATTACCCCCACAATATTATTTTTCCTAATAATTCATTTTCGTGAAGTTTGTTAACGATTGAATTTAGAAATTTCAGTTTTTCCACCGGAACTCACGTTTCCCAATTTAAACATACAGGGGCCACCCTGTATATTAAATATCTCTTTCAAATACCAATAAAATGGTATACATATTTATATCTTTTAGTTCTTAAATTAAGCAGTAATTTATAATTTTTTAATTTTTATTATCACAACATGCTCCTGAAGCCGTCTCTGTTTCAACACTGTCAACAGATTTGTAACTTAACCAATAGTTCACTTTCCAAATTGTTGGCACTAAATTCTCAGAAATATTCTAGTCAGGCTGTGATTGAAGCTAACTAGAATCAATAACTGGAGCCTGACAACAATTGTTGGTTTAATGCACTATTTCTGAGAATTCAATGCCTACAATTTGGGAAGTGAACTATTGGTTAGGTTACAAATCTGTTGACAGTATTGAAACAGAGTCGGCTTCAGGAGGATGTTGTGTTAATAAAAATTATAAATTACTGCTTAATTTTACGACTAAAGGGTATAAATATGCATATCATTTTATTGTTATTTGAAAGAGCTATTTTATACACAGGGTGGCCCCTGTATGTTTAAATTGGGAAACGTGAGTTTCGGTGGAAAAATGAAATTTCTATATTCAATCGTTAACAAACTTCACGAAAATGAATTATTAGGATAAATAATATTGTGGGGGTAATTCTAAGTCAACTGTCTATAATTTAGATGGTGTTATAGACATAAAAAATTTAAAAAATATTTAAAAAAATAAAATTCAAATGGAGTTAGAATTGACTTTTGGTATCGTAGAATCCAGGGTGTTCCATTTAAATTTTCAGTTTTTGGGTAAATATAACAAAATATTAATAAAATCTAACTATTCGTTAAAAGTTACAAGGCTGGCCACTATTTCATTTACACCCGGTATATGACACATAATAAAATGTCAAAAGTCGCAAGTAATCATTGTCGCTATTCTTGAATTTGTGGGAATAGAAATTCCGAGGGAAAATGTTTGAAAGTGGGCGGGATTCCCCCAAACTTTAAAATGCCGTATTCTTGAAAAATTTCTATCGATAAATGAATGAATGAAATTATTACTCCCTAGGGGAATTTTATCCTATTTGTCGTGATTTAGAGACAAAGCCAAAATAATGTGAAAATATTTAGATTTAACCTCAAAATTTATCGTTTGCTTGTTTTTTGTCAACGATGGGATATTTTATTCTTGGATTTTTGTGAACTTCTTTCAGTGTTTTTCGGTTTTATTAAGTTTAAGAATAATCTTATTCTAGATTGTTTGTACATTTTTCTGTATTTTTCGGTTTTACCTAATAAGAAATATGTAAGTTAGTGCAATATGGATGAATTCAACCAACTTGTGCATTGGCACGATGCCATTATTGATGATTTTGGGGAGGCTTGAGAAGGGATGAATATTGGAAGAGATGTTCTTACACAGACAAATCCGTTCCAACTTTCTCCTAGAAAGTTTGTACAAATGCTTAGATCAATATAACCTCTTGTTGAGGACGTTATTAAAATGGTAACACCATATTGGAGGCTTCGACAAGAGCATCAACTAAGGTAAAAATGGTAAAACTTTTTGGTTATGTGTTTGGTAGGATCACCTAAGCTCACAATATACTATAGTCATAAGTCATAGTATATTATATGTGTGATTACTACAGTTATATTTCGTGTAAGCAAAAAATACTGGAGTTTATTAAGCATAAACTAGTGTTTATAAGTATGTAAATTAGTCAAAGTATACATTATTATATTTTTTGCTTCAGGAAGCACATCTCCTTATTGTCTGGTTAAAATTCATGGCAAAAACAGCTCAGTTTACTTCTAAGGTCGTACGTTTTGATTGGTGGTACATTTTTAAGAACTTAGACAGCACTGTTTCCTTTTTCCCTCACTCATTTCTATTCCCGAAGTTCAAGAATCATGCTGTTTCATATTGAGTGAAATTTTGTTGCAATAGAAATGTCAACATTTCGCTGGGGAATAAAAATTCCGGAGAATTTCGGGAATCACGTCACATATATTAATAAACAGAAACCCTTTTAAACAAACAAAAACAAACTCATAAGCGTAATAAAACAGAAAAATAAACATTATCTCAGTACAAACAAACAAAATCAAACTATTTAACATGTTATTCTAAAACTGTTCTTTTGTATGAAATATTCCGAAACAAGGATGCACACAGAGACCCACGTTACACTCTATACACATGTATTGCGATTCCCGCCTCTTTCTCTTGCCTGGTAGTTTGGTTGTCGAACACACAGTGCATCGGCGAGTCTTGTTACCCAGAACAAGTCCTGTAAAGTGCCGACCCGCAAGGCGTTGGTAAGTTGGGGTTCTCGAAATGACAGGAACATTTGGCACATTAAATCTGGAACAAGATGGTGTGATATAAAAAGAAAAACAAAAAATAAAGAATTTACCCCTCAATGAGCTGTCAAATTAGGTTTAACTGAAAAACTGCCAAAGGTTGCTTCTCCGGATTCTGTGTCAAAAAAGGGCATGGCTGTTCAAAATAGTTAAGTCAACGGTATGAAAAAAAAAGTTTTTTTATACCATTTCACCATTTTTCTCACACACTGTTGAACTGAGCATCGTATCCTATTTATCTACTGCTCCCATGTTACTGTTGTAATATACAACACATTGAGGTTTTTTTATAAATTGGTGTCTGGTGTCTTTTTTTGTTCAGTTGCACAATTTTATCTACATGCATAGTGGTCAACATTGTAACTCTCCTACGGTCTTTCCATCTTACTGCCAACATATTTTCACTACACTCTGAAGATGTTTCGCCTTGCTCTAGCTTTCCGTATAAATCTTGCATTTGTTTCCTAGTGGACCTAACAGTACCACATGTGTTTGTCTTATGCATAAATAAGTATGTGGATAATGTATTCACAATACAATGCGAATAAAAATCTGTCTAATAATAAAAATGTCCAACTCAAGATTTTATATATATCGAAAATAAGTTAAGGACTTATCTTGGATAGATTTGGGATGTACAGCTCTCAGTGATATCAACGGTTTTCTTGAGCCGTCGGTGGTCTGGACTCTGGGAGGTAGCGACTTCTTGTACAAGAGCGGATGCAGAGGTCCACTTGCGAGCTGCAAAACAGAATATCACAAGGCACAAAATATATTTGCAGACTGGAAAGACAATTTTAACTTCTTAGCAAAGAATGTTAACGAAGGATACCGTTCGATTGGGATTTGACGTTTCAATAGAATATTTGTGAATGTAAAAACAATCATCCCAGTTGTTTTTAAAATATTGAAGTAAATAATTTCGAATTAGAGGTGGGAGTAACTGAAGAATAAGTAACGCTCCGAAATAACTTATGATAAATTCGTAACATGTCGTGATAAGTATGTGATAACTTTTGCTTGTCCGAATTTCGAAATGTGAAAACTTCCTTGTAAGTACATTATTATTAATCTTTAGCGCCAAATACAATTTAATTCACACAACCCATTTTTAAACTTATGTCATAAGTTATTTTTGAGGTTAGCTTATCAGTTTATTTACATATTAGTGGCGTTCCATTTGCTCGCTCGAGCAATCTCTAGTGTAACGCGAGAGTTCTTTTTGTCTTTTGCTTGAAGCCCACAGGCGGTCCCAGACACACAAGCTCTCTTCTCTTCTTTCCCCTCGAGCACGACAATTTTATTCATGTTTCATGCACATTGAGGTTATACTTCGTTTGTGATTTGTGTATAATTTTTTCGATAATTTCATTCATGTCAGAGTCATAAGAAACAAGAAACCAAAAGTCACAAATTTCAAAAAACTAACAATAGAAACTATTTTTTGAGGTTATATGGTGCACACGCAAGTGTTCTATTTAAATTTGTCGTGTCACTATCGATTACTCAGTCTGAGCAGTGTGGGCTGCTCGAGCTTGCAAATCGAATGCCACTATTATAATATTTGTAACGTCATATCTTCTTATTTCTATTAATATTTCCGACTCACGAAAAATGTATCGTTGACGTTCTTCGTTAAGCGTAAACACAATGCAATATCTACTGAGGCGTGACGTCACATTCGTTTTCGCACATAATTCAAAGGTGATAGAATGAGATGCAATAACGTTCGATAAAAATTAGTTTATTGCTGAAATAATGTATTTTTCGGAAATAGCAGACCTGTACCTACATTCTAGAAGGGGATTTCAAAATCTGTTATCATGCCTACATTGGTTGCCAATTCGAATGGTCATATCCAGTAGGACTGGTGACGTGATCTGTGGAAGGTATATTTCTTTCAATTACAAATTCTATGAAGTATTGTTTGGATTCATGGCGCATAGATTCGGTGCCATTTTGCTCTTGCGCTTATTCTTTGAGTTACTAACTTTTTAATTTCAGCTCATATTTGTCGCAGGCCTGGTAAGTTATGCGGCCTTTGCGATTATACAGTTTGAAGCTGTTAGTATTTTGTCCACCTCTCTTGTTAGGTTAGATTAGGTTGTTGATTTGTGGTTTAGTTATAGCTAATACAGGGTAGTATTTTTTCTTTGCTAGTTCTTTTATTGTTTTAATGAAGGTACTGATGAATGCAAGAATTGAAGAGTGATCATATAACAGGTCGTAGTTTGGCATGTAAACAATTATAAATCAGTCCAACAGGTCGTGTGTTTCATTTGGATTTGCTAGAAGAAAGGCTTCTTTCCACATTCATAACCATACCAAAAAATGAAAACCCTAATGATTGTTCAGATTACCGTTCGCTAAGTCTTATGCCTCATGTACTGAATGTACTTACTAAAAATTATTCATTTACAATAAAATGTGAGGATCAAATGAGTTAGACACAATTTGGATTTAGAGGTGGTCTTGGCACCAGAGAACCTTTGAAGTCCTTATACAGAGTGTAACGAGTTATTTTTTGAAGCGTTATATGATTTTGTTCTGATGGTATTTTAAGTTTAATAAGTGAATATAACTCGTTACTTACTTTCCAACTCTGTTTTCTGGTACCGTTTCAAGCCCGTAATATTAATTTAAGTATTTATTCCATTAGTAACTCTAAAGCCGTGATTTATCATTTAAGGAAATATATAAAATGTATTAAATTCCACTTTTCAAATTTTTTTTTTATTATTTAAATTAACGTGCATAAGACAGCTATGGCCATTAGCACGAGGTACAATACAGACAAAAATTACATAACATAATGTAAGTCAAAACTGATAGCTTAAAACTAACATGAATATGGGATTACATGATATGATATTTAAATGGAGTTTTTTTTTTGATTAAATTCTGTTAATAAGTTGTTCTTCCTCTAGGAACTTGATCACTTTGCGCACTTGATTATCACTATTTAGGATCTCCGAGTAGTTTGTATGTATTCCTAGTTGTAGACGTCTTGGGGCGAAGTATGGACATTCAACGAGGATATGTTTGATGGGGCAATACTGACAGTTCGGTATATAAACTATTTTATTTAAAACCGGAGTCGTTCCGTACAAATAGAAATACTTCTTGCTGTCATTAAATCGATTCCCCTCACCACGATTATTGCCAAAATTTAGGTAGGAAGTAAATTATAAATTCAAAAACCGAGCGTTAAAAAGGCATTAATTATTTGATTATTGAAGTTATCATTCAAGTTGTTGAGATCAATTTGTTATATTCGGTTATTGAAATTAAGTTATTATATTCAGTTATTGCGATTAAAATTATTGTTCAGTTGTTGGCAAAACTCATTATTCAGTGATTGATATTAAGTTAGTTTAGAGTGAGAATTTGGCCGTAAATCGAGTGTCCGACCGTCCAGTACTTTCCAAGCAAGTGGAAATTATTTTGTAAACCAAATAAAACATTTCACCCGAGTTTCAAAGTTTTATATTTAATTTCAACAAGCAATTTAGTAATTTGGTTATTAAGAATATAATTCCATATTTTGGTAAAACCGACAGTCGATAGTTTTTTTTTTCTGAAGCGATAAAAACAACCTTATTTACAGTTTTTATTATTGCGTTCTGTATATTGTTTCTCTGGAATTAGGGTCTGATTGAAATATCATTTTGATTTTAATTTTACGAATAGTTCTAATAGTTCTGTATTTAAGAATATTATTCCGCATTTTGATAAGACTGATAAGCCGGTATATTTTTTTTTCGAAATGATTAAAACCAAAGTTATTTACAGTTTTTATCACCACGTTTTGTATATTGTTTCTTTGGAATTCAGGTCTGAGCCTTCGATACATTGAAGTAACATTTTGATTTTAATTTTGCGATACAGATTGTTATACCTAGTGTCCCGTTTCAAATCACCCAAATACATATTAGATTTTATTTGCATTCTAAGACACAGTTTTATTTTGCTATTATTTGGGAAACCGCTGTCCTATTCTCCGACCAGTATTTTAGAATAATTTTAACCGGTAATTTTGAAAATTTAAAGTGTAAATTCCCCTATAAAAACTAGATTCTCAATCGAGTACGAGGCTGTTGCCACTGATTGATTGATAATCTAGTTTAAATTGATTTGAAAATTTAAAGTGTCAATTCCCCTATAAAAAATTAGATTCTCAATCGAGTACGAGGCTGTTGACATAACACTGATTGATTGATAATCTAGTTTAAATTCTTTAGTTTTTTTGTTATAAACTGGTCTGGTCACATTTTTCCACCTATCCCGATTGACTATCCCTACCGCGAAGATAGAAAATTTAAAGTGTCAATTCCCCTATATAAAAAATTAGATTCTCAATCTAGTACGAGGCCGATGCCACTGATTGCTTGGTAATCTAAGTTAAATTGATTTGAAAATTTAAAGTGTCAATTCCCCTATAAAAAATTAGATTCTCAATCGAATACGAGGCTGTTGCTACTGATTGCTTGGTAATCTAACTTAAATTGATTTGAAAAGTTAAAGTGTCAATTCCCCTATAAAAAATTTAGATTCTCAATCGAGTACGAGGCTGTTGCCACTGATTGATTGATAATCTAGTTTAAATTCTTTAGTTTCTCTTGTTATAAACTGGTCTGGTCAAATTTTTCCATCTATCCCGATTGACTATCCCTACCGCGACGATAGAAAATTTAAAGTGTCAATTTCCCTATATAAAAAATTAGATTCTCAAACGAGTACCAATCAGTGGCAACAGACTCGTACTCAATTGAGAATCTAGTTTTTTATAGGGGAATTGACACTTTAAATTTTCAAATCAATTTAAATTAGATTACCAAGCAATCAGTGGCATCAGCCTCGTACTCGATTGAGAAGCTAATTTTTTATATAGGGGAATTGACACTTTGAATTTTCTATCTTCGCGGTAGGGATAGTCAATCGCGATAGGTGGAAAAATGTGACCAGACCAGTTTATAACAAAAAAACTAAAGAATTTAAACTAGATTATCAATCAATCAGTGGCAACAGCCTCGTACTCGATTGAGAATCTAATTTTTTTATAGGGAAATTGACACTTTAAATTTTCAAATCAATTTAAATTAGATTACCAAGCAATCAGTGGCAACAGATTGGTTGATAATCTAGTTTAAATTCTTTAGTTTTTTTTGTTATAAACGGGTCTGGTCACATTTTTCCACCTATCCCGATTGACTATCCCTACCGCGAAGATAGAAAATTTAAAGTGTCAATTCCCCTATATAAAAAATTAGATTTTCAATCGAGTACGAGGCTGTTGCCACTGATTGCTTGGTAATCTAATTTAAATTGATTTGAAAATTTAAAGTGTCAATTCCCCTATAAAAAATTAGATTCTCAATCGAGAACGAGGCTGTTGTCACTGATTGATTGGTAATCTAATTTAAATTGATTTGAAGATTTAAAGTGTCAATTCCCCTATAAAAAATTAGATTATCAATCGAGTACGAGGCTGTTGCCACTGATTGATTGATAATCTAGTTTAAATTATTTAGTTTTTTTTGTTATAAACTGGTCTGGTCACATTTTTCCACCTATCCCGATTGACTATCCCTATCGCGAAGATAGAAAATTTAAAGTGTCAATTCCCCAATATAAAAAAATTAGATTCTCAATCGAGTACGAGGCTGTTGCCACTGATTGCTTGGTAATCTAATTTAAATTGATTTGAAAATTTAAAGTGTCAATTCCCCTATAAAAATTTAGATTCTCAATCGAGAACGAGGCTGTTGTCACTGATTGATTGGTAATCTAATTTAAATTGATTTGAAGATTTAAAGTGTCAATTCCCCTATAAAAAATTAGATTCTCAATCGAGTACGAGGCTGTTGTCACTGATTGATTGGTAATCTAATTTAAATTGATTTGAAGATTTAAAGTGTCAATTCCCCTATAAAAAATTAGATTCTCAATCGAGTACGAGGCTGTTGCCACTGATTGCTTGGTAATCTAATTTAAATTGATTTGAAAATTTAAAGTGTCAATTCCCCTATGAAAAATTAGATTCTCAATCGAGTACGAGGCTGTTGTCACTGATTGATTGGTAATCTAATTTAAATTGATTTGAAGATTTAAAGTGTCAATTCCCCTATAAAAAATTAGATTCTCAATCGAGTACGAGGCTGTTGCCACTGATTGCTTGGTAATCTAATTTAAATTGATTTGAAAATTTAAAGTGTCAATTCCCCTATGAAAAATTAGATTCTCAATCGAGTACGAGGCTGTTGTCACTGATTGATTGGTAATCTAATTTAAATTGATTTGAAGATTTAAAGTGTCAATTCCCCTATAAAAAATTAGATTCTCAATCGAGTACGAGGCTGTTGCCAATGATTGATTGATAATCTAGTTTAAATTCTTTAGTTTTTTTCGTTATAAACTGGTCTGGTCACATTTTTCCACCTATCCCGATTGACTATCCCTACCGCGAAGATACGTTTTATTCCGTGGACTACCGTGATAGGTAATTATTGTTTTACTACTGCTTACTGCATAATTACAAAACTGCTTATACCGTTTCCGCTGATATTAACAAATTGCATTTGCTTGCTTACACCTGTTTTATTGTGTCATTGCTCACATTCCTTAATTCCGGCAAATTTCGCATGGTGCATAATAACATAAGGCTTGAACACATTTGCTTACTGTTGATATATTGAATTGATTCGGTACCGCTTGATCAGAAATTGTTGAATATTATTTTGTATGTGTATATATTAAATAGGTCTTGTAATATACCAATAAATACGATCAGTGTTTTCTTAATATCCCGTAGCATCACCGTCTAAGGTTTATAGGTTTTGTAGGTGTGTTAAATTCAACGAGACCCCTGGAATTTTCCGTAACCTCCATCTGAGGCTACCTGGAACTCTTGACGCCGAGGATCAAGGGGCCGTGGAGTAAACCACGTAAAATAATCTGGCGCCCGAGCATTTGTTTGCAAAAGAACTTTGCAACGAGGGTGTCGAAAGTGACGCGTCAGTCGCTAAGAACCTGTGTGAGAGATAAAGAAGAAGCAAGCGGCAGGAAAGCGCGTCACAAGAGATATAGAAACAAAAACTGTGATGTTTATATGTACTTTATAGATTGTACTAAGGCTTTCCACCGGTCCTGCAGTAAAAATGATAAAAATAGTACACAAAACGAATGTAGATGGGAAAAATGCTAGAGTAATAAGTAATCTATACTGGAACCAAAAAACAGTCATAAAGATAGACCAGAACGAAATAAATGCTGTAGTGATTAAATGAGGTATACGGCAGGGATATGTTCTATCGCCCCTGATATCTAATCTATATTCGAAAAATATTGTAATTGTACAATCACTTCTAGCAATTGGGTATGCCGATGATATCGTTGTCCTTGTTGTTGGAAGGCATATTAGCGTCCTCAGGGACCTAATGCAAAGGTACAGGGATGGTGCAACGATCACGGACTTGCAGTTACTTCTACGAAGGCTGAGGTAATTGCTTTCACCAAGAAGAGTGGTATAAGACCTGAGGGTCTGCACCTTGGCGGAGTGCCACTTCCAGTGGTTGAACAAGTGAAATATCTAGGAGTGATCCTGGATAAGACACTGACATGGAAGGTGTAATATAGTTATAATATTATAAAGACTTTTATTTAATAGTTTAATATTTTATCAACAACTTATATCTGAGAATTCTATCATTAACTGATTCGTTGACATTGACCGTCCATTATTGTCACTGCTTAGGGTAGGTTCACATGACATGTAACATGCCCTCCCTTGAGGGTTTATGTACAAAGTCCTGAAACCTAGCTGGCGGGTTTCTTTGTCGTTCACTCCTTCTAAGTTGAGTGTCTTGATGAGTCGTATCATTTTCAGTAGAGTTTGCTTGAGGAAATGACCCTGGCTGTAAACTATTTTATATATATTTCATAGTTGCAGTTTTGGATTTGGAACTGATTGTTTCCTTATATTTAGTTCGTCATCGTTTGTTGATTGTTCCTTTCCTTCGTGTGTATTAGGTGGATAAACTTCAACGTTGGGCCCCTGACCCTCTTCATTTCTTCCAGTGATATTTGTTTCTTCGATACACTGCTCCATCTTGAGTTTTAATCCAGTATGAGTTTGGATTTTGATCTCTTGCTAGTACTGTTGCAGGAACCCAGTTCTTTTTAACTTTCTGGACTAGGACATCGTTTCTTAATTCTGGCCATTCCTTTGTATTGTGATTGAAGTAATGTGCCTGTCTCTGTTGATTAAACTTCAAATTTGCTTCAGTTTGTGGCTTAATATTTTGCATTAATGTCTTCTCCAGGAGGGTAAATTGGTTCTTATTCGTCCTCCTAAGAATATTTCTGCTGGTGACTGAGTTTGGTTTTTTTTGGTGTGCTATTATAAATCATGGTTAGCTTTTGAGGATCTTCGTCTGGAGTTTTCAAAATGAGATTTTTGATTGTTTGCACCTGTCGCTCCACTTGTCCATTGGATTGTGGATAGTACGGACTACTGATTCTATGTTCTATATGTTCTTTCCTTAAGTATTCTCTCAATTCCTGAGATTGAAAAGGTGGCCCGTTATCTCTCATAAGTTGGGTTGGTTTACCTATTAAACAGAACAACATCTTTAAGTAATCAATACCGTTTCTAGCTGTAGTATTCTTCATGGGTTGTATGGCTGTATATTTTGAAAAATAGTCTGTCCAGATCAGATAGTTTTGGTTTTTAATTTCCTTGAAATACATTCCTACTCATTGTAAGGGATATTTTGTGAGTGGTAGTGGTAATATAGGTTCTTTAACGTTGGACCTGGATTGTCTTTGGCAAATGGGGTAAGATGATACCAAGTTCATATGTCTTCCACCATATCCGGCCAAAACAGAGCTTCTTGAGCTCGTCTAGTGCAGGCGTTGATACCTTGATGTGCACTATGAATTTTATTTAATATACTGTTCCTGAGGACCTTAGGTATAATAACACGTTTGTTCAAAAATAAAAGCCCCTTATGTTCGTAGATATCATACTTTTGTTTGAAAAAAGGTTTTGCTTCTTTGGACACATTTGCAGGTTTTTTAGGCCATCCATTTCTGACATAGAATAATATTTGCTTCATTTCCGAATCAGTTAAATTTTGTTCCTTAAGTTCTTCTAGTCTTTGTTTACTAGCCACCACAACAGATTGTACTTTCAGTTCTTCTATTTGGAATGGTTGCGTTTTATGCCTACTCTTGCCAAACGTAAAAGTGCATCTGGAATGTACATTGATCTGCCTGATTTATATTCTAATGTCACATCGATTTTTAAGAGTCGAAGTACTAAGCTTTGAAGCCTGGGTGATAAATCATCTATTGGCTTATTAACTAGACCTAGTAGAGGTTTGTGGTCTGTTATTGCCATTATGTTTCTTCCATATATATAGTAATGATAATGTTCACATGCTGAGACCACAGCTAACAATTCCTTTTCGATTACTGAGTATCGGGTTTGAGCTGGTGTCAGACTTGTTGATGCTTAAGCCACAGGGTGGTTATCTTGCATCAGTACACTACCAGTTGCTTCTTTACTGGCATCGGTACATATCATAACTTCTTTCTTGTTATCGAATAGTGCTAAGACTGGAGCAGTTGATACTAATTTCTTTAAATTTGTAAAGCATCTCTCTTCGTTATTGGTCCAGAGCCGCCACTCTGTGTCATTTTTCAATAAATTCCTCAAGACTGCAGTTTTTTTTTTATAAGTTTGGTAAGAATCTTGACAGATAATTAATCATTCCAAGGAATGTTTGTAGTTACTTTTTATTCTTAGGAACTTCGAGTCCAGTTATCGCCTCTATTTTCTCTTGACAGATTTCTACCCTGTTGTGCGATATCCATTGACCTAAATACTTGATTTTAGTCATTGCAAATTGCATTTTATCCTTTTTGAACTCAATGTTAAGTTTTCTCGCTTGTTTTAAGACTTCTTCTAATATTTGATTATGTTGCGATAAAGTTTTCGCAAATACAAGTATATCATCTACATAAGCCACTGTCCCTGGTACTTTTTCTACTAATTGGTTAATAGCTTTTTGAAAAACTTCAGATGAGCTGCATAATCCATATGGAAGTCTGAGATATTTGTATCTACCGAACGGTGTGGCTATGGTACATAGCCTAGAGCTGGCTTCGTCAAGCGGTACTTGATGGAACGCCGAGCTAGCATCCAGTACTGTGAAATATTTTGCATCTCCAATGTTAGCTAATATTGTTTCTAGTGTAGGAAGTTCCAATCTTTCCCGTTTTATAAATTTATTTAGTGGCCGGGGTCCATTTCTGTAACTATGGGGTGTACCCAGTCTGTCGGTTCTTCAATTTTCTGTATTATGTTTTCTTGTTCCGTTCTTTTTAACTCATCCTTAACTTTAGATGACGGGCTTGAAGAACTCTTCTACATCTAGCTATAGAAGGTTCTGCAGTCTCTTGACGCTTTATTCTATATTTGAACCGGGTACATCCTAAGCCTTCAAATACATCTTTGTGGCTATCAATTATTTGTTTGCATGTCTCTTGGTTTACCTTTTCTTCTTCAATACTTTCTATTCTTCTTAATATCTCAAGCTTCTGTATCTCATCTAGTCCCAGAAACGGCTGTGAATTGTTTGCGGTTATGTAAAATTTCAATTTTGCACTTTGATTCTTCGAATGGCATGTTATTAAACGTGTGCCTTTTATTCCGATATGATTTCCAGTGTATGACACCAATTTATAATTTGTAGGATGTAGTTTCTTATTCTCAAAAAGGATAATGGTATCAGGTTAGCCTGGCTCCCAGTGTCTAATTTAAATGTAATAGGTGTGTTTTCAACATTTATTTTTTCAACCCATTCGTTATTGATTTGATTTATTTCGTTTATATATATGGCTCCTATATGGAATTCATCTGAATCTGTACTTGGTTCATATACTTAAATTTCATTAACTGATTTGATCCTACATGCCTTAGCAAAATTATTAAGGCGATTGCATTTGGATTGAGTGAATGCATTTGGTACAGCGTTGTCTAAATGCTGGACAATTTCCATATCACAGCTGTATCTTTTAAGGCTGTTATGTGCTGTCTCCTTTTTGACAGTTTTGTTTGTTATTGCTAGAACTTCTGTAGCTTTAGTCATTTTACTAACCTGCTTCTCGGCATCTTCTTCAGCCCTACAAGTTTGTTCGCACGTTGGTAAGTCTAAATTTCTTATTCTCAGTAATTTTGTTCTTAAGTTATTACTTCGCATCCCGCATATGATTCTGTCTCTGATCAATGACTCTGTTAGATCTTTAAACCCACAATCTTTGGCTTTTATTTTCAGTTCGGTTATATATTCATCAATTGATTGTCCTTGGTTAGTAGTGAAGAATATATTTCTTATGTAAGTTTCATTTTTGTATGGAGTATAATGGTTTGAGAACGCATCTAAAATAATTTTTACCATCAGAATTTCTTCAATGTCTCTTGGTTTGCCCTCTGCATCTGGTTCGGCTTCAAAGGTAACTGTATTATACAAATTGATGCATTCTTCTCCCGGAATATGTAGTAATATTGCCCTTTGTATTTTAAGCGGTTTCCCGTCTAGTCCTGTTGCAATCCAATAAATTTCTATGAGTTGGCGGTATTTCTCCCACTCTTCAGCTGGGTTATTTCCAGGTTGAAATTGTTTTGGTTCTGATAATGGTAGTGATGCTGCCATTTCGAGTTTCCGCTGCAACAATGTAATATAGTTATAATATTATAAAGACTTTTATTTAATAGTTTAATACTTTATCAACAACTTATATCTGAGAATTCTATCACTAACTGATTCATTGACATTGACCCATTATTGTCACTGCTTAGGGTAGGTTCTCATGACATGTAACAGAAGTCTCACCTTGATAGTGGCCTAAGCAAGGTGATTAACACGTACTGGGCCTGTAAGAGAGCCATTGGTCCGAAATGGGTACTAACCACTAAGATCATTTTATGGTTCTACAAAGTGATCATGCTGTCTATGCTCACATATGCGGCTCTGGTCTGGTGACCGAGGGTAATCTTGGCTACGGCTAGATCGCAACTGACGCGTCTCCAAAGAGTGGTCAATTTGGAGGCAACTGGCTGCATGAAGACTACACCAACAGCTGCGTTGAGGGTGATTCTTGGACTTCGGCCTCTTCACTATGTAATCGAGGCTGAGGCCGGCAGGACACTCCTGCGCTTAAAAAGCTTGGGTTATGTGCAAAGCGAGGAAGGGTGCAGGCACGTCAAGAAAGTCAGACTCCTGGCCCGGGCGGCTGATGTTTGCCTGTGTAGGTACTCATTCGAAATCCCCTATAGGGTGAAGATCTGGAATAGAGAATTCTGGGACAGAGAGGGAAATCCACAATCATGGGATCGTCTGGTACACAGTAGGACACAGATGGCTCATGCTCCAATGATGGGGCTGGGGCTGGAAATTACTCTAGGAACTGAAAGACACAAGTTTGTGTTCCATAGGAAAGGGGATATCTGCATAGGCTGATGTATACACTATCTTGGAATGTACGCAGATAAACCTAGACAGAGGATATGTGGACCGACACATAACCATATACATCGAGAGTCAAAATGCCATCATGGCCCTGAGTGGATATACCATCTATTCAGGGCTTGCTGCTGAATGTCGAGAATGGCTTGCTAGCTTAGTAAGGCGGAACGTAGTGTGGCTAGAATGGATTCCAGCCCACTCTGGTTTTGAAGGTAATGGAAGGACGGATGTACTGGCTGTGGGGCGGGTGGCAGCTCCCTTCAGCGGCCGGGCCCGACCTGGGGCCTTACAAAACAAGCAATCAATAGGGAAGCGAGGAACTAGTTGGGAAACCAACACCTCGCTCACTGGAACGCTCTACAGGATCTAAGGCAGTCCAAGCTCCTACTGAGGGACTGATGGACATGCTAGGGCAGCTGTAGAACTAACAAGGAGTCGGTTAAGAAATATAGCAGGACTCTTAACAGGGCACTGCTGTCGAGGAAACATCTCCATAATTTAGGTTTAGACGAAACTCCCAAATGCAGGGGCTGCGGCTTGGATGACGAAACGTCGGACCATGTCCTCCTTGTGTGTCCACATTGAGCTGTATCTTCGGAGCCCCTGGGGACACATACAGGCACCCACTAAAAAGGATTGAGTCCTTTATCGAAGGGCTTAGCTTCATGGATGCATGAGTAACAGAAATGGCACAATGAGCTCGCCAATGGCTTCAGTGCCGGATCCTTGACTTGAGCTTGCTCGGCCGAGATTCGCCTGAATCTATTAGTAGTAGTAAAATCACTTCATGAACATTAAACATTGGGTAATAAAATCCAATACAAACCAATTATATTAATTAATAAGTAAACAGTTTTGAGTTCTTATCTCGCCTATCATTTTTTATTGATTTATTGTTCCAAACTTGATAGAATATAAAGCTAAATATTGAGTTATTTCTTCTTCAGACAGTGTTTGTAATACAACAGAGTATATTTTTACTATTTTTTCGCAAATTTCAATCCCCTTTCCTTGAAAAATAAAAATTACATTATTAAAATATTTTTTTGTTAATTTCGAATTTCATATTTTTCAGGAACCTGTAGTATATCAAAACGAAGAGGTAATGTGGCATTGCTGCTATGCAGGCGACCCTATAACGATGGATTTAGTTTTGGAAAGAGAAGCTTTTGTAGTTACAGAACCAATTTCTTTCAAATTAGATGTCAATAATAAATCTGGTGAAAATATTGAAGAGATTAACGTTACTTTGACATTAGTAAGTTTCCAATTTATTTCATTTCCTTGTTCCAATTTTTTCATGAAGCAGTGCGATATTTTTGAAGTGCTAAAATTGAATTTCGGTTTAATATAATTGGTGATTTGACATAACTCGTAAATTTGAGTGAATTGGAATTAATCAATATCTGTCAAAATATAGGTATGGTTCTCCCAATTTCTGTGGAACTGCCATACAAGCTAATTTTAGATAAGTACTCAAATGACATCTACTGGGTATTTTCAAAAGGCACTCACTACGTTTTCATGTAGATACTTTTTATAATATTTGACAACGTGGCTAGGTATATAAAAAATGAGGCTCGAACTGCCGTCTGAAATACAAGGTGTAAAGTTGGAAAAAAATTGTTTTGTCTAATAACAATAAAATTTCATGGGTACATATTTCGCAAAATTATGAAAAACGCTAGGATACATCAACTTTTCCACTACTACTACTGTTGCAAGTAATACATTTTCAGTTTAAAATTCACTTTCAATTTAAAATACTAATACTAATTCCAAAACAAGGGAAAAACCCAAACGAAGTCTCATCATACAGGCCCATAAGCCTGTTACCTGTGGTGTCTAAAATTCTCGAAAGACTATTGCTACAAAGGATCGAATCTGACCCAGAAACAGAAGAATGGATACCACTCCACCAATTTGGTTTCCGCAAAGAGCATTCTACAGTACAGCAAGTGCATAGAGTGGTTCACTGTATTAATCTAGCCATGGAACTCAAACAGTACTGCACTTCGGCTTTCCTGGATGTCAGCCAAGCCTTTGACAAGGTCTGGCACACGGGATTAATTTATAAATTCAAGAAATATATTCCAATCTCCTACTACAAACTATTAAGATCCTACCTTAGTGACAGAGAATTTAGAACAAGAGTCAACGAAAGTACGTCAAACAACTATCCAATAAAATCAGGAGTCCCTCAAGGAAGTGTTCTCGGACCGTTATTGTACGTACTATTCACAGCAGACCTTCCAACAAGCAATGACACTATCACGGGCACCTATGCCGACGATACCGTCATACTTGCAACTCACGAAAATCCAGTAACAGCGTCCATCATTCTACAAAGGCAACTAAATGACATACAAACATGGGTAAATAAGTGGAAAATTAAAACGAACGAATCTAAATCCGTCCAAGTGACTTTTACCCTAAGAAGAGACCAGTGTCCTCCAGTTTCTCTCAACAACACTCAAATACCACAAACTTCCAGCACTAAATATCTTGGAATTCATCTCGACTCAAGACTTACATGGAATGAACACATACGTAAGAAGCGTAAGCAGATCGACTTAAGAATAAAAGACTTATATTGGCTAATTGGTAAAAAATCGAAACTGGCTTTGGAAAACAAATTACTTATATACAAAACAATTATAAAACCAATATGGATGTATGGTATTCAACTCTGGGGATGTGCGAGCAAATCAAATATAAACATCATCCAAAGAAGTCAATCTAAAATTTTACGTATAATAACAAATGCACCCTGGTACGTGACGAATCAAACTCTTCATGAAGACTTAAAAATCCCCTATATACGAGATGAAATTGCAAAACAAAGCACAAAACACTGCAGTAGACTAGAACTACATGTTAATCCAATACTCCATCCACTCCTAGAACCTCAACTTAACCGAAGACTCAAAAGGAACTGGACAACTGACCTGAAAGATGGTTGAAGAGACCCCATCACTGGAGAAGGTCTCACCACGCCAGCAGGAGCCAACCGCCCTCAAGCCAACCAGTTAGCTTATAGAACTTTTCAAGTTTTGATTGCTAATAAAATATATACATAATAAAAAAAAAAAAAAATTTAAAATATCGACACATCAATAACTGACAGAATCTTCACCTATTTTGTTTCATTATTGGCGGTTCTAGACAGTTTTTAGCTAATCACTGCAATAAATGTTTATACACCAAGATATAAGAAGTATCAGGTTTTATCTAAGATCATATATTAACATGGTTAAACATATGGTTCAGAAAGTCTGCGCCAGGATAGCAGAGACATAATTATTTCTTACTGTAGTGATCCCTAAAGGAAAATAACGGCAAAAGGACATTAGTATAGAAATAAGATTTAAAAATTAGGTTATTACAATATTTAGCGATCATTGATCTGGGACGGTCAATGTCAGTTATTAGTGGAAGCACGTTCTTGTTAATATATAAACAAACACGTACAATTTATAGACGGAGGTCAGGAATGTAGTAAATCATACCTACACTTCCTATAAAATGAAAGTTAACGAACCAGGATTAATCAATTGTTAGTAATAATTTGTCGATTGATATTACATCTGTGTATTTTTAATGTATTAAAAACGATCCCAGTGATTTTTATAGAAGTGGTGTTGTTTCTTCTATTCCCGAATACGGGTTGCTAGGTAATTGGTTTCCTCAAATATAATATGCCTTTATGGTAAACGTCTAGTATACGAGGGACACTTACTAAGTAACCATCACATGGCGATCCTGCGAACGAAATGGTAATGGTAAAATTAATTGTATAATGGTAATCGCCACCACATGGCGATCCTGCAAACGAAATGGTAATGGTAAAATTAATTGTATAATGGTAATCATACATGGCGACCCTGCGAAGTAAATGGTAAAATGGAAATGTAAAAAATTAGGAAACAAAACCAGTAACAAAAATAGACCAGTATTAATAATGATGAAAGATGTGAATAAGAAAGAAGATACTTTGAACGGAACGAATAAACTAAAAGGAACAAAGATATATATATTGATGAAGATTACTCAAAAGATATATTGGAACAGAGAAAACAGTTAATAAGATACATGAAACAGGCGAGAGAAAGTGGAGCTAAAGCTAAGATAATTGAAAATACATTAATGATTAATGACAACGTGTACAGTTTAAAAGAATTAGAAGAAAGGAAGAATCAGTTTGAGATACATACAGGATGGAACAAATCAACATATAAGGAAAATAAAGAAACTGATCCGAAAATTTTGGATAAAATTTTCAGTGATAAAAGTTTTAATCAACTTAGAGGTAAACAAATTGTCTAGGAAAAACGTGAAATTTGATCGATTTGGAAGAATATGATTTTGAAATACAGTATGTTAAAGGTATAGCGAACTACGCGGATAGCATATCGAGAATATCCATAGAAGAACTTAAGGATTTATACATAAATAATTCACATGTCTTGGCAATCACAAGAGCACAAACGCAAAAAGAAAACGTACAAACAGAAAAGGATCAAAGGAATAAAGTGGAAACAAAGGAAGTAAGAATACAAAAATCAGCAGTAGTAAAAGTTTTAAATAATCTTGAGGCACATAAATTACCAACTTTACACTTTGAAAATAACCGTATCTCACATAGGATGAGCATCCGGGTCAAGAATAAATTGAAATTTAGTGAAGCCTTAAATACCGGATTACACAACTTCGACCTAGGACGAACGTTGGAAAAGCTTGAAGAGCTATCGGTAAGAAATGAAGTAAAAAGAATGAAAATATATACAAATGATGATATATTCAAAAAGTGCACAGTAGAAGAGTTTATAGAAGTAGGAAATCAAAGGTTAAAAAGTATTCAAGTATATACATATATGCGAAGTACCAAAAACGGTACAGCAAAAAGAAGAGATCCAAAAGATATTAGAAAGGTACCACAATGATCCAATGTTTGGAGGACATGTAGGAAATAATAGGTTATTAAAGAAACTAAGAGCAGATTTCAAGTGGAAAAATATGGAGAAAGACGTAAGGAAGTATGTAAAGAATTGTCATAAATGTCAAGTGAATAAAGCGAAGCCTAATCACAAAGAAAAATTTGTTATCACAGATACATCTATAAAACCGTTTGATATTATTTACATAGACACAATAGGTCCGTTCGTAGAAAGTAAACGGGAATCGTTATTGTATTACAATATTATGCGAATTAACTAAATACGCAGTTATGATACCGGTTCAGAATAAAGAAGCGCATGCAATAGCAAAAGCAATATTCGACAATTTTATACCGAATTACGGACTGATGAAGGAGATAAGAACAGATCAAGGGACGGAATATAAGAACGAAATAATGAAGAATTTAGCGGAACTTTTAAATATAAAACATAATTTTTCAACAGCGTACCATCACGAAGCAATAGGCAGTTGTGAAAGATTACATAGGACATTTAACGAATATATAAGAAACTTTATTAAAGATTCTAGGGATAACTGGTGTGAGTTTGTAAGAATGTTCGCATATTGCTATAATACAACACCAAACACGTATCACGGATACACTCCTTTTGAGTTATTATATGGGAGAAAACCCAATTTGCCAGAATTTTTAAACGTAAAAATTGAACCGTGTTACAATTTTGAAAGATATGATGAAGAATTAAAATACAAGTTACAATACGCTAATGAAAGGGCCAGACAGTTTTTAATAAATAATAAATTAAGTAGAGTTAATAATAGCGAAAATGATTCTTCACCTGTAAATTTTAAAATAGTTATTTTAAAAATGAAGGGAGAAATAAATGTGATCCACATTATCTAGGTCCGTTTAAAATAACGGGAATAAAGGGAGTAAATTGCGAGATTACATCTCCAGACAGTAAACAACAGGTAGTTCATAAGAATCGTATGTTTATATACAATGAACGGAAACATTCGTAAATAAGTGAAGTGTGTTGATAAACGAACAAGTAGTGTTTAGTGAACAAAACAAAAACATTCATTAAAAACAGTTATAGGTATAAGTGATATCGAAAAATTAAAATGATAATTTTTCTCTTCCAAGAGGGGATGATGTAGTGATCCCTAAAGGACAGTAACGGCAAAAGGACATTAGTATAGAAATAAGATTTAAAAATTAGGTTATTACAATATTTAGCGATCATTGATCTGGGACGGTCAATGTCAGTTATTAGTGGAAGCACGTTCTTGTTAATATATAAACAAACACGTACAATTTATAGACGGAGGTCAGGAATGTAGTAAATCATACCTACACTTCCTATAAAATGAAAGTTAACGAACCAGGATTAATCAATTGTTCTTAATAATTTGAATAAGTCGATTGATATTACATCTGTGTATTTTTAATGTATTAAAAACGATCCCAGTGATTTTGATAGAAGTGATGTTGTTTATTCTATTCCCGAATACAGGTTGCTAGGTAAGTGGTTTCCTCAAATATAATATGCCTTTATGGTAAACGTCTAGTATACGAGGGACACTTGCTAAGTAACCACCACATTACGTCTTTCTTCTTATTGCAAAAAATTTATATCCACTATCCTTTTCTGTAGGGACAAAAAATAATAATGCGCTTGCTTGTATAATTTTGAAGTTTATCTTTTTAATTTTAAAATATTAACCTTATTTTGTTTTTGGAGCATAGATCATAAAATATCAAGGGTTTAAGTGCGGCATGGTCCAAATCTCTGCTCTGCCCTCATTGCGGACCGTTCTCAACCAAGTTTCAATTGCATTGCGGTAGTTTCACCTTTCTCATCAGAAAGTGCGATTGATAAAATAGTTGTATCTTTGTTATTAGATTTTCCTTGGTTGATGGGGTTAAAACCACAGTGAATTGTAAAATATCTCTTTATTTTATTAACGTTTTATTTCTCAAAACCGATCTTCTACAGAATGCTTCAGGGGCTTCCAACATAATACTCAAAATAGTAACATCCAACCACAAAACCAACCTACAACCACCTACTCATCTGTTGTCAGTAAACAACAAGCACTAACTTTTCCCACTAAAAATCAAGCAATCATTTTCAACTCCGCGAATGATACCAAACTCGAAGAATATCTATTAGCTCTTGGTTCCATTATTGGCCCATCAAACATTCTATTTTCATTAAGAATATCTAGTAATCGGATTTGCATTTACCTATCCAGCAAAAATATTGTTGACGAATTCCTTAATACATATAATGGGTCCATATCTATCAATAATGAACGGCTCCATGCCCGCCGATTGATAACACCCAGCGAACGACTTCGGCTATCAAATGTAAGCCCCACTATCCCGCATGATGTGATAGATGAAGAACTACGAAAACTAGACATCAAAACATTATCGCCAATATCTTTTTTGAGGATTAATTCTTCCAATCCCTCCTACAGGCATATCCTAAGCTTCCGCCGACAAGTGTATATATCCCCTACTTGATTCCATACTGCTATCACACGATAACACATCATATCGTATATTTTTGTTCCAAGAAAATCAGTCATGTTTCAAGTGCAAACAGCAAGGCCATGTTGCAGCCAACTGTACGACTATCACATCTCAATCTAACAACGAAACTAATGAAATGGAAGAACCTGATATAATATCGGAAACCTATACCTCAGATAATACTGTTGCAGAACCTCCAAATACCACATCACCACTACTGGTCAATGCTCCAAGTGAAAGCCAAATCTCAAACAAAACCTCAAAAAGAAACATCACCGAAATCATAACTCCCCCTCCTCAACAAACTTCAGAGAATATATTCATCACACCGGTAGAAAAACCTTCAAAGAAAAGTAAAACCAATATAACTGCAGACCAATCATCAGTAGAAGAGTTATTACTACCAGCCAAAGCATTATTTGAAGACAAGACCTCCAGCCCTATACTGAGCTTCGAACAAATCACTGACTTTTTCGAAAATGTATATGGTTCTAACGACCCCCTCAGCGTGGCTAGAATATATACCTCAGATATCCACGGTTTATTCGAAATGTTGACCAAAATATACCCATACCTAAAGGAGAGAAAGGTAAAATCCAGATGCATCAAAGTCAAACTCAAAATCATGAAACAACTGATAACATAGATACCGACTCATCATTAGACTCCTCCCAAGAAACATTTTAATATAACATTCAAGTCGAATCATTCAGTGGAACTCAAATGGGCTATATGCCCATTTGGAAATGCTCAAAACCTTAGTATTAGAACAGCACCCAACTATAATCTGCCTACAAGAAACAAATTTTAAAGGAAATCACCACTATAAAGTTCGAAATTATAAATGCTTCAAAAAAAACAGAGAACAACAGAATATAGCTAGTGGTGGAGTTGCTATATATATATATATATATATATATATATATATATATATATAGATGAAAACTATGAAGCATGCTCGATACTGCTTCAAACTAGTTTAGAAGCAGTTGCAGTGAGCATATCATCAACTAGAAAAATTAATCTATGCAATATGTATATCCCCCCCAATGCAGAAATTGACACCGAACAAATTAAGAACCTGATTAATCAAATCCCTTCACCACGAATAATCCTGGGAGACTTCAACAGCCATAATACATTGTGGGGATTGAAAGGAACTAACTCAATGGGACGGAAAATCGAAGAGATCATAGATTAATTCAAATTCAACCTTTTTAACGACGTATCGAAAACCCGATTTGACCTTTTCACTGGGGAATCCTCTGCTATTGATCTATCTTTTTGCGAACCAACTCTATTACCTTCGTTTAGCTGTAACGTGATACCTTTTTTTATATGGCAGCGATCACCACCCAATAAATATTTCCAACGAACAAAACAGAGAAGAAAGCAATCTCCCTATTTAACAAAAGTGGAACACAAAAAATGCTAATTGGCCAGAATACTCAATTGTGATTGAAAGAAAGGTTGACGAACTCAATGGGGTGCACCAGAACTCAGATGTAAATGACCTATTACAAATCTTCTCCAATATAACAATCTGGGCAGCTGATGTACATGTAGGTAAAACGAAGCACATCAAACAGCACAAGCCGGTACCCTGGTGGAATAAAGCTTGTGAGAAAGCAGTTCCTTCAAGGAATACAAAAGGCACAATACCACAGAAAATCTCCTGGAGTTCAAAAAACATAGAGCCAAGATGAGATACATAATTCGAAAAAGTAAGAAAGAGAGTTGGCAGACATTCATAAGCAATATAAACAGCTTTACTCCTGTCTCTACTATATAGAAAAATATTAAGAAAGTCTAGGGAATTCGAACACTCAATAGAATAAAGTTTCTTGCTAAAAATGATCAGATTATATCATCCAACGAGGAAATCACCGAAACCTTGGCAGAAAACTTTGAAATGCATTCAAGTAACATAAACTACAGAGAATCTTGCAAATCACTGAAAACGAGTGCTGAAAAGATACATATAGATTTCGAAGAAGAGGTTCCTAACCGACTAAATGCACGAATAAGCATTTGAAGAACTCGAAGAATGACTTCAACAGAGTAATAACTCAAGCGCATGACCAGATGATATTCCACCGATCTTCCTACAGAACCTTCCTTTGAATGCAAAAAAGTATCTCCTACAAATCTACAATCATATCCGGATAAACAAAGTATTTCCTCGAAAGTGGTCCCAAGCAATCATTATACCCGTTCTCAAGACAAACAAACCAAAAATGGACCCAGATTCTTACAGACCCATATCCCTTACATGTGCACTATGCAAAATACTGGAAAAAATTGTAAACAAGAGATTAATGTGGTTCTTAGAATTAATAAATCTAATAATTCCCGAACAGAGCGATTTCAGAAAAAACAGGACAACTGCAGACAATGTGGTCGATATGAAATCCGAAATTCATGAAGGCTTCGCCAACAAGCAGGATTGTATTGCAGTATTTTTTGACATCACCCGAACCTACGATACGGTGTGGAGGCAAGGAATTTTAAAAACATTACACAAATGGGACATACGAGGCAATATATTACAATTCATCGACAACTTCCTTAAAGATCGCCACTTCTGTGTTCGAGTAAACGGTACTACGTCGTCCGAGAGAATTCAACAAAATGGAATACCACAAGGATCAGCTCTTAGCGTCACCCCCTTCTTGGGAGCAATAAACAACATTCTGCACAATTGCAGACCCCCAGTTAAAGCAAGGCTGTATGCAGACGATTTAGTCATTTTTACAAAAAGCAAAAATTTGTATTCAATGCAAAAACAGTTACAGAAAACACTCGATAGACTTGGAAAATGGGCAGAAACTAATGGTGTCCAATTCTTCCACGAAAAGTCAAAATGTCTACTGTTTTCAAAAAAACATAATCCTGAAATTCCTCGTTTAACCTTATATGCTCGACCACTGAATTTCGTTGACAGATTGGAGTTTTTAGGAATGATATTCGACAAAAAGCTGAACTGGAAAGAGCACATTATTAACTTGAAAAACGTATCTCAAAACGAACTGAACCTGATGAGAACACTTAACAGGAACTGGGGTGCTGATTACAACAGTATTATGCTGATATATAAATCCTTAATCAGATCTAAGCTAGACTACGGCTCATTAGTATATTCATCTGCAAAAAAATCGATTCCGAGAAACCTGGATACTATCCATAATACAGCACTAAAAATCGCATTAGGAGCCTTCTGCCAGTGTCCACTGCGAAACAGGAGAATATCCCCTACAGTCAAGAAGAAAATTTTCAAGTCTTTCATATGCTGCTGCAGTATCTTCAAACCCCACTAATCCTGCAAGACACAACATATTCTCTGATCGCTTCAAAAACCTTTATGCTTCAAAACCAAAAACAGATCCTCTTTTCGATGAGAGAATCAACCGATACCTTGCAGAATTCCAGCTAACATTTCCCCAGACATTTTCCAACAATATCCCCACCCCACCTCCTTGGATAATCAACCTTCCAGAAATAAATACAAACCTATTACAGTACAATAAAAATGAAACCAACTCCCTCCTAATTATTCAAAAATTTAATGAAATAATGGAAAATCGGCAGGGTTTTTATGAAGTATACACGGATGCGTCAAAAACCGAAGATGGCGCAACAGCAGCTTTCATGAGCCCAAATTACAGCACCGCTTATAAACTGAATAAGACCTGTAGCATATACCACGGAGAACTTCTGGCTATTCTTACTGGAGTACATAAAAACCATAGAGCAACAAAATATAATTATTATATCGGACTCTCAGTGCACCTTCCAGCCTCTCCTAGGTATTTCTGAACAACCCAATCCTTCTCTCTATTAAGACCGTGCTATATAATCTGCAACTGCAGCACAAAACAGTAAAGTTCTTATGGATTCCATCGCATATCGGAATAAAAGGCAATATAGATGTAGACAAATTAGCGAGAGGGTCAATTGGTGATAATACGATCCCAACTATACAGGAAATTGTACACACTGACTATAAAAAGACAGTTAAGGATTCTATCATCAGAGAATGGCAATCTCAGTGGAATAATTCTAAATCTAAATTATTTCAAGTGAAAAAACATGTCACCCCATGGAAATCAAACCCCGCCAGTAGAAAGCACCAAATCATTCTATCCAGATTAAGAATTGGCCATACCCGAATAACACATAGTTACCTCCTTTCAAGAAGTAACCCACCGACGTTTGAAGTATGTCAAAGTTAGCTCTCCAACCAACACATCCTAGAAGAATGCCCAACATACAATAACCAGCGACGCGTACACAACATTCCTCCATCATTTGAAGCAATACTGAACTCCAGATGTGATATGAAAAAACTAATAGCGTTTCTAACAAAAATCAATATTACTAACGAAATATAATTATTGTAAATATCATTCAATGTATATATGTATTCATTGTATTATAACATTTCTGTATTTCTGTGTCTCGAATAACCTTAAGGATTGATGAGACTATTATTTAAATAAAAAAAAATCAACGTTTTCTGGAGTGAAAAATGTTTCAAAAATATCTAATGGCATTAAAACTTTATTCAGATTGCTGTGTTTATACAACCTTAATTTGAAACATCAAACTAATGATGTTTGAATTAGAATTAAAGTATTCATCGAATCGGATTAATCCGTTTATTTTTCAACGATACCAATATCGATATCTTCCAGCTCTGCCAGCCACGCTCGTTCCTCAGGTGGGTGAATGGGCGGCATTCCGCATGTATTCCGATTCCAGGCGGTCATTTATAATTTCGACATCGCATCGCATCTCCCTACCTCATTTTCAATTCGGATTGCGCCGATGTAGCCATATTTCGGTTCGGTACAACCAGTACAACGGTTAAATTTGAAATCGAATAATTAATCCGAGTATTAGGATCATGCGATTCCGTTGAAACCATCCAAATATCTACATCAAACTCAATTTTTTTTAGTTCAGTATTTCCTAATTAAAAACGGTTGAATATTTTCTTTCTTTTATAAACTTGCCTCACTTTCTTCCTGCTCGCTCACTTTCAGTTCCACCCTCGTCGTCACTTCTTTCCAGCAACACACTATTATTATGTAAATCCTCTATAATTGAGAAATCTTTCTCATCACTTTTATACAAACACCTGTCGAGTTCTGCTTCCGTCAAACCTTGTTACCAAACATTATGAACCAAACAATACAATAATACCAAAAACCTGCTACCTGACACAACGTTTAATTCACGACTCATGTGCTCAGATACAAATGAGTAAACTCCAAAATCTTCCCTCGAAGAAAATAAGTTAATTTTTAATTATAGAAGAAAATGGATGATAAAAGTACGTTACACATATCGACATACAACCTACAGCTTTTGTTTATTCATGTCAATATATATGATCTAAGAGTTTTATTCATTTCAGAAATTCACAAAAATATAATTTATGGAGTTATATCGTGTTCTGGGAATGTTTAGTATCATTACATACAATTCTAGAATCGTATTCACACAAATAATAAAAACTTATTACATCAGGGTATCTTATTGTAATATGGAACTAAAAACAAAACAAAAATAAACTGTTTTAAAGATAAAACTAACTTTTCTGCATCTGTGGGACGTCCTGAACAATATCCTATCATAAAATTGTCACTTGTATACACTTCGGAGGCTATATCCTGCTAGCAAACCGAAATTTCTCCAAGAATAACCAAAAATGTAGTATATCCGGATTCATAGGACCCGTTTTACACGCTCTAGTGAGCTGAACATTGATAAGGTTCATCTGTGAGACACACTGAGAAATATCCAATTATAATATTGGTCACTTGTATACACTCCGGAGGCTGTATCGTGCTAACAACCCGACATTTCTCCAAAAATGATCAAAAATGTGGCACTTCCAGTGCCGTAGCACCCGTGGTACTGGCTCCAGTGAGCTGAATATCAATAAGGTTCATCTATAAAACGCCATGAACAATTCCAATCATTAAGTTGGTCACTTTTAGACACTGTGGAAGCTGTATCCTGCTAACAAACTGAAAATACTCCAAAAATTTGGTACTTCAGGTACCATAGCACTCGTTGTACTGGCTCTAGTGAGCTGAAAATCAATTGAGTTCATCTGTGAGACGCCTTGAAGAATATCAAATTATCAAATTGGTCACGTATATACATTCCGGTGGCTGTATCGTGCTAAGAAGCTGAAATTTCTCCAAAAATGTCGTACTTCAAGTACCATAGCACCCGTTGTACTGACTCTGGTAAGCTGAAATTCAATAGATGTGTGAGATGTCCTGACCAATATTCAATCATAAAATTGGTGACTAGTTGCACTCTGGAGGCTGTATCGTGCTAACAAACTTAAATTTCTCCTAAAATGACAAAAATATCGTACTTCAAGTAACATAGTGCCCGTTGTACTGAATCTGGTGAGCCGAAAATCAATAGGGTTCATATGTGAGATGTCCTGAACAATATTCGATCATAAAATTGGTGACTTGTTGCGCTACGGAGGCTGTATCGTACTAACAAGACCATGTTACGAAAAGTGTTGTTATTGGTGAAAAACATAAAAATAACTCGAAAAAAATCCAAAATTTCAATTTTTTGGGGTAGACTAATACTTTTCTCGCATATTAGATAGGTTGGGCGAAAAGTAATAGGATTAGAATAATCTTAAAATTGCCAAAAAACTTTGCACCGACATTCAGTTGGATTCGCTTATTACAAAAACCAATAAGTGTCATTCAAAATTTGATAAAATAAGAGAATTATCAGATAAATGTTGTTTTTCAATATAAATTTCGGAAACTGTAACCTGGAAACGTTGGGTGGATCTAATTACCTTTATTCATTCGATAACCCAAGAAAAGGTAATTGAAAACAGTGATTAGAAAGTAGATATAGGAACTATTAAATATAAAGAAAATTTTTATAATGAATACTCACTTTACTAACAATATATCTTGGAACCTGGTGGGCTTTGACCAAGAACTTTTGCAAAAGTAGATATTTTTTTTAGTTGGAGTGGAATTTTGTTTCTATACTATTAATTGCAAAGTTTACCAATTGTTTGTGCTATTGATTTTTCAATTATTTAAACAAAAAATATTTTGCAAATGCTAAAAAAGACAGTGGAGTTTTTAAAAATGGTGTGCATATAACATACTACTAGAATGGAAGAAAAAATAAAAACAACAGGTTAGAAAACATTGTAAAGCCCCCTCTGGACCTCAACGATGATAGTTCATAGGACACCTCGGAACATGATGATTAAAATTTAAAAATCCAGTTGTATTGTACATGTTAGATATTTCTATAAATATATATATTTTTATTTCAATTTATCTGTTCACATATTATTTCCACTTGTATTTACTCATATTAAAATATTATCTCCATAATTATAATCATGTATAACTATTATTATACTTATTCGCCGTTCTCATATTGCTTCTTTCCGCCAAACTCGTCTTTCAAGTGTAAGCAAATTAGGTTTGAAATATACAATTTTCAAAAACTTTCAGAGCATGTCTACACACACCACATTGTTCACTTTGTGCAGGGCCGTCTTCAAGCAAATGTCGAATAGGCCAGGGCCTAGAGCGCTGGGCATGTTGGGGGTCCCAGCATTAGAAACAATTATGAAATAAAAATCATTGTCCCCATTCCAATATATTGCAGTTAAAATACTTCAGTAAAGAGCTTAAAACAGTGTAGGGTTTTTTAATAAAGTTTGTCCGGTGTCATTGGAAATAGTTGCTTATGTAAGTACATATGAGGCGTTGAGAACCAGAGTGGCCATTCACTAACTGACTTAATGGCAAAACAATAGTTTAAAAAATATGCATTTTTTATTACTTTTTTTTAAACTTCTAAAAGGATTTATTTGAATTCAGTTTGTGATTTAGTACTAAAAATAATATACTTTTTAATATAGCTAAGGAAAAAATACTCTTTATTCAAAAAAACAAAAAATAATGTGGGTTGGTCCGCTTTGATTTTACAGATATAGAAGATAAATTATTTTCCATAATGGTCTATAATAGTGCAAAATATACAAATTTTTATATACTCAATTTCCTACAAAAAAATATTCTTAAAAAAAGAAAAGAAACAAATGTATTCATTAATTAAACTCAATAAAGAGGGGTACCCAATCAGACCAGTTGTTTCTTATTTCACAGCACCTTCATTAAAAATTTCAAAGATTCTCCTAGATGTCATTTCTAAAGATTGTTCATTCAAACCTCGATTTTCAGTTAAAAACTCAACGGAATTAATTAATAATATTCAAGATATAATACTACCTCATAATGCTAAATTCATATCGTTCGACGTAACAAATCTATTCCCTAGTGTACCTCCTAAAGAAACTATAACTCTTGTTGATAACTTGCTCACATACAATAATGTTAATCCTATAATTCACTCTGACATCATTACTTTATTAAAAGTGTGTTTGTTCATTTTAATGGAGAGGTTTATAGCAGTAAAGATGGTTTGATTATGGGCAACCCCCTCAGCCTCCTACTAGCAGAAATTTTCATGGATAGTATGGAAAAAATAATTCATAAACACCCCCTTAGTAAAAAAATCATGTACTGGCACCGATATGTGGACGACATTTTAGCTAGCTTCACTGGTACAAATAGACAATAAGACAGCTTCATTACTTACATAAACTCAATTCAAACAAAATAAGTCTATAAACTTTTTAGACCTTACAATTTCAAATATAAATAATGAACATAATTTTTCTATATTTCCTAAACCATTACATACAGATATTGCAATTCATAATAGTTCAGTCCACCCATTCAGTCATAAACTAACAGCTTTCAATAGTATGATACACAGACTCTTAACAGTCCCATTAAATACTAATAATTATAACAAAGAACTAGATATTATAAAACAAATAGCAGTTAATAATAATTAGGATCCAAATTTAATTGATATCATAAATAAAAAGAAACAAACACAGACTTTAGAACAAGTATCCCCTTCTGATAAAAATAATAATAAACAATTTAAAAGCTTAACATACTTTGGAACACCATCCTTAAAAATTAAATCATTTTTAGAAACTTTAGACATGAATATTTGCTTTAAATGATTACAATTTATCCAAACTCATTAAAAATATCAAATCTAAATCTTCAAAATTAAACAAATCAGGAGTTTATAAATTAAAATGTGGTAATGACAACTGTGATAAAATTTATATCGGTAGAACTTATAGAAATTTTAAAAATAGAATTTCGGAACACAAACGTAGCTATGACAACAAAAAATTGGATGCTTACTATTCAAATAATGTATTAGAAAACTAACACATTTTCGACCCAAATTTTGAAATTTTACATGTAGTTGGTAAATCCTTTAGTTTAAATTTATTACAGGCTCTGGAGATAAACAAAAATAAATATTCAGGTAACCTTCTTAACAACCAAATAGATATCAATCACTCTCCTTTATTAAACCTTTTTACCTAGAAGATAGCTTAGGAATGTTTGAAGTGAATGAATACCTTTTTTTAACATTAGTATAATAGAATTCTGTATTTATGCACTGTATATATTAGAACATTTTTAATTTACCCTTCATTCGTTTTGAGAAAGCTACTGTGTTAGTGAAACGCGTCAACCAGTTTAAATTGAACATTAGTTCAAATAAATGAAGTTTTTTACCAAATTAATTGTTTTATTTTCAATTTTCTTTTTTATTATTATACAGTGCATTTTACTTTTATTGAATCTAAACTTATTTTATTTTTCTGTTTGTAATTCGTTTTTCTAAATTGACCGTAGAATAAAAGTTTTCTTTTTTCATTTCAACAACTTTAAAAGGATTTTTTTTCTTTGCATTTGTAATCACATTTTTTATTTTTTTCTATTACACCAAAGTCTCTGTCACGTACTAGAAACGAATGGCCGCTAACCAAAAAGTTATGATGAATTTCTTCTACCGTCAATTCCTGTGATTGAACAACGTTTTGGCAAATTAAAGCCATTTTAATGTTTCTATTCTGACCTCCGCATCCGTCAGAATACATTATAACATTTTTGGTTTTTACATTATGTTTAAAATAATACATCAGACCTAATCCAATTTCTTGGGCTCCACGAGATGCTAAATATTCATCCCATGCAAACATCGTGGCTTCATTACTCTGCAAATGTTGGACCCCAAGACACTTTGTCAATAATTGCCTTTTATAATAAGTTATACCGATGGAGATGACAGGCGTAGGCAACGTTTTCATCAGATCGAAAGCTATAACTGTAACATCGTCCTGTGAAATTTTGGCATCTAGATTCATGGCATCGCATAGTTGTTGGGCTTTCCGTTGGTGACGTTCTAGTTGAAAATTTAGTTCTCGTCTTTCTCCTTCATCTATTTGATATTACTTTTCCGCCAACCTATCTAATATGCGAGAAAATTATTGGTTTACCCACAAAAAAGTTGGAAATTTGAAAACATTTTTTGAGTTATTTTTACGTTATCCGTCAACAACAACACGAAAAAACGGTTTTTAGAAAAAAATCCTGTGTGTATGTCGTTGTCGTCGGCCACTTTTCCTTGCAAGTCTTGTTAGCACGATACAGCCTCCGGAGTACAATAAGTCACCAATTTTATGATGGAATATTGTTAAGGACATTTCACAGATGAACCCTATTAATTTTCAGCTCACCAGAGCCAGTACAACGGGTGCTATGGTACTTGAAGTACGACATTTTGTCGTTTTTCGAGAAATTTCAGTTTGTTAGCACGATACAGCCTCCGGAGTTCAACAAGTCTCCAATTTTATGATTGAATATTATTCGTGGCATCTCACTGATGAACTCTATTGATTTTCAGCTCACCAGAGCCAATACAACCGGTGCTACAGTACTTTAAGTACGATATTTTTGTCATTTTTGGAGAAGTTTCAGTTTGTTAGCACGATACAGCCTCCGGAGTATATACAAGTGATGAATTTTATGATTGGATATTATTCAGAACGTCTTAAAGATGAACCCTATTGATATTGAGCTCACTAAAGCCAGTACAACGGGTGCTGTGGTACTTGAAGTACCAAATTTTTGTCATTTTTGGAGAATTTTCAGTTTGTTAGCACGATACAGCCTCCAGAGAGTATACGATTGATCAACTTTATGAATAAGTATTGCTCAAGGTGTCTCACAGATGTACCCTATTGATTTTCAGTTGACTAGAGCGAGTACAGCGGGTCCTATAAAACTAGATATACTAAATTTTTGGTTATTTTTGGAGAAATTTCGGTTTGTTAGCACGATACATCCCCCGAAGTGAATAAAAGTAACAATTTTATGATAGAATATTGTTCAGGGCCACATATGCGGAAAAGTTAGTTTTAATCTTTAAAACCATTTATTTTTTATTTTAATTTATTTTGTAAAGAGTCACAGGTCTTGCAGGAGTCTATAATGGGTGGATGGAAATGAAGATTAAACTTAGTGTTAAATACATGAAATTTAAATCCTGACACAGGATTAGCTGTTTCTTTCTTATACTCATTGTAGAGAATTCGAATGTTCAGGTCGGGGCCAAGGTAATTTCTCTCCTTCTTGTGTCTTGAGTAATGTGAGAAATAGGTTGGAAAGGTTCTTATGAAGTTACAAACACCATCAATTTTTTCAACAGGGGTTTTGTTTGCAGGAGTATGTCGACCTCGTTGATCCTGCAGTATCAATAATTTTCATTTTTTCTTAGGGGTTCTATCAAGTTTACTGTCTGATACTATTAAATTTTTTTAAACACGTTTTTACAAGTTTTAATATCACTTCCTTGATTATTAGGTAAATAATATTCTCTTGTCATATGTTTGGATTTATTGGTAGGAGTAGCAATAATTGTGGCGTAATGACAAGCAACTGGCTTAACTTTAATTTGTGAGAATATGTATCCGGTCTGTAACTCACATTTGGCAAGTAGATAAAATTAATTATGGATTTCCGTTTGAACTTCTGGACTTATTAACTTATAACATTCTAATTTGCAGCAATGGTCTGCAGGTACAAACGTTTTAGCTTGGACTATTTGTCCTTTTACATTCTTACCACCAACTCGAAAATATTTGCGTTTTGTTCCATTCACTCTCGTTTCTCATTCGCACTCTTGATTTTTTTTACGCTTTCCTCTAACATAGATAGATATCTAACATAGAAGCTTTACTCAGTACAATAAAGAGATTAGGAAGACCAAAAGGCTTAAATTTCAAGCCTTTTGCGAAAATATCACTTCCAGTCACACTGCGGCCAGACTACAAAAGGTCATGGCAAATGGGGAACTAACCCCACAATGTCGCTGAAAAAGTCAGACGGATCATACACGGAAAGTGAAGAGGAACGATCGATTCTTCTTCTTAAAACCCACTTCCCAGATAGTGAACCAGCAACAAGCACCGAAATAGCAATGAACTACACCAAAAAATCCCGCACGGAAGATTGGGACATTGCTAAGAAAATATTTACCAGACAACGGTTGGAATGGGCAATAAGTACCTTTCAACCATATAAATCACCAGGAATGGATGGAATATTTCCAGCACTCCTACAGCTAGGGATAGAGGAGATTCTTCCTCACCTGCTGAAGATTACAAGAAGCAGTCTAGCAGTGGGTCTAATACCTAGAAAATGGAGAAGGGCAAGGGTAACCTTCATACCCATCTGTCTAACATCGTTTCTACTGAAATCGATGGAGAAAGTAGTGGATAACTACATAAGAACAGAGAATCTGGAGAATATACCACTTCAAAAATGTCAGCATGCCTACGGAGCGGGTCGATCAACTGAGACGGCTCTGTATCAGCTGACAGAAGTCATCCAGAGAACTCTGAACAACAAAGAAATCGCATTCCAGGATATATCAGGGGCCTTTGACAACACAACTCATGTGTCAGTCAAAGAAGCACTAAAAAGGCGAGGAGTGAATTGTAAAATGAATGTATGAGTTGTTGACAACGAGGATAGCTGAGACACAGGTGGGGAATCAAACCACCTCAGTTAAAGCCACTCGGGGGACACCTCAAGGGGGAGTGATATCTCCCCTTCTATGGAGCCTCTTAGTAGATGAGTTGCTCTACAGGTTAACGGAGGTTGGCTTCGAATGTATGGGCTACGCCGATGACATTGTTTTAATAGTCAGAGGCAAGTTCGAGAGCACCTTGTGTGATTTATTACAAAAGGGTCTCAGAATCATTGAGCAATGGTGCTTGTCAGTGGGGCTAAACATTAACTCAAGCGAGACCATAGTAATTCCATTTACCCGGAAAAGAACACTTCCAGCCATGAAACCCATATCCTTAAACGGGGAAATAATAGAATGGAAATCAGAGGTTAAATATCTAGGGATAACCCTAGACAGTAAGCTTCTGTGGAATAAGCATGTTGAAATAACTGCTAGTAAAGCAATACGAGCTTTGATGGCGTGCAGAAATCTAGCTGGTAAGAGGTGGGGCTGTAACCCAAAAATACTTGGGCCTGGCACCAGATACTCATTATCGTTAGGCTTCTTCCCGAGCGTCTTTCATTCAGAAATACTTGCGATCGAAAGATGCGTGGAAATGAACCTAGAAAGAAACTACCAGAAATGTGACATATCGATCCATTCTGATAGTCAAGCAGCTACCAAAGCATTGAGCTCCCATGTCATTGACTTGGCATGGGAGTGCCGAAGAAAACTTGATGAATTAGGCAAGAATAACAGGGTCTCTTTAGTCTGGGTTCCTGGCCACTCGGGAATTACGGGAAATGAAGAGGCCAATACACTTGCCAGGAAAGGAGCACAAATGGCCTTTATTGGCCCGGAGCCTTTCTGTGGTGTAGCAAAATGCTCCTACCAGAAAGAGTTTCGGAAGAAAGAGGAAACCAAAAGAGAAGCACTCTGGCGGTGCCTTCCCGGGTTGGAACATTCCAAAAAGTTCCTGGGGAACTTTGACACTGCTAGATCCAGAAAATATTTGGACCTCAGTAAAGATAAGCTACATCTCCTCACGGGCTTTCTTACAGGACACTGCCGCCTTAGGAAGCACTTAATGAGAGTAGGTCTAGCAGAGATTGACGAGTGTAGTTTCTGTGGGGAGAAGGATGAAACTCCGGATCACCTAGTTCTGGAATGCCTCGCCATTGCAAGCCAACGCAAGAAATGCTTCGGACAAGAAACTTGTAAGAGTGAGGGCTTAACCTCGTTGAAGCCGTCCCAAATACTAGAGTTCATTAGAACCTTGGAACTGGAAGGCGAGCTGTAGTAGTAGCGAGAACAGCTCTGATAGAGGGGGGGGGGCACAATAAACCTTTGGTTTCAGTGCACTGTAACCCCGTTAAAATCTAATCTAACATAGATTCTTGGCAAACATTGGTATCAACAATTTCAGAATTAGACCTATTTTTCGCAAGTTTGTCCACTTTTTCTTTTTTATTTTTAATTTAATTTAATTTGATTTAATTTAATTTTTTAATAATTTGTATTTTTGTAGTACTAGAATCACTTTTGAACTCTGATGGTTGGTAATCATCGGAACTTCCATAGTCTTCAAATTCTGAGGGCTCACTATCTGAATTTGTTTCTAAAAGTTAGGGTAGAATTAGTTGAATAATAAACCGATTTTTAAAAGACAAAAAAACTAACCTATTTCCTGGGATGTGCCTGCACCTGAGCAACTAGTCGAGGCCATATTTTTCAAAATAAACTCTAATAAATAACCACTTCTTAAAGTATTGAACGTTTAGCATACACTTCGTTTATTCACTAGATTAACCCACAGTCAACAATCTCTATCACAGATACCAAAGCGGACCAAACCACATAGTTTAGTATGGCATCGATCATTAAGATCGGCTGACTGGACCATCCTATTTAGTGGCGCCACCTGTTATAGGATGTTTGCAGCTCAGATGGTCCACTGTGGCTTTGAAAAATGTATTATAAAGTATCGGAAGCAGGACTTGGACCAATATTTAGGTTTTTGTGGGATGATACGCTCTGGTTCTTAGCGCCTCATATTGAGTTATTATGACCTAAGCTTCTATTAAAAGCGAATTATAACGATATTTCACGTATATAAGACTTCAGTTTCTAATATTCGAATGGTTTGATTTGTTTTTCTACATTTACTGAGAGCCTCATTCATATTTGCGCCTATAGGCCTCATACCTTGTAAAGACGGCCCTGTCTGCTGTCATCAAAAATTCACATTTTATGACTCTCTCCCATTACAAAAAATAATAGTAGGTACCATATTTTTACTTTTAGGTAGTGGAAGCGACTGCATCAAACCCTAGAGTTGCACACAGATATCAGCAGAATCTACTGACTGGAGCCAGGGCAGGAGGGCTGAAAGGTGGTGAGAAAAGTATCTATCCCTTCAGATTTGAGATACCTCAAACAACGGAAATACCGAATTTCAATGGCAGCTCTTTATTTAGACAAAAATGTGTTCTCAAGGTAACTTACTCCTTCAAAATTAAATAGACTTTACTATAAAAAATGGGCTATGCACAAAAATGTAAAAGACATTTATGCTCTCACTACTGATTCGATCAAATAAAAAATCATCCAAATATTTCAAACAGTTTATTATTCTGTATTCATTTGTACATTAGACAACTGAAGTTATTCATCCATCCAAATCTTTGTGTGGGGCATTGTCACTCAATTTTGGAGTCAATAATAATTTTTCTGTGGAATACTTCTTCAACATGTGTATGTCAATGAAATTAAATATAAATCAGTCGAAAAGAACTTGTTGGGTTAGCTACACTTGTGGGAGTGGAAGGCAGGGGGGGTTGGGTTAAAGAGTGAACGGGGAATCAAAAAACCCGCTCGACTCAAATTGGATTGGTTATTATTACTATAGCAAACGACACATACGCGGGATTATACATTGGTTAAAAAATATATTTATTTTGTTTTTTTTCTGGTTGTCAAAAAATATAACAGAAAAAAGTTTGAGAGATCGCTTGTCAAAATTATTAGATTTTGACCTCTCGAAATTATTTCCCGAAAAAATATACATATAAATATAGTTCTCGTTTTCTCTTCTTTATAGCGATGTTGCCAACCAGTCTTCTTTTTATGAAATATTTAATTTCAATGGATAAAACTCTTTCTGATGCTCAAAAATTAATCTATTTAAAATCATTTTTAAGAAGAGAACCTTTACAATTAATTGATAATTTAGGAGTTATTGGCTCTAATTTCAAAATTGCATTAGATATTTTGATTGAAGGACATGAAAATAAATTTCTCATTGTCAATACTTACATAAAAAATTTAATTACTCTTAGCAATGTCATAACAAGAGGAAATTCTTTCACATTAAGAGATTTTTCAACCAACATTAAACAGAATAAAGGTGTTTTAGATAATTGTAACATTCAAGATAAGCTTTCAGAGTTAATTTTTATTCATATATTATCACAAAAGTTTGATTTGGTTTAAGGAAAACATTCGAATATGAAAGAGATGCAACCATTTTATGTCATTTTTAGAAAAAATGTGTTCTGTGTTGGAAAATTTGACTCAAGATGAGAAATTCACAGACAGAACAAATTTTTCGAAAAAAAGTGTACACTTTAATGCAAATAATGGCCGTAAAATTAATCATAATTCTCCTCGTTATTTCAAATGCTTCCTTTGCAAAACTGATTCACATAAAATTTATGTTTGCCAAAAATTTGCCAATCTAATTTACGCTGATAAATTAAAGGTCATAAAAGAAGCCAAGGCCTGCCTCAACTGCCTTGCCAGTTGTATATTGCAGCAAATTGCAATTCAACCCAAAATATGTTTAAATGTCAAAAGCCCCATCATACTCTTATCCATATTGATCACAATATTAATAATTCCAGTACGTTTCAATCTCAAAATAATTCTTCCCATAGTTCATCTCATACGGGTTTGCCTCTTGACAATCGATCTACTCACTATAGTCAGCAATCATCACAAAGTACAACAGAAAACCTTGAATCTCCAGAAAATTTACATGCTATTTCTACTTTAGCTACCTCAAAAGACATTTTACTCGCTACAGCGTGCATTTTAGTTTATGATGCAGCTGATAACCCTCTAGTAGTAAGATGTTTGACAGATTCAGGCAGTCAGGTACCTTATATTACGGAAAGTCTCGTCGAAAAGCTTAATTTTATTCCATATAAAAAGACTTTGCAAATAACAGATATTTCTCAAAGATGTTTAAAGTGTAATCAAATGGTTGACATTAAATTTCATTCTTTGCACTTTGCTAAGAGAAGTCGTTTTAAAGCATCTTGTATTATGATAAAGGAAATTACATGCCCACTCCCTCAGGTTTCTATTAATTTGACTTCTTTAAATATTCCCGATCATATTAATTTAGCCGATTTAGCCTATTACAATACCTCTAAGATGGACATGTTATTAGGTGCCTCTATTTACTTTGATATTTTTACTGAAGGCCTAATTAAGCTTGGTATAGGCCAGCCTGTTTTGCAAAATTCTCTTCTTGGATATTTGGTAGCAGGAAATATTCGAGTTCCTAATTTGAAAACTCGTGACAGTCGTTTAAATGTCATATATGATCCCTCGACTAATTCTCGCTCGTGTACAATCAATACAGTACAATATGAATTATTTGATATACTTTTACGCTTTAGAACCTTTAAATTTGTTTTAACAGCATATATGCAAAAAATGTTTCGGCAGATTAGGATCCAAATCAGACCTTTTTACTTAATATTTTAAAGACTTAAAAACTATTGAGCTTACAACTGTTACTTATGGGACAAATTATGCACCTTTTCTAAGTACTTGTTGACTTGTAGATTCAGCTCAAAATAATACTAAAAGTTATCCTCTGGCCTCAGTTGCTTTATTGCATTCTTGTTATGTTGATTATATTTTATATGGTGCTAACAATTTGAATACTTTGCTTGAAGCATACAAACAAATTACCAACCTTTTGAATTCTGCTACTATTTCTTTACATAATTGGTGTTAATTCTCTAATTTCTTTGAATCAAATTTCAGGCAGTTCTCAAGAAACTCATTACACCATTAATCCAGAAAATGCTACGAATAAAGTTTTAGGTCTCATATGGAATTCACTAACAGATAGTTTTTCAATTTTTTTCCAAAAGTAGAGCTCAAAAATACACAAAAAGAGAAGTTCTGCCATATATTAGTTTAATTTTCGATGCAATAGGATGTATAAAACCTACCTATAGTTGTTAAAGCAAAATTTATGATGCAAAAAATTTGGTTAGCAAAACTTAAATGGGATGAAATTCTTACTCCAGAACTTTTTATCGATTGGAAAGTGTTTTTAGAAAACCTTCCATTTCTCTCGGATATAAACATTTTAAGACATATTCTTAGGTTTCATGATTTACCACTTAAAATGGAAATTCATGTTTTTTGTGATGCTAGTCTTAAGGCTTATGGCGCTTGCGCATATTTAAGAATAGTATACTCGGATAGAACTGTTACCTGCAACTTAATTTCATCCAAAAATCGAGTGACACCTCTCAAAACAATCAGTCTTCCAAGGTTGGAACTTTTAGGAGCACTCTTGCATCAAAATTAATTAAAAAAATAACTGGAACTTTCTCAAAGAGTTTTCTGCAATTTGATTCGATAAATATGTGCAGGGATTCCGAAATTGTTCTAGCTTGGTTGAAATCACATCCTTTGAAATGGTCAATTTTTGTGGCTAATAGAGTTAGTCAAATTCAAAATATCACAAAAAATTATACTTGGCATCATATCAGATCTTAAAAAAATCCTGCGGATATAGTGTCTCGAGGAATTTATGCTTGCGAGCTTAGAGATTCAGATCTTTGGTGGCACGGTTCTCCATTTGTACTACATCCTAATTTAAATTTTTGAATAACTTTGATACTAAATTTAAAATAGAAGGTCTCCCGGAAGAAATAAAAGTTGTACATATTAGTAGTAAAGTTAATGAAATAGATTTTTTTTATAGAACTTTGCTCAAATTCTCTTCTTATACTAAACTTCAGAGGATTATTGCATACTCTTTAAGATGTATTAATAACTTTCGCAAAGAAAGAGATAAGAAAGTTGTACCTTTGACAGTTAATGAGCTGAGATTAGCTGAAACCAAAATTCTTCACATTTTACAATTTAAATTTTTCTCTGAAGAAATTAATTGCCTTAAAGCCAACGGGATTTTAAATAATAAGTCATTATTAAAGCTCAATCCTTTCTTGGATGATGTAGGTATTTTACGTGTTGGAGGACAAATACCACTTGAAAATAATTGTTGGAAATTCTCATTTAAGTTGAAGAGTTTTCAACTGTATTAGCTCAAATTGAAGCAATACTGAACTCACGGCCTCTATATGCTATATCTAATGACCCTACAAATTTTAATTATCTTTCTCCTGGTCATTTTCTCATAGTATCTGCTCTTATTGCTTATCCCGACAAAAATGTTTGTAAGTGTCCAGATAATCGCTTATCTCTATGGCAAAAATGTATTAAAACTCAGCAAGGCTTTTGGAAGGTATGGTCGGTTAATTATCTTAATCTTCTTCAAAATAGAGTCAAATGGCAAACTGTCTCTAATAATGTGAAGATTGATGATTTAAGTTTTGATAAAAGAGGACGATTTGCCACCCCTTAAATGGCCTTTGGGAAGAACTCGCTAGCCAAGAAGGCAGCCTCCCAAAAACTTTTGGGACCTGGCACTTTCATTGGTCTATCGGCGTCAGCGACGGCCGACCTATTAAAGGAACACTCCCTTAACAAGTTTAAGGGTAGATGGGACGACGCAGAAGGCTGCAGGCTTGCCAAGGAACTGCTACAATATCCGGACAGCAAACTAGCCAAAAAATACGTGGCTATGAACAGGCGGAACCTACGAACAGCCACGGGTTTCTGACTGGTCACTGCCACCTACAAAAACACCTCCACAGACTGGGTCTCTCTGACACCCCACTTTGGTAGAGGATGTGAGCAAGAAGATGAGACTGTCGAGCACATTCTTTGTGAATGTCAGACACTCTCTCATCTTAGGTTTCATGTATTCGGCGAGCACAGGCTATCACACGCCAGTATGAGGGAACTTAATTCAGGCGACGTTATCGCCTACTTCAGAGAAGTAGGCTGGATGCCGAGCTAGACTGAAGTTTTGAACCTCAGAAGGATGCACAATGGGCCAATTGTGGCCTAAGTGCTGTGGGATCTACCCACCCTTCCAACTTTTACAGATACAGATACCTCTAAACGAATATAATTCTAATTGTTAATAATTTTCGTTTTTACTTGTTTATCCGGGTTATAATTAATACTCTTAATTTTTTTTTCAGTTATTAGTTTTCAATTTTCATTTCTATATTTTTGAAACATTAAAGTTTCAACGCGAGGAGCTATGTTATATTAGTAGGTATTATAGTAGGATTATTTTAAAGGGGTTATTCATTGGTTAAAAAATGTATTTATTTTGTTTGTTTTTTCTGGTTGTCAAAAAATATAACAGAAAAAAGTTTGAGAGATCGCTAGTCAAAATTAATTCTCTCCCGAAAAAATATACATATAAATATAGTTCTCGTTTTATTGCTCAAGGAAGAGATTTTAAGTATTGTCAAGCAACTAAACTTACAAATTTGTGGTTGAATCATCTTGAACAAATAAAGGTTTTTATTTGTAATTAATGGTATAACAAGAAAACCTACTAACCCTCTCAGTGCTCGTTATAGGTATGCGGGTTGTCTCACGTGGTACAACCCGTGCTCGCCAGTCGACTAGCTTCGAGTCGAAGAAGGGGTGGATTCTTCAAAAAAAGTTATTAAGTTTACAAAAGGGCGCCAGAGAAGTTTTGGCAAGCACCCAAGACTTCTTTAGTTAGCCCACAACTCCTCAGTGGGTTAACAATACTCACTACACACTCCAAAGGTTAAACTGATAGGTAAATTATCATAAGTAAATAAAAGTCAGCAAGTATCCCCTGATTGAAGATTTAATTAGTCTTTGTGGACCAAGGTCTCTTTTCAAAATATTTATTACAATGTCACTACCAAAAATGTTACAATTAACGTCTGAGCTCAGCTGAAGGCTGTAATCTCAGAACGTAGATAGGCTGAAGGCCGAAATCTACATAAATCCAAAAATTTCTAACTAATTTATCAGTTACAACTCAAGTAAATAACTGTCAAGCAGATTCTATAAACTCTGAGCAGAACTGAAGACTTCAAACTCAGGGTGCAGAAGAGCTGAGGGCCCCAAACTACACCGATGTCTCAATTCTAAAATTCTAGAGAATCGACCAAATTGTTCATGTACAATACCTCAAAAATACAACGATAATATATATATCAAAATCAACAATGTACAGTTACAAGGGTGCGCACTCCCGCAATTTATACCAGTATCAATATAAATATAAATAATTGCATAAGCCAAAAATTTAAATAGCAACGAGTTTAGCGTTGCTAGAGAAAATACAACTCAAAATTATGTACGGTACAAGTTATATACATAAAATCATCAGAAATAGGCAAAAAAAAACACTAAATAACGCAATACCAGGTACGTACTGTAGTGTCTTAGCGTATCTAAAACTATGAGCAAAGATTTCAAAATTTTTTTTTTAAATATCAAGTACAAGTGTAAGCGTAATTATAGTAATTGCCGCAAAAAAAAGAAATAAAATTTTATATGAAAAACAGTAATATGTGAAGCATAAATGTGAGTTTACTAATGAAGTTGAAGAATAAAGAAAAGGAAAACTGTTCACTTATCCTTTTCCGGCACCAGAACAGGAATTGAAGTTGCTCCAGAATATTCCAGCTCTCCTGGAACTGGTCTCACTGACCCATTAAATTCCAATCAGTGATGTTTTTTAATGTCCACGTACAAAAACCCCCCTAAAATAGAGAAACGAATTAGCCTCTACATAGGGTTTACATTTTACCCCGGTCCAATTTTCGACGTACCCCGTAATATCCCATCATACTGACTATATTAAAAACATCCGAAATTCGCAAATAATCATACATCATGACTTTTAACTGTATAAAAGCCACCTACACTGAGGATAAAAACTATATGACTGGTTTTTTTCCGCTTAGCAAAAAAACTACGATACCAAAAAAAACCCATAATAAAAAAACTATGTCGTTGGACACATCCCTAAATATTTATACAACCCCCGTGATATATTCTTATTTCAACAAAATAATAAACAATGAAGAATATGAACTAATAAGAATTTATGAAATGCATCGAAACTATCTCGTGAAATCCAGATTACATACTCCAATAAACTACGAATCAAAGCTAAAATTTCTACGTTAAAATACCTATAAAACTGTTAATTCCGAGAAAGTATTTTCAACCATTTACCTTGTTAACGAATCCTTCAACTAATGCCGTCTACGGAAATTTACCTCAAAAACGCAATTCCTCTAAATTCTTATGGTACCCACAGTCATCGACCGATTTTGGACCAGAAACCTATCGGGTCGGAGCCGCCAGTTGTTGGTTTCAGCCGTATTTCTCTTCCCCTATGTCGGAATTGTGGGGTTTTCCAATAAAACGTTTATGGCTCCCAGAGCACATGCGAAAATTTTAAATTGAACGATGTGTGTTTACACCTTGACGGCAAATGGAGGACTGACTTTTAACTTCGTACCGACAGCGCTGTGACTTCTCTCAGTCGACAGGTTAGCCAATATTAAGTCTCCGACGGCTCGGCAAATTTTCGCGTTACAATGGGCAGCTTCATTTCCCGAAGAAGAAAATCTTTTAGGCCTAAAAAGGCCTCTAGGTACCCGTGTCTATCAAAGAACTCATTTCACAGAATTTACAAGCATAAAAGATAGAAAGCCGGTCAAATAGAAAATAGAAGTTGCATATTTTAGAGTACAATGCCTAATCATAATAACATTTCCTACATTTTGTATCAAAAGTTAACATCAATATATGTTAACAATATATCCTATACAAAATGAATTGGTAATTACATTTTTTATTTATGTTGTAGGCTGAATGTAAAATACATAATTCGGAAAATACATTAGATGTTCAAACAGAAATAAAATTAGGTCATATTCCTATCGATACACAGCGGAGGCCAGGAAATCGACATGGGCCAGTAAGAAGTGAGTATTAAAATGTTAAGTTTTGTAGTCCCCGATTTCTTTTTCTTATTACCAGATATCGTTATTGTGATGTCGGGAGTCTTTTAAATAAAATATATTTAATTGTTACGGCTTTATTCACCTACATTTTAGAAAGCTGCGACGACGTTTGTCTTACATGGTTAGGCTATTGCAGACTGACTCTTGCCAGCTAGGCTGTCGTGATTGGATGCACTCAATTCAGTTCTATGCCTGTGCGTCAGTTAAATTGCTTAAGCTGGGTTTCCATCACGACATTTGTACCTAACTCACAAGTAATGAAAAATTGTCATTTATGACTGAATTGCCTGGAAAAAGGCCAACCAATTTATGGAGTGATTTTGGTTGCCTATATGTAGGAACAATTTGCAGTAAATTAATTTGAGTTTATAAATTACCTTGCCAATTTTACCATATTCTGTATACCGGCTGTCACAGTGAACCGTTACACACGTTACTTCACATTTAACTTTAAAATTTCCAGTGCGTCATCCGACGTTGCTAGCTCCGTCCCTTTTATTATTTTTCGTAAGTGTTATAAAAATGGCGTACGACTTTTCTAAACATAATTATGCATTTTTTTATTAAACCAGAACTAATTTAAGAAAATTAAAAGTGCATTTGGACTTATTTTTTGACGATCTTTTCAAATCTGTTATTTTTTTATGAACACTATTTGGTAAAAAAGTTAGCTCGCTTTTGACAATTTTGTACAGTATTTCCTATGTAGCATTTTATAAATAACATAGTGTATAATCAATAAAAAATGTGCCAGACATAACAAATTTACATTTCACAACATTCACGGTAGTTAGGATTCTGTACTTATATACTTTTTTTATTTAGGAGTTCACAGTTCAGGTGCCATAAACAGACCATTAGGCTTCAATTTCTTCAATTCGAGTAATGAGAATATACCAAGTGCTCCTCCAATAGAACGACCATCAGCACCATGGAAAACCACAGGTACTAACAAAATTTGTTCTTAATGACAATTTGGACAAACTGATGGTAGATATCAATTCTTCATTAATTTTTTGTTTGTTGTAGATGATATCGATAGTCTTCCTCCATCATATGAAGAAGCTACGAGGACAACATTTGCTACATATAAGTCAAAAAAAGAATGAATGAAGAATTGTGTATGTAGTACAATTTACAACAATATATAGAATATATTAGATCAGTGCATTCCGTTCTAGTATCAAAAGAGACAATTTTCAAGTTATCCTGTTACACATGTTATACTTAAATTTTTATGTGTTTTACATTTTTTCTATTTTTTGTTACACATCTCTAAATGATTCTCGAATTTCTCAGGAATGCTCTATAACAATGTTTTTTGTTAAACATTCATGTTTAATTACTTCAAAGGAAATTCTTTCACAGGATTGATTCATTAGTACATCGATTGACACACCTAATTTTCGACTCGCAAAGAAGATACTTTTTGTATTTTATAATCATCGATACAGGAAAATAATTGTTTTTATGACTATTTTGTCCAATTGAAAAACTAGTTATTGATAAGATATACTGTGAAAATTTGGAGCAATAGATAAATGAATGGTAAAATATGTGTACAGGAAGTTGAAGTTTGGGTTAATTAAACCTCAATGGTTAATAAACAGTGGACATTTTTGAATTGGACGTGATATTGTAGAAAATTATACTGCCTATATATATTATTGGAATTTTAATTGAAAAAGCCTAATTGGCCAAAATTTATGCTTGTTATTTGAAGAGGGAAATATAACTGATGATTCTTCATGTAGTTATTAGAATAGTATTAGTCCTATTCCTCATTTTTCATTTCATTCACTTCCAGGTGTAGTGTCACAGAATTATTTAAAACAATGAAGGTTGGGGCTTTGTTTATAAAACTTTCTTCCTCTTCCTCACGAAATAAGTGTTCTGCTTCTGTTGCCGAGTGGATTACTTTCAAATATTTTCTCAACTTTTAATATCAATGTCTTTTTAATCTGAGTTAGAGCTATGTGCCATTTTTCTCAATATTCATGGTTCATTGTTTCAAACCCTCCTTAATTGATTATAAATGTGATATAATACACCTCTCTTTGTTAGTTCAATCGTATTCAAACAGTGGTACCCATTCCACTCTAAAGTGCAAACTGAATCTCACCACTTAACTCTTCTTCATACTACAAAGGAGGCATTCCTATGAGTAAGCACGATTTCTTTTTGTTTAGCTTAGTATACTTAGATGTAGATATCTTCTGGATGTATTTTGCTTAACAATATTCCACGCTTAGTTACCTTTTACAGTAGGTATTTATATCTTTTGTTATATACTTCTTTTCTGAATTCTGTCAACATCATGATACAGCTGAATTTTTTGCCATCGTTTCAGCTGTTGTGTCCGGTAATTTTTTACAATTTTACAATACTTAGTAGGACACATCTTACATTAGCATTAATTTCCTCTTGGAATATGTTTGGAGATTTCAAGTAGTTGTTTCCAGTTCCATCTGCTGTTTCCGTTATCTTGCAACAGGTTCCAGTATTGACTATTCTTAGAGTCATGTAAAGGCTGTGTTTAATCGGATGAATCGATCTCTGGTTATTCTAAATAGGAACGTGCCTTGCCGTTATAATGGTTGAACTAGCTCTACCGCTACCTTAAAAATAATTGATGTGAAATATTCGTCTGCCATCAGGATATTTTGTTGTAGTAATTTAAAAAAAACTAAATAATAGTAACAAATCTCTTTATTAGTTTTATATTTCTGCCTATGTCTCAATGACATGAGCATGTGGCTTTATTTGACATATTTATGAATCTCATTTTTTTACTTTCAGACAGTGGGATATTTTCACTAGGAATATATCTCTTTATTTTGAAATCGTCCATTTAATTTTGTGAATAAAAATGAATTTCAATTATGAGAAATTGTTTATTTTTGTTTTTGATATATTTATACAATTTCCAATTTTGTAATGATCTTTAATGTTAACCCTACAGTGGTCGCTATAATTTTTGCGACACGAGTGGTCGCTACGGACTGATACTCCGATTATTATATATGGAGATATAATAATAAATTTTAAAACAAATATGTTAAGTAAACACCTTTTACATTTTTGAAAGTTTATTATGACATTAAATTATTAATAATAAAGAAGAAAACAGTAATATTGCGAAATAACAGATTCATTTTTTTTTACCAAGTGGCGCTTTGAAGGCATTCATTACATATAATAATGGAATGACCTAAACATAAGAATTTATTACATTTCCTACAGTAGTATCTCGTCGGTCTATTTTTCTTACTATCACAAAGGGCGCATCTCCCTCGACGTTCCTCAGCTACTTCAGGTATTGGGATGTTTTCCAATCTAAGAAGCTCTCGAATGCGAGTTTTTATCGTTACAGGCATGTTTCTTATCATTACTCTTGCTTTCACATGGTCCTCAACCAGGGAAAAACTAAGTTGATATATGAACTCCCTCCTTGGAATATTTGAGTTAATGTTATTTGCGACAAAGATTGCATATGAATGGATACCGCCTATATTCAGCAACGAATAAAAAATTACCATCGTCCACCTGCGGGTATTCCTCGCACAATTGTATACAGAACAAAGCTTGTCCACCATGTCAACACCTCCTTTTGTTTGATTATATGACATTATCATTTCTGGTTTGCCTGTATTTTCATCCAAAACGTCGTCTCTGTGCATGCTTGAAACAAGTAACACATTTTTTTTTTCTTTTTCGGAATATACGAATCTAATGTGCAGTTTGGATGAAATGCAAACATTGATGATTTTTCAGGTCGAGTTGATGGGTTTGCAAATTCAATTTCCCTTTTATTTTTTCTTATTATCCCTAACAAGGTGAGCCTAAAGTTTTGTTTTAAATTAGCAATAAGTTCCATACTGGTGAACCAATTGTCCACTGTTACATTTCTACCAGTACCTCTAATTGGCTCGGACAGCCTTTCCACCACGGCTCCAGGACAATTGTTCACTTCGTATGGTCCTGCAGGCTGTTTTACGACGTATACTTCGAGATTTACGGTATAGTAAGTTTTCGAATCGCAAAGGGCAAACACTTTCAAGCCATATTTATTGGGTTTGCTTGGAATATATTGGCGCCAGCCACAACGTCCTCTAAAAGCCTCAAGCTTTTCGTCTATCGTGACATACTCAAATGGAGTATATGCAGTCTTAGCCTTTTCTACAAATCCATCAAACACACTTCTTATTGCGGCTAGCTTGTCAGTGGCCCTTCGTTCTTCACGTGTCTCGCTATCATCAAATCTTATATATCTAACTAGAAATCTGAATCTTGAACATGACATGGTAAGTCTAAACAATTCTATACCGCTGCCATCGGTTTTCCATAGTTCTTCAGCATTTGTCCGAGCACATTTTTTGACACCAGCTAAGTACAGTAACCCTAGTAGCGCCTTTATTTCGGTTATATTAGTGGGTTGTGTATCTCGTTCCCGAGAATAATTATGTTTCATTGAATCAATCCTTTTGTTCGTATTTTGCACAATTAACTCCAATATTTCATCACTAAAAAAATAGCTCCAAATTTCTATCGGGTTTTTCAAATTCCTTGTCGTTGCTTTCGGACCTGGTAAATGAGTTACCAAGTTCTCTGATCGGGTCCTAACACTTTTAGATGGCACATGTTTGTTCCATTTCGTTGCTTTATCTTTACCCAAAAATACGGGGTAGCAACAATTTCTTCAACATTCGCATCTTCCTCATCAGATATTTCTTGCTCCGTATCTGTTTCTAGAAGTTCTGTACTTAATTGGTCTTCTTCTTCATCATCTTCATCGTCTTCAAAAATTGCGGATTCATTATCAGAATTTAGAAATTCTTCCATCAAGTCTCGCAGACGGTCTTGATCTTTTTCATAAGACGACATTTTTGTAACTGCAATAGAGGAAAAAAGTAATAATCAACAGATATTTGCAATTTATGTCAACTATAATGGTAAATTCACGATAAAAGTACTTGTGTATATAGTATTAAAATATAAATATAGTTTATTATAAAATAAAAATGAAAACTTACCTCAAAATTCTCTGAATTATTTTATAACACCAGTAGTCGCTACGGATTGTCACTCCGAAAACTAAATTTGCAGACGCACATGTTTGCCTATCAGGCGATAAAGCAGTACTGATTCATTGCGATGGTGTAGTCGAAAGGTACCTAGAATATGACAGCGGCGGGCTAATTCATACACTCACAATCGTAAAACAAACAATCGTTCGGAGTGTGAGTCCGTTAGCGACCACTGCAGGGTTAAATATTTTTTATATGTATTATAAATAATAAATTTTTATATAAAGATTTAACTTCGTTTTAAATCAATTCACCAATATTTTGTGTTCCTCATATTCATTGTTCTTGGAAATTTTAGGAAGAGCGAAAAAAATTTACACATTTTTTCCACGGAATTCTGTATAAAGCCGCACATGTTTCAAGAAATATTTTTCAGAGAGCCTGACAATTAAGAAATATTTTAGGTCTTCATAACTTCCTCCTTTTGCTAGTAATATTGGAGCATTTTCAATCTAAGACGAGTAAAATAAAATTTTCCATTATCATTATTTTTAATAAACGGACGTAAATAAAATGCTTCTCTTTTGTAGTTGTGAATAGTTGTTCGGATTCTACGAATGCTACCCGAGAGCATACTGAATAAGTATGCAGTCATTAACCTTTTCACTGCGGCTAGTGTTTTCAGCAATTCGGTCTCCAGTACGGCTGTCGAGAGCCGCCGCTATCAACACGGCCCTCGCAGTTAAGCGAAGAACGGCAATGCGTACTATGACAGTTTCTGCAGTGTGTGAATACATTCAGTACAGAGCCGTACTTACAATTATCCCTAAATTTAAATTGAGCCAATGAAATAATAATAAGTAACCAAAATAAAAAAATATACCGTCCCCGTAGAGCAGAACTATTCCATGTCCAAAATTCTCAATTTTCGGTTTTTTTATTCTAAGGGCCGAATTCAGAAACGCCACTACTACTACACTCCTTTTACACTTAAATCGCCACTCGTTTGAGGGTGAGTGGAACACTCCCTCAATTTCGGTATTCAAAAACGATGTAGAATGAGTGACTCATGTGAGTAGAGATTGTAGTGCACTTTTTTGTGTTACGAGCTGGCAACATTGTAATTCTTGGTTTATTTCATAGTTATATCTATGGTTATTTGAACTAAATTCGACATTTGACAGTTTATATTTTTCATTTCATTTGTGTTTTAATTTCGAATATATAACCTTTATTTTAAATTTAAACATGAGCGAACAAAAGAAATATATGACACCTAGTGAAAAAATATTTTTAACAGAGCTAGTCTCTCAATATTCTAACATTATAGAATGTAAGAAAACGGATGCAGTAAATGCGTCCGAAAAAAAGAAAACGTGGGCTGCTATCACTTCAGAATTTAATTCTGTACCAGATCACACAAACGTAAGTAGTATTGAGTAACTGCAATTTTCATTTCTATCAAGTACTGTATTACCATTATCTAGCTTTTACAAAAGTAATAATTATTGGATTTGTTATTAACAGCGAACACCACAACAACTGCAAAAAGCATGGGATAACATGAAATGTAGAAGAAAGAAGGAGCTTTCAAAAGAAAAACACCAGAGAATGGGAACTGGCGGTGGCATTATTAAAGCACCTCCTAATGATGATGCAGTCGATGGCATCTTAGATTGTGTCGACATCGAATTAAACGATGTCATTGATAGTGACGAGGCTTTGCTAAACATAAATTATGCTTTGGTTGATGATAATTTAGTACCAATTGAGACTAATGAAGGTAAGGGAACGACAATTCTAAATAAAGCTATTCAATTTACACCCGTTTAAAGTGTATTTAATGAGAATATCAATAATCGAAGAACAAATCGAAATGAAAATACTTAAATACTGACTAATATAATAATTTTTATTCTTTTCTGAAATTTATGAATACATGCGATAATTTTAGTTGCCATAAATCCATTGCATGTACTGACTGTTACTTATTTTTTATAGAAATCAGCCGTGACAATAACGCTGGGACCTACTAAGCTGCAGTACGACACTTCCTACTACTATTATTCAGGACGAAACCCCAAAGAATAGGTAACAGTTGATAGCGAACCTATCTTTCCCTAAATCTCATCTTTTCTCTGAATATCAAATTTGTTAATTTGCTTCCTCTGTTTTATAGGTACAACAAGGAGCAGTGCTTTGAGAAAAGGTCAACAAAGGGGTTCTGCAATTGATTCAGAGTTAGCAGCACATATAGCCCGTTTGCAAAAGCTTGAGGAACAAGACGAAGAATTTCATGTGCTGAGAATGAAAAATGAGAAAGAGATACATGCTGTCCGCTTAGAAGCTGAAATGATTATTTTAGAGTATAACAAAAAAGTTCATATAATAATGTATATTTTTATTGAAATAATAATAAAACATAAGTAGTAGTCAATATTTTAATTAACAAAATGTCGATTGCATTGCCTCTGATATTTTCCCCATCATTTAAATGCTGTACTGGAATATTACCTCGGTTTTGATCCTCCTGTACTAGTGGCAATTCTTCTCTTTCTGAAATTGCAATATTATGCAGAACAGCTGTAGCAGCAATTATTCTGATATTGATTCGTAATTTATTATTTAAGCACAAATGCAGGCATCGAAATCGTCCCTTCCAAATTCCAAATGTTCTTTCAACAACTGCTCTAGTCTGTATTGTATCGATGTTCAGCAGGTGTCTGTGGGTTTAAGATTGGTGTGAAGAGGTATCGACTCTGCTGATATGTACTATCTCCTAAGAGCAATCCTGATAATCTTCCCTCTTCGAATCTTAATTTAACTGCACTTCTATTGAATATTCGGCTATCATGTGCAGAACCTGGCCATCTAATAACGATGTCACACATTTCATGGTTGGGGTCACATACTACCTGAACATTTAGAGACATCCTGCCTTTTCTATTACGAAATGTTTCGGCTGTAGGTCCCCCAGGACTGCATATTTCAATGTGTGTCCCATCAACGCACCCTATTACACCTGGGAAGTGAGCAATTTCATAAAATCTGTTTCGAGCAATATCTCTTTCTGGAAATTTTATGTATCTGGGTAATTGTCGGGCAATTATTTCTGATACCTCATTTATAATGCGGCATGCTGTTGCTTGACTTATTGCCATAAGATCGCCTACAGTTCTCTATAAAAAAATCACATAACTTATATATTCCTTGAAAACTTAAATGCAATTTACCTGATAACTTCCAGTAGCATAAAATCTTAAGGCCATGCACAGTTTTGTGATTGGTGGGATTGGTAGTCCACGATTTGATTCCCTATTATCTAGTGGATAGACCATCAGTAATAACAGTGTTTGAATTGTGTCTCTGTAGAAGCGATATTTTTGGTATAATTCGTTATTTGTATACATTTCCAACGGATTGGAATTATCTCTTAGCACTTGCCTGAAATGAATACAATTTGTACCTACATAATTAAAAATTGGCTTTTAATTTGACTTACCGTGGAATAGGCAAATATGCTACATCATCTTCGACATATTGAATAAACTCATATAGATCAGCCATTTTAAAACAATAATTAAAACATCAATATTGAAATCCTAGTTCACACTTTTATTTATTGCTTAAAACACAAAAATTGAGGTTATGTTAATAATGTAGGTAACATCAAGTAACCCTCAAAATAAACTCATTTATACACTACGGTTGTAGTGTCTGAGTGTTTCTTGTCTCTGCATACCAAATTGAGCATGAGTGTTGATTCGAGTACAGATTGAGTATAAATTGAGGGTGAGTGACGTCGATGAATTCGTCCCTAAGTGTACTTCAATGGTTGCTCTATCTAGTGCAGAAATATTTCATGTCCAAGCCGGCGGGAAGTGCCGAAAAATGCCGATTGTTAAATAAGACTATGTCCTTACATAGATTTCATCTTGACGCAGAACTAGTTCAACTGCCGCAGGGTACACTTCGTTGGTCGGCGCGAATAAAATCTTGGTCATAGACTAGTTCTGTCTATTGCTATAATGCTATTGAATTTTTATGGACATAGAATACTTCTGATTCACTATTGTGAGTACATAGTATCATTTATTGTGGATATAGAATAGTTCTGATTTGCATTTTCTAACGAAAATAGTTCTTGTATCCTCAGTTTTCATAAAAAAATTATGCTTCAAGAGGAAAAAAATGGTCGATATGATTAACGTGGACCAACCAAATGGTAAGAATAATTGTGATTTTTTATAATATTTTGTATTGTGTCAAATTTAATAATTATTATCAAGAATATTAATTTATCATGAGAATAATCGTTACTTTTTTCATATTATAACAAAGTGGTAACTAAAGCTCATTTAAAATTCAGATACCAGGTCAGTTTTATTCTCTTTCATTTTATATTTCAGCTAAAACAGTGCTCACCTATAAAATATTTCCCTTAGAGGAAAATAATATTCCTTATCCAAAAAAAGACGAGCCAAATGTACCCATCGCGAAAGATGTCGTTTATTTAATGGACTGTGCTAATTTGGAACCTCCCGCATATTTACTACCAGTAGAAACAACAACTGAAATGAACAGTGGATCTTTCGAAATATTTTCCATTGAGGATCTTCAGTTTCATCAACCAAATGCCATTTTTAAAAACAGTATAAAAAAAGATATTAATAATTAAAATATATTACTTTTATTCAAATATGCTTTAAAAATTTCATGTATTCACTATGAAATTATATCGAACAATTTTTCTGGTTTCAGTTGAAGATTCTGTGGCCAACGAAAGTCTCATGCAGTCCCCGAGTCAGTCAGTGGCCTTACAAACACAGGATGACAAAATAATGAAAAGTGCATCAGCGTTGGCAACTACGACGTTGTCGGCTACATCTGGTATTTTACGAAATTCTTTGAAATTTCAAAATGAAAATAACTATTTGGCGGGTGCACCCAACACTATAAACTTTGGACAATTAAACGATTCACATGTGTCTTCGTCGGAATCAGATCCATTTGGAGGGGATGACGAAGATCTAGATCCTTACTTTGAGCTTGAAAAAGCCTCAAGAACAGACAGGCCAAATGTACAAGAACCTTCAACTGACAGTTCATCTTCGTCCGCAGAGCAGAAAAAACAAAGAAGAACGCGTAAACGAGTTAAAAATCAAGAAAACTAGCAAAGGAACAAAATCAAAAGGTTAAAAAATAGTGGGCAAGCTTACACAGACAGAAAAGGAAAGTGCAGACCTGAGAAAAAATTAAAGATCCTTGCAGAAACTGCAGACTAAAATGTGTGGAAAAATATCCCAAGAACTTAGAAATTCAATCTTTAAGGCTTTTTTGTTTGGGACCTGAAAGATATTAATCGCCAAAGAGATTACATAGCAAAATACGTTAATTTTGATAAGAAAGCAAGAAACCGAAAACGTAAAAATAATAATTTTGAAGAGCAAAATGAAAATACTAAAAGAACATTTACTTTTACGTACTACTTTCCAACTGAAACTACAAAAGTCCAGGTCTGCAAGATATTTTTTTTAAATATTTAAGTGTCAGTGCCCAGACTGTCAGAACAGTTTTTAATAAAATGATTCCAGCTGGAACTGTGGTAAAGCCTGTAAAAACAACACGATTTTGGATGAGTCAGTAAAACAAACTATTCGAGATCACATAAATATGTTTGAAACAATCGATAGTCATTATTGTAGGCAAAAACAAGTCGCAAATACTTGCCACCAACGCTTAATATTTCTAATATGTTCGCCTGGTATGAAGATTATTGTGAAGAAAATGAAATTGAAACGAAGGTAACAGAGAGCATGTACAGACATATTTTTACTACCGAATTTAATATTTCATTTTTTTTACCAAAAAAGGATTTTTGTGAAATTAGTCACACGTATGACAACAGTAATCCCGAAGAAAGTTCGCCTTGTATGAAGATTATTGTGAAGAAAATGAAATTGGAACGAAGGCAACAGAGAGCATGTACAGACATATTTTTACTACCGAATTTAATATTTCATTTTTTTTTACCAAAAAAGGATTTTTGTGAAATTTGTCATACGTGTGGCAACAGTAATCCTGAAGAAAGTTTTTTATTGGATGACGAATACAAACAACACATGGAAAATACCTCAATTTGTGCTGCGACATTTGATTTGCAGCAGGTTCTATCAGCACCAAAAACAGAAGTTGGCATTGCGTATTATAAATTGAAAATGTCTGTCTTTAACTTCACTGTTTTCAACTTGGCATCAAAAAAGCATTCTGTTATATGTGGCATGAATGTATAGCCAAAAGAGGATCATTGGAAGCTGCCTTTTAGCTTTTATCAAAGAAGAAATTCGTCATGGAGTTACGAAATTTTCGTTTTTTTCTGATAGCTGTCCAGGGCAGAATGGGAATAAGTTTCTATTTCCTTTGTACAATTACCTAACCCAAAAATGTGCAATACAGATTCAGCATACCTTTTTAGAAAAGGGCCATACTCAAAGCTAAGGTGACTCAGTTCACAGCGTTATAGAAAAAGAGGCCAGGAATGTACCTGTGTATACACCAGATCAATGGTATACTCTCGTTAGAACGTGCAAGAGGCAAAACCCATATATGGTAATCAAGAAAATATTTTTGATCTCAAGAACTTAGAGCAAATAACCTCTTTAAATTGGGAGAAAAACGATAAAATTTACTGGAGCCAACTAAAGATAGTCCAAACAAATCCGGAACATCCAAATGTTATATTCTATAAGGAAAGCTACCAAGAAGAAGATTCTTTTAAAAAAATTCTTTTTTTAAATAAAGGAAGGAAGTCAATTAAAGCCGACATGAAAGACGTTCATCTACAGCAACTTTACAGAGAATGCCTACCCTTAACAAAGAAAAAGTACGACCACTTGAAATTTCTTTGTGAAAAAAAGCAAATTTGAGTCAATATCACATTTTTTTTCGAAATTTACCATTTAGCGAAAATAATAGAGAGGCAAATGACTCTGATGATAATCAAGTACCAGTCGCTAAGTTACCTGAATTTTTTATTGTTTTATTTTGTTTTTAAGTTCTAATGTCAGATTTTAATGATTTGTTTTAGTTTCATTGCCTGATTTCACAATTATTATTATTTAGGTACTACATAGAAATGTTTAAGATTAATATAGATGTTAAACAAGAATATCAAAATACTCTCATGTATTTCATTTTATTCATTAGAGCAGACTTATTCTATGTCCAAAGAAAAACACGGAAATCATTTTATGTTTGGACATGAAATAGGCGACATTACCTATAGGTATTCTATATCCAATTTTTCTTTTTACACACATATTTGGCAAATATAAACTAAATTAGTAAAAAACAAGAGAAATCAAAGTAATTTATCACAATATTAGGGCACAAAATATTTATTAGATTAACTGAAAACCAAAAAAAACCTCCTGTAAAATTTAAATTTTCTGACATGGAATAGTTCTCTAAGGGGACGATATATAATCGAAATATGTTTATTTCATATTTGATTTATATAAAACAAATTCAAAAATTATTAAAAGAATAATAGTTGTGAAGAAATATTTTCTATATTTTGAATATTGCCGCGCAGTTCCAAGCGTCGGAATAGTAGCCAGCGTCATACCCGATATAACGGGATGATCTGACAAAAAGGAACATGTGTCAATATCTAACCCATTGGTATGTAATCATTTTATGAATTTAATTACTATTTGTGATTCGGAACTGACATTTTGATTTATGAACATTAAATATAATTTCTCTTATTGCAGGTACGGTTTTGTAAAGAATAATTTTAAGATTTGTGAATAACGAAAAATATATTTATCTGATTGCAGACACATTGGTGTCATACCTTCTAATTGATCAAAATATCCACTATAAAACGAAATTTCTAGTAAAATCGACAAAAATAATAACGTAATGGAAAAACTATGATTCGAATTTACCATGAAAGGAAAACGAGATGAAAAAACAAACATTTGTCTAACGTCAATCAGCACACTTGAGGGCGAAATCTTTAATGTACCAACATATTTTCAAGATGTAATCCTGCATACTGAACTCATTAAAACGAATACTTTTAAGGAGGTGCAAAATGCAATTACAAAAAGGTACCAAAAAAGGAATGTTTGGATTGTGTTGAATGAATCCTTAAAAACATTTACGTTGATGATGGTGGAAACATTCAATTTGATAATTGCATATTGGAAGAGAAATTCGAAGAACCACAATCTGCAAAACAAACAGATATCTCAAATGTTATCTCAAAAGAAGATTTGCAGAAAATGTTTATAGAAGGAATACTGAATCAAACAAGAATATCAATAAACTAGCAGAAAAATGTTTGTTGGAAAAATTCAACAGCAAAAACTGTAATGTGACTCAATGGATGGAGTTATTCTAAAGGGAGTGTGAGCGTTTAAATTTACAAAAAGATGAGGAAATAATAGAGGTTCTAAGATTATTTTTGGAAGGCTTTCGTACATATTGGTACAGTTCAATGCTAATGAGACTCACAATTGATTCAGAGTGGGCAATCTGGAAAAAGAAATTTTGTGAAACGTATGCAGATAAGGGATGGTCACCTGTAAAATATGCAATCAGCTTTAAATACATGAATGGACCATTACTGGACTTATAAACCTGATTGTAGCAGGATTGTCAGAATTTGTGACGGATAGAATTAATAAAAGAGTTGTAGAAGAAACAAAAGATCTGTTCAATTAAATCAGGAGATTGGAACACTTAGTGTGGGACTATACATTGCGTTTTTAACGGGAGCGGCTAAACGGGACCCGTTCAGCCGGATTAATTTCATCGGGACATACATCCATCGTTTATCCCGCTAAAAACCGTACGACTGAGTCATTTCTTTGTAGCTTTCGGTAAAGTAGGTGGTTCGATAAAAATAATGTTATCGAATATTAAAATTGTTTGTGCCCTTGAAGCTACTGGCCTACTTAGAAAACCAATCGAAAGAAGATATAGCGTTCATCCCTTTCATGCTAATCGTGAAACAAGTGAAAGATTTTCAATATTTTATAACGACATACGAAAGTATGAAGTTAAGTTTTTTGGATATTACCGAATGTCAATTAACTCGTTTGGTGAATTGTTAAATGCATTACGTCCTTATATCACAAAACAAGTAACTCATTGGAGGAACCCAATATGTGCAGAGGGAAGATTGACAATAACACTCAGGTTAGTTGGAAGAGATTTTTTTATTTTTAGTTTTAATATTAACATTATAAAATTTTATATATCGAGGATAAGGTATTCGGAAAGTTGAGAGTGTACGGACGACTCATTAGAATGAGGTGACAGTTGCGACGAAGAAGGGGTTGTAGATAACAGGGGTGTTGTTTGACCAGTGGGGCACCGTGAATGTGCAGAATGTAAGGAGTTATGTGTAGGACGTAAGGAGTTCTGTGGTGGTTGATGGCTTGTGTTAGGATAAGAACTTTGAAAATATTGATAGGGTTGTGAATAATTAAATAATGGGAAAGGAGTGGGAAGCTGCTGAATTGGCTGCTGCCTATTTTTGTCTCGTAGGTTCCTGAAGAATTGGAGGGTATGCAAACGAAAATCCAGTTTTTCTTCCTCATTGAGCCTTTTCAAATTGGGGAGAAGAGACAGCAAAAATGCTCTGTCAGAGTCTTCTTCGGCGTTTTGGGAGGCATCCAATTTTTGCAGCAATTGTGTCTGGAAAGACGTGCAGTCTGCCGACTTACACGCTCTGTTTGATTTTTTTAGATTTATGTTCTTTTTTATGGATGTTGATGGAGTACTTCTTATTTCGTTGTTTGAAGCAGCACTGCCTATTTCGTTTGAAATAGAATTTGTAGCTGCTTCTTCCATTTCTTCTGTCTCATCATTATCTTCCTAGTGCACAATATTTCCAGAAGTTCTAAAAAAATTACAATTTACATTATCAAAGTCCTTATTGACATATAAATGCACATACCTTCTCTTTTCAATGCTTTGCTGTAAGAAGGACAGAGCATCGGCATAAACATATTTTTTCTTCTTACTGGGAGCAGGATTTCCAGAAGCTCCCTGGTTCACAAATTTCGGAAACTGTCTCGAATGTGTCGCCACTTATTTTTCATTTCTTTCACTGTAAACAAACATTAAAAACAATCTCTTATACACGGTGTCTACTATAAAAACCGCCAAACTTCAGGGGGTGATTAAACAAGTAATTTCGAACAAAAAATGCAATATATTACTTTTTCGAAAAATTGATAATTTCTCTTTTAATTACTTGTATAATCACCTCCTGAAGTATGGCGGTTTTTATAGTAGACACCCTGCATAGGGTAATATCTAAACACTGTAAATTATTTATTTTTTAGGTTTTTGGCTACTGGTACCAACTTTGCTGCCTTACAATATGAATTTTATATAGCAAAAAGCACAATCAAATTTCGCGCTCTTTTTATAGGAAACCGACAAACTCTCGTCAGTACGTTCCAGGGACTGCTTGAGTGTGGCACGTGTGTATTTAAGAAATAAAGTTAAGAGTTTCCAGTAATATTTAGAGTAAAAGAAATTTTGCGTTTCGGATCTAATATTATCAAGATAATTGGTAAGTAAATTAATAGATGTATAGTGATCAATTTGTTCAATTGCTACACCATCAAGACATGAGGCATTAGTAATTGAGGTTATGTACATATAAAGTGAAAATATAAGATACTTGCTTGAAAATATTGGGTTGACTATTTTATGGTACTAGAGGGAGACATTGGACAGTAACTATGGGGACACATTGGACTGTCCAGTGTCTCCCCACAGCTTAGTATCATGTTAATTTCTGCCTATATCTGCTGTAAATAAAATTCAGTAATTAAGTATTCTATTATTTTTAGTTGAACAATGCCCAGATCGTACAAAAAAAGTACCTCACGGGAATTCTTACAAGACAAAATGAAACAAGCTGTAATAGATGTAATGGAAAATAATATGTCTTACCGAGAGAGTGCTGAAAGGCATCGAGTTAAAAAATCTAGTGTCTACCAATTACGTCAAAGTAGCATTAGAAAATAAGGGATTGAATAATGTAGAGTTTTCACCAAACTTTAGGAAGTCTCAAATATTTAGTAGCCAAATGGAAAATGCTCTGGATGATTACTTATTAAAATGTTCTTCTATGTTTTATGGGCTAACACCAAATGCAACAAGGCGCTTAGCATATGAATATACATTACAGAAATCAGTAAATATGCCCGATCCATGGAAGAAAAATAAGTTAGCTGGCAAAGACTGGTTTTGGGCGTTTCTGAAACGGCATCCCAAACTTTCAGTAAGAAAGTCTGAAGCCACTAATTTGGCAAGAATGACCAGTTTTAATCCCACCAACGTAGGCATATTTCAGGAAAAACTGGGTGAAGTCATTGGTCGATATTCATTTGAACCCCGACAAATTTTTAACTTAGGCGAGGTAATATTCTGCTATGTCTTAAATTAATATTTTAACGAACATGTTTTATTTGTTTTTAGACGGGAGTCACAACTGTACAAAAAGTTCCCAAAATAGTAGGCAAAAAAGGAGAACATCAAATTGACCAGGCAACATCTCGTGAAAGAGGAGAACTTGTTCCAAGTGGGCGTAATTTGTGCTGCAGGATCGGCATTACCACCAATATGGATCTTTCCTAGATTAGTACATCCAAGTGCTTGGATGACCTCAGAGAATGTTTTAGAGGCACTAAAACATGTCGCAAAACATACAAAATGTTCGCCTGACAGTAAAATTCTATTAATTATGGATAATCATGATTCGCATTTATCGCCACCTGCAATAGAATACTGCCGATCTAATGGGATTGTAGTGTTAACGCTGCCACCTCATACCTCAAACAAACTCCAGCCCCTAGACAGAACGGTGTTTGGTCCGTTTAAAACCTTCTTCAATCAAGGTGTAACTTCCTGGTTACTTACGCATCCTGGACAAACAGCATCGATATACGATCTACCTGTCATTTGCCTACAGGTTTGGGATAGGGTCGCGACACCTACAAACATCAAAGCAGGGTTTAGGTGCACCTGTATCGTGCCATTTGACAAATCTATTTTCAAAGAGGAAGACTTTTTGTCATGTTATGTGTCATATAGACCTTACGAGCCTAGTGAACACTTAGAGTCCGGTCCTGGCACTATTTTCAGTAAGCGTGCTTGAGCTCTGCTCCTTAAAATACTCTGATATTTGTGGATTATTGCAATATTTTTAATTTAGAAACTACACGTAATCAGTCACCTTAGTGTAATAAGTGCCTGTTGTAAATTGCAGCAAGATTAACTACCAGCCAAGGAAGATTACTTATATATTGTTAGTTATATGCCACATTAAATTAGTATCCATTATTAAACAGTAATCAGCCGGTAGACAAGAAACCAGTTTTTTAAATTGAGATAACACAAGTAAATCAGTAGGCAGATATATTAGAACTTTTTCAAGAGTGCCAACAGGGTTGGCTTCAGATTATTTTTAGAAGTGCAAAGATGACTGAATATGGAAAATTATGCTAAAGAAATTTTAGATAAACTTAAGATCGCGGAAGAAAGAAACATAAGAATTGAAGGTAAAATTGATGATATACAAACTAAATTGTCAAAGTTAGAAGCTGAAAATCAAGCAAGAAAACAGGAGAATGAACGACTCATGGGTTTGTTAAGGATACAAAATGATCAGATCGAGCAATTACAGAGAGAATCTAAGAGAAAAAATATTATTATCTTTGGAATCGATGAAGCTAATAACGAGGATCAAAAAATGCAAGAACATAAAGTAGCTGAAGTGGTGAAAATAACTGGTGTAGAGTTTGATGCAGAAAAAGATATAGTTGAGATTAAAAGAATAGGCAAAAAAAAAGAAAACAAAATCAGACCGATAATGGTAGAACTTCGAAATGGTAATAAAAGAATTGACATCCTGAAAGCCAGTAAACAACTTAAGAGAACTAAATTTAGCATCAATGAAGACTTCCCGAGGGATGTACAGGAACAACGTAAAGTGCTTAGAAAACATTTGATCTCGGTAAGAGAACTAGGAAAGCGTGCAACAATGCGGTACAACCAACTCATAGTGAATGGAACTGTATACACAGTAGAGGAATTGATGAGGAGCCAGGAAATTGAAGACGGGAAGAGACACCTCGGCGTGACACCACATAGAAAAACAGGCACAAGAACCACAAGTGAGAGATCACAAATTCGCTCATTTATTATTAACGAATAGCTTGGGTTTTACACAATTTTTTTTTCTCGCTCTTCTATTGTCAATTTTCATTGTGATTTTGCTGCATGAACTATATATTTATTTATAGACACTGTACCGGATTTCTTGCTATATTGATTTGTATCAATTTGAAGCAATAAAGATATTATTATTATGATTATTATTATTAGAAGAGAATGAAGCATCTACATCAAAATCTAATGATTCAAGCAAAAATTTGGAAGTGAACATGCCAGTAACTTCTGGAAATTAAGCATTTGTATCCCCTGAAATTATCCGCATTCCCAAAAGCCCCACCAAGGAAAAGTATCCGCGAACCAAGAAACAAAGGAAAATGCAGAATAGCAACTGACACTCCAGAAAAAATAGAACTTGAGGAAAGACATGCTAAGAAGAAACCGAAAAAGGAGAAGATAAAATCTGTAAAACGCAAGATAGGCCAAGATGAGGACACCGATGAAGAGGACAAAATTTATTTTCATGGCAATTCATCTGAAGATGAGCTAGTGTTTGATAGCGATGAAGATATTCCAAATTCAAAAGATGTTTCTGAAGGAGACTATTTATAGTCAAGGTGCACGAAAAAGCTAGCATTCGAAATTACGAGGCCAAAGTTCTTAGCAAGTTTCATAATGGCTATGAAGTAAATTTTTTAAAACGCCATGTGATCTCAAATAGATTCACTCTACATGAGAACGATCAAGCATTTGTACCATTTGCAGATGTTCTATTTAAGCTTCCTCGTCCTATTATCAAAACAAGAGAAAGATTTAAAGATATGCTGTATTTCAACTTTATTAGTGCATTTGGTTTACATTAATCGCGTTTTCATGTTCCTTTAAGTTGCATGTTTTCCATTTTTTTGTATTAAAATTCTAAAATAAATCACATTTTCTTAGTTCTGATGATTTATGATTCAATATAAAAATATAAACCTTGTCCATAGTCTCCCCGTCGCTTGTCCAATGTCTCCCTTCGGACGGGGAGAGTTTGGACAACCGTAAAGGTTATTATTAATTGAGTTTTTGAGAAAACCATACACATTAATATTAATGTAAAATTGTTTTTACCTTGCCGAAAGTCGCCGCTAACAACCGTATATATCAGATTTTCAAAAATTACTTCCGCCAAGATAAGAAACGAACTAATGTAAAAATTGTCCAAAGTGTCCCCACCCTCCCCTACATGGGCGTTTAACAAACTTAAGTCCAATAAATGAAAAAATAAATTTGTATCATTTAATGGACTTTCTGACAGACTGTGGTACTAAAAAGCATGTCTGTTCTATCTACAGCCCCCATGTTGCAATTATAATTCGTCCCCTCAATACAACAACTAGGTATCTTGTAAATTGTCTTCCTCGAGAAATTCGATCCAAAATTTTGAGTTACGTAAAAAGTTACGAGGAATGAATCAATAGATGTGTTTTTTTCATCAAACGATCGCTCTTCCAACGTTTCTTAGTATTATTATAATTATAAACAATTTTGCATCTGCATTTTTTTCAAATTTTGATTTTTATTCAACATGTCTATCTGTAGCAATGACATTCAACGAAATGATTACACTTATCTATTTTGTTCAACAAAATGATTACACTTATCTATTTTGTATTCTGGCGAAAAAAGTCTATTAGATTTCCAAATAAGCTTTTATTTCATTAAAATATAAAAATACATTCATTGTAACTCACTTTCAGAAATTTCATTTTCTGGAAGCTGCATACGTTTGTCACCCTGAAACGGTAAATTTTGATAGTAGGCTTTATACTGAATTGGGAGACAGGTGGCGTGTTTGCAAATAGAGCCACCAGGTCATCGTACTTTTTCAGAGGAATTTGACTAGGATATAAGCTAAGCTATTTGCAGTAGAAGATCGAGTTTTCCTGCTACAATTCAGGGTTATTATATCAACATTTTCTTTGAACTGAATGACTAAAGGCCAGTGGCGCATCCCGAGTTTGAGTCTGTGGGAGGGGAGGGGGGTAGAGGCAATTTTTAAGTAAGACTTTAAAACATTTTGTGATAAAAAGTATTGCGTCTGTGACAAAAAAACTTGGATAAATTAGGATGTGATCTTTGAAAAAATGGAGCCAGAACAATAATAATAAATAAACTTTATTCACCATTTTTATCCTGTCTTACATTTATTGATATACCTAATTGAATTTTCTCGAAAAGGAACATAGCTTTTACTTGTATACCTATACAGATCGTGTATCGAATAGATGGCCAGTTTTAAATGTTAATTCTCATGATAAGATAAATTGATAATTCTTAAGTGCAAAAGAGCATGAATCCGGAATAAATGACTAAATTAGATTAGTATTAACTTCATAAAAATACCTGTAAAGTAAAACTTTTGTGGGATGTATCAACACAGTAAAAGCAGTCACTTCATTAGAGGGCACTCCAGTGGGAATCAAAACAAATTCTAAACCATGAAATTTCCCCTATATACACTTTATAAACACACTACTCAGCCTGGCGCTGAGTGCAGACTGACGCTTGTGTCTTGTCCTTGTAGATGTATCTAGTGGTGCTGAGTCGACGAAAGTAAGAAAGTGATGCTGCCGGATCGAACAAAAAATCACTGCAGTTGATCTGTATTCCTGGTATATGCGCCACTGCTAAAGGCCAACATTTAGAAAAATTCAACCAACACATTTTTGCCAGCTGACTGCTTTGCGATTTTTATCCTGTTTTCTAAATATCATACTACACTCTGAATATTTCTTCCAATTTAGTATCTGCTCTTGTGTTACTTCATGAACTTTGTATGACTTGTCATCTCTCCTTCTGGCACATAGAGCTATAGGTGCCCAATCTGGCTGATGGAACACAATCGCAACTAAGCCCAACACCATCTCAGGTACCTGCAACACCCTCTCTACTATCTTCAACACCATCAGAACTACCTCCAACACCAGCATCGCAGAAGAAAAACCAGAGAAAAGGAAAATGGAATCGTACGATTCCCTTTTAGTTCAGGCAGCAACTACAATGAAACATATGTCACAACTTGCTTCTCAACCATGTCAAAAGCAAGATTCTGCTCCAGATGAAGTTAATACATTTTGTAACTTCATAAACAACGAACTTAGAGGAATCCGATCAGCTTCTAATGGCTACACTTACAGACTGGAAAAACGCAATATCCAAAATATTATAAACGAAATATGGGATAGAATCGATAATCAATCATGCATTATTACAGTTCCAGAAAGCAACTCGTCCGATTCGAGCCAGTGGACAGTTATTACAGAGCAAGGTAAGGTGACGATTGATTGCCAGGATAGAAACAAAAATGATCACATTATCTCAAATCACCAGACATGTAATTTGAAACTAGACATTATGGATGAACATTTAGAGGATTCTAATTAGATACATTAATAATTTGTTGTTGTGCTTAGATGATTCCTTTTTTGCAAAAAGGTTAATCTGTACTTGTATGTATCTATGTTTTTGTTCTAATTTGAAATAAGTATGTTTTACCTTCAAAAACTCATTTTTCATTGATTCGTATATAGCTTCACATGTTTCTGGAATTATTTTGGAAAGAGTACATTGAGGTATTCTTGTACTGTACTGTAAACTGGAGTAAGATTCGCCAGTTGCTAAGAACCTAAGTGTAACCAATAGGCGATCTGCAATACTTATGCTATTTCTGATATGCGTATTTTCCTTTGATATGAGTGGAGACACTTTGGACACTACATAACGAAAGTTATCATCATCCATTCTTAAGTAGTTCTCATAATGTTTAGGATCTTCGCATTGAAGTTCTTTCAGTAACTGATGATGGATTCCTAACTCCGTACGTCTTGCAATCCATGGCCTAACCCATAGACGTTTCTTCTTTTTACACTGTCGTTTTTTCAGCAATAAACAAATTGTAATGATTGAAGATACAGAAGCACTGGTAGCAAAAAATTGCTTTTTATTCATTTTGCTTTTACATCAAATGTGATGAAATATATTATATAGTGTAATATACCTATAAATTATTTGATAATATTTTATTAATCATATATTTGAGTAATATATATGATAACGAGCTTTGACATAGAAATATGACCGTGCCATAGCGGCCTAAGCCATGCAGATACAGCACTGATCTTTTCTTGGATGGTAGAAGCTAAGGCTGTATTCTTGATAGAACACATTCCTGTAAATGGGAGGACTAGCCTTTTGCGCATTTTTTTCTGTGCAATCTGTTTAATGCAGTGAATACATTAATGTTATGTTCAAATTTGATGCTAAGTACTTTCTTTATGTTTTATTACGGCAATAGTGTGATGAGATAACTGGAAACTTTTGAATGTGATCGCTCACACTTTGCAAAATTTCAGGATGTGTTACTTTTTTAATATGTTTGCCTCTTTTATCCATCGTATTGACATTTTCTTCTAGCCTGTTTTGCATAGCAATATCAACTACTCCTTTGCGAATTCCCAATATGTTGATGAACATAACTTTACATACTTGAACTTTCGCTTTATTTTTGGGCAAATAGAAAGTAATGGTGTTATGTCGCTTAGAATTTTGCTTGTTAGACCACTTTTTATGTTTTTTCTCTGTATTGCTCTTTTCCTTTCATAGCTGTCAAGCGGGTAATATCTTCGAAAAATATTCATCCTCTCATCGTGAGATATTTTTTCACTACATTCACGACGACAGCTAGTAGAACATGGTTCCTTCATTGCAACCCCAGGAACATAATTTCCCCTTGAGTAAACATAACTTTCTCCATGTTGTCTTCTGCTCTTTGTTATATTCCTTTTCCATAATTCCTCTCTACTCTTTTTTCTTCGAGATAGATCTGTTTTGACAGGAAGTTCCTCAATTCCCTCCAGTTCCATAGTATTATCTACAGAACCCTCATCATTACTGGAATTGGCTTCAGAAGATGGGACATATTCAGAATGGTCAACTGAAAAAGGTTCCTTATCAGACTCCAAATCGGCCGACGGTCGACGTTGGTTATTAGAGCGCGGATTATTCTCTTTATTCATTACATATTGTGAGGTGTAACCATTTTGACCTATAAAGAATAACGAAAGTTTTGTGTGAATTGAAATGAAATTCTTCAACATTTCTTCGATTTATGAATTGTAATAAAAATACATACCCGATATATTAAGTTCAATTGCGAGCCCAATGGATGTTTCAATCTGTGTCTTTCAGATTACCCGGTATATTTCCCAACTCAGTTACAAGCTCTACTGATTTCGCCTTTTTTGTGCCTCATTCTGCTGATTGGTTACTGCATTCATAACTTAAAGAGAAAAAAATCGATCAAATAGCCACCTATATCTTAGTGATTATTCCTAGTGAAGTGAATTTCATTGACTTCAAATTTTAACTCATTACATAACTTCAAACGGAAATCACATATTACTTTTTGCCATTCAAAAACGTTATGAGTCTTACCTGCAGAATATTTCAATTCTATACGAGCCATGTCTGCTATTATCTTACCTCTTTTGATGCCATTTTCACTTATAATCAACTGAAGTAACACAAATATAACGATACCAATATGGCCACATGTCACCAATGAACCTATTCCGCTTAGCGATGCACAATTAGATATCTTAAAATTGAGTATTATTCATAGATAACTCAAAATGGCTAATTTTGATGTTATCTAGTTGTAGTATTGAGGGGATGATATTCTAGTACACGTTCTGGTTTTAGAATAGAAACATTTTGTTTAGTTTTTTTACTACTATATCCTTCATGTTGTTAGAATGAAGTGTGGTAGGCATTCGAACTGCTCGTTTATATACCCATTTTAATGCAAGCATATTTGTAGTCTTGTAGCTAACTAACTCACCTTTAGCTACTTTTTCTTACATGGGTGGCATGTATTTTCTGTTTGCTTTTACTGTGCCACATGCATTTGTGTAACCGATCAAACCAAAGTGGACTGATGTACCAGTTATTAACAAATAAGGTGTGCCCTTGATTTAAATAGGGCTCCATTAACGTATATACAATGTTTCCCGTAATTTTTAAATCTATATATTGTCTAAATGCCAACCTTCCTTTAAAAAACATTAAACAAAACGTTACGAAAAGTGGGCTTTAAATGATCTATAACCATCCGCAACTTGAATAGAGTGTCTTTTTTTCAACGGTATTATTATCGGAAAAATGTAACATACGCAATAAACTTAAATATCTATTACGTCCCATAATTTGAGGGAAAATAGGTGTAGACAAAAAAGTGTCCGTTGACTAATAGGCATTAATTTTTTGTTTTTTAAGTTGAGCCATGAGAAAGGCTATAGCTAAAAAAAACAATATATCTCATACACGTCTTTCCACTTTGCAAAACGCGACTTATCTTCAATTGTGCCTTGTTCCACAACGTATTTGTGAAAATTGTTAACAATTTTTTGTACAAACTCTACCGTAAAAGATATTTTAAAATTACTTACAATACTCGGGTTACTTATTAATTTCTGATTCATACACTCTGATTTGTTATCAACAAAATTATGAATATCTGGTTGTAAATTTCCTTTTTCCCAATCAAACATTGGGACTTTTTGACGTTTGGCTTTTGGAACTGAAGTGCTGGGATTTGATGAGAAAGCTGCAATCTCTTAACTTTCCAAAGCATCATAATTTTTATTAGAATTTGATGAGATGCTACTTTCTCCTCTTTTTCCAGTTCGCTGTAAGATGTATCATTTTCTTGTTCATATGCATGCAAAACAAATTCCTCATCACTGTCACTATTCATTTCGTAATGTTCGGATTCGGTAAGGTATTTGCGAGACATATTAAACAAAACTAGATTAGAACTTTGTGCATTTCGTGCTTATATCTAAAATATGATAGAAGCATAAATACAATATTCTTATTGATTAATAATATATACTTACTATGTTCAACTATCCACTTATCTAAGAGATCGGGCCGCAATTCGGTTAAATATTTAATTCCAAATTTAAAAAATAACATATTTTATCAGTTATCATGAGAAGAAAGCGCTGATCTATACGGTTTCCGCAGAGGAACTTTAATATGTTTAAATTTGTGGTAAATGCCTCCCAGAACAAAATCAAATATCTTCTATAGGCAACACATATTACATACATACATCGTATTCGTTCGGGTCCCGCAGTTAGTGGTTAGTGCATGATAAGGGTGCGTATATCTATCCGGTTCACGTTATATTCGAACAAAAGATTATTTTGCGTATATACCCGGTTCCCGCAGTGAAAGGGTTAATAGAATACCTAATAGGGTGGCAACTAATTAACTAAAACCTTAATTCGCTACCATTCTTCTAAATGTTCCAGAACAAATACACGTCACCCATTCTCTCGCGCATGCCCGCCCCGCATCACCTAATAAAACCAGAACGACCGGCGAAAATCTCTTCCTAGAAAAAGTATATGTATCGGAATTTCTAATATATATACTTTCTCTATGCCTCTCCTCTACCTTGCCCATCAACTCATACACATATGTTGATTATCATCGCTTAAACTCAACCTTAAGGTTATCATGCCTTCGTATTAAGATTAAAAAACGAATAATCGTTCTTAATTGAAAATTATAAGTTTATCAATAAATCGCGAGTGATTTCTTCTTCTCTGTTCCAATGAGATTGCGTCTCATCTGAGACGTCCATCCAATTTTCTGCTAAATGGAAGGTACATCTGGAGCAAAGTTCATGCCTCCCATCTGTCTTTGCCTAAGTATAAGGATTTAGACACTCTTCTCGCTCTGTGGTTGTGAGATCATTAACAAAAGAACAAGCCAAGCTAGCTAGATAGCACCTTATTAGTAGTTCAAGAAAACATACTGTCACATGCTAAAGCAATAAATAAAGCGAAAATGACAACATTATTAATGAAAATTTACTGTCTCGACCCTTACTTTGTGGAATCTACTCATATTACTAACTCAGAAATCTTTCAGTTTCGATAGTCTCAAAGTCCAAATGACAATTCTTTCAATAAATTATTATGACTGCAACTTTTTTCACTATCCTTAATAAATGGCCTCGCATCGTCACGCATTCTGATGTCATTATTATTGAACTGTCAAATTTATATACAACTGTTAATGATTGTCCCAGTGCTCACATATGGGACAGAAACATGAGCATATACGAAAAGCATGATATAGTTTGTTGTTAATACTTTTCTCACGGGTTAAACGGTTAAATTCAGGTACACATTTGTTGAAATTCAGCAGCATATATTTTACTTGTCAACTCGTGACATTACCGTTATCAGAATTATGAGTGTATGAAAGTAGAGCTGGATGTTTTATCTCATATGAGTAATTTGTTGTTGTATGCATCCTCTAAACCTAAGATTATTTGAAGAATCGAGAAATGGATTTATAATGAATAGTTTACTATTATTTGGTAGAGGTTTGTTTCTAGACAGGATAGTCATTTCCTCTTTAAACGCATCTCATTCCGAATTGTGAAATGCAACTTCTGCGACCTTCAAGCGACTTTCCACCTCAGTTTGGACGACCGGGCACTCTTTGTAATGGTTTGTATTATAGACTTGGATTATGATTTATTGTTTAATTCACACCCGTTCACAGTACATACATGAGACTGAGTATACCGGCTTGTGTGTGTCATATGATTGACATATGGCATATCAGTGCAGCCAATCTTCAACTGATTATTGATTTACCTAACATTTTCCCTTTTTATGTTACAATTACAAATCTAATTTGTCTGGGGGTTTAACTAATCTGCCAGAACTTTTGTTACTTGCTTTGTTGTTTTGACATTCTCTGGCAGGCTAATTTCACTTTGAGCCTTATTTGAAGATTCGCTGCTTACACTTAGATTATTACTCGAGTCATGGTCTGCCTTAGAGTTACTGCTTACATCTAACGCAACATTTGAATTATTAATTACATCTAATTGTACCAATGTAGTATTGCTATCATCTAACTCATAATAATATTCGATCTTATTATTAGAGTTATCCCTTAGGTCTAAATCACTATGTTCACGTACAACTACTCTTTAACCTAACCTAACCTAAAGCTAAAGAGAGAGCCTTTTAGAACACGCAACACGCAAAATTTTCTGTGTAACAGAATCTTTGATATTTGGAATAGACTTCCTCATCGAATAGTGGATTCAGAAAATGTTGATAGTTTCAAAAATCAAATAGACTCATTAGTTTAGTTTTAGGCTACCCTTACCATGGAATTATAATAATAAATGGTTCTATTATAACTTCTGAAGATATGTTTTAACTTAGAAGCGAATATTATTTTGTCACTTGTGGGCATCTCATTAGGAGGTAACATTTATAGCAAAAATGTAATCTTAAAGAGGAAGTAACTGCAGGCATTTTGGCTAATTTGCTGTCATTAGTATGGTATTATAAACTGACGTATCTACTTAATGTTGGGAACCGAATTTGTTGGAGACACGAGATTAATCAATGTATGGCGACACACTACAGCAAACCAAGCACACATTTATGGTAGCCAATTTAGAATGCAGGGTAATAAAATAATGTGTGTCACCTATAATGAGGTTTTTAACTTCATACGTGACAATTTATTGTTATTTTTCAGGTAATAACGAAATAAAATAAACGGTTTTGAAGATTAAAACTAACTTTTCCGCAACTGTGAGATGCCCTGAACAATATCCTATCATAAAATTGTCACTGGTATACACTTCGGAGGCTGTATCGTGGTAACAAAACCGAAATATATCCAAGTATAATATTGGTCACTTGTATACACTGCGGAGGCTGTATCGTGGTAACAAAACCGAAATATATCTAATTATAATATTGGTCACTTGTATAGACTCCGGAGACTGTATCGTGCTAACAGCCTGAAATTTCTCCGAAAATGACTTCCAGTGCCATAGCACCTGTTGTACTAGCTCCAGGGAGCTGAAAATAATTAAGGTTCATCTATAAGATGCCCTGAGCAATATCCAATCATGAAGTTGGTCACTTTTGGATACTCCGAAGGCTGTATCCTGCTAACAAACTGAAAATTCTCCAAAAATGACAAAAATTTGGTACTTGGAGTACCATATAGCATCCGTTGTACTGGCTCTAGTGAGCTGAAAATCAGTAGAGTTCATCTGTGAGACTCCCTGAAGAGTATCCAATCAATAAATTGGTCACTTGTATCACTTCGGAGGCTGTATCGTGCTAGCAATATGTGAGATGTCCTGAACAACATTCAATTATAAAATATGTGACTTGTTGCACTCTGGAGGATGTATCGTGCTGACAAGACATGTTATGAAAAGTGGCCGACGACGACGACATACTCCCAGGATTTTTTTTCTAAAAACTGTTTTTTCGTGTTGTTCTTGCTGGAAAAATTCCAAAATTCCAACTTTTTTGGGCTAAACCATATAGATAAGCTGGGCGGAAAAGTAATAATGTTTATGTTTAGTTTTGAAATTTTTACTTTCAAAAAGCGAATACATGGTAATATACTATTAGTTAAATCATACATATTCCTAAATAATAATATTCCCATAAGATATTTTGCATTTTGATATAATTATATTGTGGAGCATCAATATTTCTGATACTCTTCATTCAGACAGATTCACCTAGCGGCTTCACAGTTAATTCTGTTACCTGAAAAATAGTACAATTCAAGTTAAAAACATCCGTCTCCGATTAATTCACATTTAAATTGTTGAATTTTTTTCTACAAATCAGAATAAACATTTTTAACGAACGTGCAGGTGAAGGCCTGCCACATAGGAGTACCAAGATTCAAGATCAAAGAATTAGTATAATAACATGTCATGTGACAGAAGGGATGTTCAGAGATGTAGAAAACATCGAAATGACTTCTTTGCTCTTTCGAAATATGCATCATAATTGAGGGTTTTTCGTTCTTAAGCATGAAGTCAAAACGCATAAGTCTGTAGTGGTGTGAGAACCACTGAGAACGTCAAATATGGCTTCCAGGTCTTATCATATCATAAATATGGGAATAATTGAAATTAAATTATTAATGTAAATCACAGGATATAGAACTAATGTAAAAACATCTGTTTTTTGGGGTAATTCAGGTTCATTTGTCGTAATATTACAGTTAAGGATCAATATTTTCCGCAGGAATGACTTTTTGACGATATTGTCAGTTCGACACTGACCGATAGATTTTACAGATTGGCGTCATCGGCGTGGTTGCATGTCACAATGAAAAATACAAGATACCTTGCTACCAATATGAACTATTAACTGATAAATTATAAATCATCAAAATGGAAGGAACTATAAATCATCAAATTAGAAGAATTATATCTAAGAATTCGTATGAAGGATTCATCATTGAAATAAAATCACTATACTGTGGGAAATTTAGATAGCTTAACAAAATATGTTGCAAGGCACTAATAATTGAAACTACTGGACCTGAACTGTTGGAGGAGTTCCCAAAACATATAACACAGCATTGGCGATATCCTCTGGCTTCAGCGATGGAACTACTTTCAATAATTCTTGCACTTGTTTATCTTCAGTGAATCCATTAGCTTCAAATATGTCTGTCATTGTACATCCAGGACTAACGCTCTGAAAAATAGAGTTGTAATAATGCTACAGTTACAATAAATAAATCCACTCCTGACAGTTTCCACTAAACGCACAAAACAGAAACACAAACTCGTGTCGAATAGAACAAAACTGCAACCTTTTGCAAGACTGGCGTGCTGGAGTTTTTTTAGAGGTGTTTTGTACTAAATTGGTAGGTTTGTTTTGAAACACTGGATAAATTTTTGATTTTTACATATCTGTAATTGGTAAATGTTCTAAAAAGCAGTAGACCACGGAAGAAATCAGTATCTTAATGGATGCATTCAGGAAATTTTTGGGACCCAAAGGATGCCAACTATAAAAATCTAATCGAAAAACTGGAAGTTGAGAGAAAAATAAAAAATTAATTTACCAATATCAAAGTGAAAAAAGGAATTATAAAAAAATTTAATCATCTGGAGCGAGGCAGCAGGATTTTAGACCCAACTGGTATGCTTGACAAAATGAGTTTTATGCATAACAGAAAAGGCCCGAAAACAAAAACAAATCTCGAACGGAACGTAGCCCTAAAAGTTTTGGGTTTGTTTTTCAAGCTCTAGAAAACACAAACAAAAAAGTCAGTTAAGTGCCCCCCGCCTAATAGCAATTTTCAACAAAAACATATTTGGTCGGTCCTTCATACAGAAGAAGGCCGTTAATGATATATCGTCCAGCACTCTGTCCTGCCAGAAGCCTCTTCCGGAAGGACAGCTGGACAATCCAATTGGTCCTGCAGGAAGGACGCTCTTTTTGATTTAAATGTCCTTTCAGTAGGACTCAATGAGCTTCCAGCAGTACCGCGACATTTTCCATAGGCGTCAGGAATAATTTTGTCAATAGTTTAAAATATTAATTAAAAATCAATCAATTCATTAAAAGTTATTTTATATGTACGGCATTGATAACTTATTTTTGACAAAAATAAATCTCACTAAAAAATAACAAAAAGTTAATTCTCAAATAATTTAAAAAACTACAAAACTTCTCAAATAAAAAAACTAAATTCTCAAATAAATAAAAAAACTAAATTCTGGAATAAATAGAAAAATGAGAACAAAAAGTTATTTTTGCGTTATTCCGTGTAAGACGTGATACGCAAAACAATTGCGCCCAGTAGTAGGAGAACAAAGAATAGCATTTTGAACACAGGGTTCACAAAAGTAACCTGTTTTTTGTTGTTTGTGGTGAATACGAGAACAAATGATACACTTGCGTTGAACACGTCGTCTTTCTCTATGCTGCTTAGTGCAACTAAACGGTGTGACGTAGGTATGTTACCGGGTTATTCATTTTGCCGATCGCTTAGTACTGTTTGTAGCCTATTATTTGAATTTGCAACATTTTTTTCCGCTTCCCAGTTATGGTTTAAGATCTGCTAAACCAAATTCTTTGTAAAAGTAGCATGAGATATTTTAGGATCGTTCTTGAAATATTATATATATTGCAGTACTACAGGCCTCAAAGGCCCAAGCCTAAAAAGGAATTACAATTCATTTAAAAAAAAATTTTCTTCCTCCATATGCTTTACTAGTAGTCTCCATTTTTGTCTGTCATCCGCTATCTCCCTCCATCTTTCCACTCCCTTTTTCTTCAGATCCGTCGTGACTGCCTCTAACCATTTCTTCTTCGGTCTGCCCTTTCGCCGTTTACCCCCTCTCGCCTCGAAAATAACTCTACTGGGATGTCTTTCTCCTGCCATTCTTCTGACATGCCCCAGCCATCTTATTCTCTGTGCCTTTATATGATGAACTATGTCCGGACATCCATAAGTTTCCGCCACTTCTTTATTCGTTAGTCTTCTCCAAGCTCCATCTTCTAGCTTTTTGCCTCCAAATATTTTTCTGAGTTTTCTTCTTTCCCATATTACAATTTTATTTTCATTCTTTTGTGTAAGTATCCAGGATTCGCAGCCGTATAGTACTTTTGGCCTAATTATCGTTCTGTATATTCTTATCTTCGCTTTTTTGGAGAGTACTTTTGATTTCAATATATTACTGAGGGCTCCTACTGTTCTGCTTCCTTTGGAAAGCCTCTTATCTATTTCATCTGTTTCGTCGTTTTTATTATTAATTGTTACCCCTAGGTAATCAAAACTGTCAACTTTCTCGAAGTTATATACCTGGTTGTCTGTTCTGAAGGTTACCTCTTTTATCCCATCAATTGTATGATTTTTCATCTCTTGAAATATTTCCACGGTAAATATGCATTAGTTTCTATAATTCCAATAAATGAAGCGAATAATCTGTGCTTCCAATTATGTGTAAGCCAACTCTGTTCCAGTGCCAACCCGGCTTGTCGCAAATGATTGTAAATATCAATAGACGGAGAACCTTCATAATATTCTTCCACAAGTTTTATTCGCGGTACGTCAAATGTATATTTTTCACCATTTTGATCCACTCTTCGTTTTACACATGATAAGCCTTCAAGAGTAGTTCCACATGTTCCAACAAATGTGTGTGTTTTAGCATCACGCCAAGCAACCGCAACTATTTCAATGTCATCGATTCTTATTTTACATGTCACAGTAGCACCGCGTTGTTGAGGACAATTTTCTTTCAAGTATTTGATTGGGTAATTTCTAGTTGCAACCTTTACCATTCCTAGAAAGTACAAGCCTCGACGGGATAATTCCTCGGCTATTTTTACAGAACCAAACCAGGCATCACCGACTACAATACGTCCAGATCCGTGATAATTTTCAGTCAACCGCAATGTTGTTGCTGTTCCAGCACCCAACCCCCTCTGCTACTTTTTCCCAGCCATAGCATTTTTTCCTTCATTTATTTCTAGTCATCATTATATTAGTTTGACCATCGGCTAGTGTTTTTTTCTCACATCCAACACATCCGACACCTTTGGGTTTACCGGCGATTTTGATAACAGCTGGTAAGCCCTCTGAATGGTGATTACCTCTTCCATACCAAGAGAACATAGATTCATCAATACAGACTTTATAACCAGGAGAAAAAATGTCATTCCATTTGGTTTGTAACATATTGACAAAAGGTCTTATGCATTTCCATGTATCAGTATCCGCAGTGTCTCCAGTGACGAAACAAAATGCTTGTAGTATACGCTCAAATCTATGGTAACCCATCCCGAATCGGACTCCAAAAGCTGGTGGAGGGAATAAGCTATTGTTCTCTTTGATAGACCAGTAATCACGTCTATTTGGTAATACAAATGTGCTCATGGCATATATAAGTCCGATAACTTTGAAAAATTCTGTTTTAGAGCAGGTCTTTGTATCTTCTCGCATGAGGTCAGAATTGGTCGCTTCTAGGAAAGAGTCAATATTTTCCCCAGGGAATATCATTAGCCAAAAATCTAATTCATTCATTGCAGCAACATCACCTACATTTAGTTTTGGATTGAATTTTATATCTTTATAACGATCAATTCTTACTTTCCAGAGATCCCATATGGTTTCATGTGCAATAATACTACTAGTTTTTCATCTCTCGCTAAAACATTACGTTGTGTATTATAGACATCTTCATAATCACTTTCGCTTTCAGAAGAAGTATTTGATGACTCACTTATAAAGGATTCCTCGGTATTTCTAGAAGTAGATAGAGGGCTGCTGTATTCTTTCTGCAGCCTTAGTGTGAGGGTGCGTCAGTATGGTAGAGCATAAAAGGGGTTGGATGGTTAGATATATTTCTTTATTCAACCTACAATAATTATCTACAATTAAAACCTAAAATTCTGTACAATAAATATAAACACCAGATTTTTTGGTCCTGGAGGCTGGCAATCCCTCTAGGGTGGTCGTCGGATTATTCTTCTCGGTTGTCCAGCTTCCTCACTGAGATGTCAGGTTCCTATAACCAAAGGAGTGTGTGTGTCAGGGTCGAGATCCCGCGTTCAACGCACAGCGTGATCTCGGAGGTCGGGAGTTTGCTTCCGTCCCGGGCTCAACGCGCTCCGGAATTTCGGCTAATCGGAAAGGCCTCGGTCCTGCGCTCAACACGCTGCAGGGCTTGACCTAGGGTAGTTGGCGTCCGCCCTAAGCTCAACACACTTTAGGACTTCGTCCGATATACAGGTTCGCTTAGCGTCTAGCCTCGAGTTCAACGCACATCGAGGGGTCAACGAGAAGCGGGATTTTTATGTGTTCACGATTCCTAAGCTCAACACGCTCCGGAATATAATGCAACACTTCGGTTATTTTCAGTTGAAGCTTCCTATCGTTATTCTACGTAAGGTAGAGCTTGCCTGGTATATCGCAGAACGTATGCTTTGGTAGTATCGGTCAAGTTATAAGCGGTGCTGGGTGTCCAACTCCGTCTAGTTTGGTTCGTCTAGAGTTCTGTTTTCTGATTATTTATCGGGGTTATTTTATGTTCAAAACGACTGTGTCGTTACAATAGAATCGGGCTTGATATTATTACGACAACGAGTACTACATGCTGCAAAAAAGTGTCAAGTATAGTCGGAAAAAATTTTTAGATTTATCAGTATAGTAGGTATTACCTTCAAGAAATACTAATTCGATATTCATTTTTATAAAACGCAGACGATAATTTTCGAATTACTCCATAACAATTTGCATTTTATAATTGCTACCGAAAATCGATTTATTCTAAGTATTTTCTGCATCTTAATCAAATAATGTGGCTTTTGCAGCCACGCGGTCGCCTATTTTAAAGCTCATCTTCACGCACGTCTATGCATTCAGGAGACAACAAATTTTAACATTCACTCGCTAATAACTTCTTTGTTACTGAACCGATTTGGATGAAATTTTCACAATAGATAGGCAACTTTTCGTGCTGATTCTTTTGAACCTATTTCCGTCCATCTATCAGTACTCGTTATATTCGAAATCGTGTAAGAAATGTTACCGACAGGACGCTCCGTCCTGCCGGTAGGACGCCTGGGCGTTCTATCATTAAGTGATAAAATTTAAATTTAGGCTACCTGCAAAAAACAAGTAATTTGATTTTGGTAGAATTAGAGGCAACATTTAATTTTTATTTTTATAGGAAATAAAACAAGATGACTTTTTTATAGGAATTCTATATAAAATGAATCAAGCCACTATTTTTTAGACGAAAAACAAACTTTTGCTTATTTCTTCAGTAAATGTTTCTCCTTTTTACGTAAACTTATTTCTTAAAGACTTTCTGTTTTAAGAGAAATTTTGCATTTGTTGTTAAAGATATTATCATTGAAATATTATTAGAGATATTACCTGCATATGTGATAATTTTATATTTTTTTATTTCTTTAGTTTGTTTAGGAAATATTCTAATGCCACTTTTTCCTCTTTTTTATTAATTTATGTATTGAAATTAACTGTCTCGACCGTGGAATCTGCTCATATTAGCGTTTTAAATGAAACTCACCGGTTCTAGTTAATTCCACAATATAATAAAAGTTATTGAAAATTCTAAAAAAATGACAATTGTTTCGATAAATCAATATCATCGTCAGTTACATTTCATTTGATGCCTACCTGATGTTTAGTAGTTATTTTTGGCTAGACCAAGAAGTGACCTAACTTGTGATTGACTTTATATATGTTAATAGAAAAAAGAAGAAGATGTGATATTACAAATATTGAAGCTTAGATATTATTAGCCCTATGGTGATATCCTGGATGTCATTTTTCCAATTAAGATCAGTATAACTGTGCAATGATATAGAAAACCAGGAAAACTATATCTGCTGATCTTTACAATTATCACTTAAGAAGACACTTTATTAGTGGAGAACTCCCTATATTCAACTGTTCATTGACAACTTCATATTATGGGTTTCTTAGTAATTTTGAAATCCGATACAGTGAACACTTACGAGCATACAGATTAAAACAACCAGATAAATCCCACTACGCAAAACATCTACTTGACACCAATCATTCATTGACACCTAACACAAAACTAGAAGTGCTGCATATTTGTGGAAAGAAACAAGAACTGGATTTCCTTGAAGAATTGGAAATTAGAAAACATTTAAGAAACCCACAATATGAAGTTGTGATTACGAAAAGAGGTCTATCATACATAAGAATCCTCATTGTCCACAATTATATGGAACCATTAAATTACATAAAATAACGAAACCAATTAGACCTGTAGTTTCTTATGTTAATACTCCTAATAATATATTGGCAAAGAGGCTCAACAATATACTCAATAGTTACGGATATGAATCTCAGTACTCAGTTAGAAATTCAATAGAACTAATCAAAAAGTTGAAAGCAATCCACTTGCAAGATAACTATAAACTCATTTCGTTCGATGTAAGTAATATATATATATATATATATATATATATATATATATATATATATATATATATAATATATGGATGAATATTTTTATCTTCTAATAATTTTTTACAAGTGTTAGGCATTCTTTAGGATGAATTTTAGTGAACATAGGTAACATCAAATGAAATAAATTTAGAGTTGTCTTGTATGTTGAAGGTTTTTAATTTTTTGATTAGTTCTATTGAATTTTTAATTGAGTATTTAGATATATATCCGTAATTATTAAGTATATTCTTAAGTTTATTTGCTAACACATTATTAGGAGTATTAACATAAGAAACTACCGGTCTAATTGGTTTCGATATTTTATGTAATTTAACGGTTCCATACAATTGTGGAGAGGGAGAATTTTTGTTTACGATGTACCTCTTTTCAAAATCACTTAAAAGATAATTTGAAGTATTAACAATATCTCCTACAATTGGTCCGGTGAATATTTTCCCATGCATCATTAATATCGGATAACATAACCGACATAATTTTGAAGTCGTATCTCTTTCTATTAATAGTGAAGAACAGAACAAAATAATTTGTCATTTGTAGGTTATGTTATCAGATATTAATGACGCATGGGAAAAGATTCACCGGACCATCTATACATTATTAGAAAACTTTTTTGTTGGGTCTGCTCTAAGAATTTGTACATCGCTAGATTCTATAAAGTTATATATTTTTAAATTATAATCTCGAGTTTTTATTATAAGTAGAAAATAATAACCTAACAATCACAAAATCTTACAAGGGAAACGCCACATATTAAGAGTGTTCGCACCAGATTTGGCGATCATAAGCTGAAAGTTGAAACTTATATTGGGCGATAGAGAAATAGTAATCCCATGTAATATTTAAAAAGAATTTTTAAAGTAGATTTGACTTACTGATACTTTTATTTTTTTTCCAATTGTGATGAGCTCATTCCTCAATGTTTCCGATAATGCAGTTACAGCGAATTTTGTAGCTGGATAAACGTTATTGTACGGAATTTTTGGAACCTGATGACCGGCCGTACTATTGATATTAACGATATGACCATCGATATTGTTTTCTTGCATAGATTTAATAGCTTCTCTTGAAGCAATCGCTACGGCTAGGATATTTGTGTCTAATACTTTTTTCCAGTCTTCAATGTCACCTGAAAAAATTCATTATAAAAGTGTAATAAAGCTTATTTCTTATCATATCGTAATTTAAGCATAAAAGTGTGTATCCTTGAGCTGACATTCGAAGATAAACATGAATAATAATTGAATTTTGTTAAAATTGATCCTGACATAGTTATTTCGAATTGGGCAAAGGATTTTGCCGTGGAAAAAATTCTTTCGAAAAAATCAGTGTGATAAGTTTGAGCCAGAGTGATTTTTTTATTTTTAAAAAAATCGAAACAATGAATTTTGTTTTGACAAAACCCAGAAGCGCAGGTCGTAGTTAGTTTTCCCAAATATCACAAATGCTCATGTTTATAGTAATATAAATGAGCAACTGGTTCCCTATGCGTCTTTCAGCAGGCTACCATGAATGGCAGTCAATAAGCAGTTTTTCCTAGCAAAGAATAAGCAATTGTCTTCAGTGCTGTCAACAGCTTTAAATTACAGATTACCTTATTTTACTGGGTTCGAATCACCCAAAAATATGATCTCATCAAGGTTCAAAGCTATTGTATGTACTTGGCAAACCAGTAGTGGATGATTTCAAGAACAATTATGGATCAATTAGACCCATTTCCAGTTTGAGAAGAAAGGTTATAGACTGCAGCTCCCAGATTCTATATTGATTAAAACCGAACAAGCTGCTACTAAATTTCCCTCCAACGGGATGACCTGATATGCTACAATTACAAAGCTGACTGTATCATAGCCTTAGAATGTAGTAATTTTATCAATAAAACTAAACCCATCTCTGGTATATCAACTATAAATTAACCTTTTACCATGCCCCAAATGCTTCCTACCTCAATGGAGTAAGGTATCTGTCACTATGTCTATCATAATCAATCATAAAAAATTAATAATAATCAATTTCGTAATAGAAATAGAATACATCATAGTCCCATTCGAGCCTGTAAATATAATTTGTACTCCACATTTAAACTTTATCGCTTGAATATATGTATAACAAGTATATCCGTACATATATAATAGGTCTTCTAAAGTAAGAATCACCACATTAAAGAAAATTTTCTTTTCCTTCTCCTCAAGAGTAAGTGGACTCAAAAACTGCCTCAGCATTCAACACTGATCAAAATACTCTTCAATTATTGTTCCAAATTATTCAAGAGGGCTTCCTCGACGTCTTCGTCCTCCAGAATTCAGTGTAAGGTCAAACAGTGGCTACTGCAGCTTTCAATTTAAATTTTTCTCTAGGCCTCAAAACAATTCCGGACGTACTAGTGGTGAAGCCGATTACTTCCATATACATTCAGAAATTGAAGCTATTTTAGCCACAAAACTATTTTTTATATATATATATATATATATATATATATATATATATATATTTTTATATAAAAGTTAGAAATGTGTAGTTGACTTACCTTCGGCTATTCTAAATTATTATATGTATTCTTATGTTTTTATTTTTAATTTAATATATAGTCAGTGGCATGTAGACCCCGTCCGGACGCATATATATAAATGGATTGTAACCTTGGTTAATTAATTATTAAATTTTATAGTTGGATATATACGGAAATTAAATGTTTTATAAATATACACCTCTTACTTTGATGATTATGGTTGTTATTCCAAAGAATGAATGAAGTGAGCAATTCTTGCTAAATTTATTATGGATATTGAATAAAATAAAATACAAAACACTTTTCAGAAACTAGTTTAATAAAATTATTGAGATCAAAATTTAAACTATTTATGACACCAAATTTTCCTGATGCCGCCACTGTATGATATACAGTCATGCGCACTCAATTGTTATTGAGCATGAACACTACCGCGTCGGCGCATAGGAGAAGCGTACGCTTTCATCTAGTCCAAAGCTAAGCTAAATGTGGTATTCACAGTTTATGGTACATGCACGAGATATTTACAAGAGTTAACGTTCAGATATACGTTGAAATTATCGATATACTATTCAAGACCAACAATACAATTGCATATATATTAAAGGAAGGAGTGATGTGAAAATAGAATAGTGATGGAAATGAAACAATTAAGCATGCATAAGGAAAAAGAAATGGTTGATAAATGATATTTTATATACAGTGTAAACGATAACGAAACAAATTCAATTATTCTAGGTAAGTACAATTTTATATCTATTGGATATAATTAATGGATATCCATGTATGTGATTTGATATATTGCACCTTTAAATGCTTAGGCCTTTTATGGAAAAATTTAGTTATATGTTGAAAATATATTTTATTGTTCACTATTTATGTTTGGAATTCCAAAATTAATATTTAAATAAAACAGACCTTAATTCTTTCTTCAGTATAGCTATATGTTTCTGCTGCAGGCGTCTCCCCAATTTTTGATGATTTCTTATGCGAAAGAAATGCCCCTTCTGGTCACTCTCCCGTTCTCACACAGTTTTAAAGACATATTTTTATTATTCCGTTACTTTTAAATTCAAAATCTAATTATATTCCATTTAATTATAAACTTTTTTTGTTGAGGACCTTCACTATGATGTTCTCGCTTCAGCTACCCACGCTCGACCTTCTTTTTTTTATAAATCAACAAACTTTTTGACCAGTAAAATTCAAAGCCTTCTTTTTACATTCTGTCACAAAATAATTATTTGTTTGAGAGTTTTTGGTTATAAATGTAGAAATAGTTCTTTAAAACGTCCTGGAGGATATCAACAATTATTTGTACATATGTGTATAGTCTTAAAAGTTTCATAAATTGTCTTTTTCACTTATGACAATGAATTATTTTGATAGTTTTTTCCTTTTTAGGGTTTTCTTATCTACATTAAATTACATAAAACTTACAACCTAAAATATCTATTATTATATATGCAATCGTATAGTTTTAAATTTTCTAATTTTTGCTATATTAATTATGTATAAATTATAAGTTATTTCCAAATTTGCTTCTAATATTAAATATTCTATTAGTAACTAACAAATTTAAGTTGGCAATAAATTCACTGATTTTTTATTACTTCCTGTTTATTAAACTTCATTATTACAATATTTCATTGACATATAGCTTGGCTATGTTCAGTATGTCAACCAACTATTAATTATTCCAAACTCTTTTACAATTATAATCCCTTTTTTGATCATCGTCTGAAAATATTGATAATCAATTATTGACTCGAATACTAATTTATTTCGTTTCAGGTCTCAAGTGATGTTACATTATAATTACCCGGATATTTATATGGCAGTGTTCAGAATATTTTGATAGATGTTGACATTGGCTTGATCTTGGATTATTTATTAAGGTAAAATTTTGTAATTATTTAAACAATACTATTATTAAAATGTTTATTCATTATCCTTTAATTCATTTGGTAAATGCTTTTCTTAATATGTGATTATATAGATGCTCAATTCATTCAATTCGTTTAGATAAACTCTCAGTTTTTAACTTGGTTGTGTCTACTGATACAACATACATATTTATATATCATCTTTGTATCTGGTAACACTTGTTAAATTATTTTAATATGTTAGAGGATTAGTTCAATATATATATATATATATATATATATATATATATAAAGACAGAATTAACGGGCATATCACGCAAAAGCGGTTACAGAGAATGAGTGGTAACCGTAGACATGCATGTTTCTGGCTCATTAGCCTTCATCGGTACGGCATAACCAAGAAAAGGTGTACAACTTGGGAGCAAGAATGTTAATTGAAACATGAGAAAACACAAACAACGGATTTCAACAAGATAACCAAACGCACATTTTTGCCTTCAAATGGAAGATCCCGAGTTTTCAGGACAACAACCAACAGAGACACGGAGGCGTCTATAGCTCTCCTGTCTGAACCTTCCGACCCTGGAAATAGACAAATTACCAATGAAAAGATGAAAGAATAACGCGTGGAATATAAAACAAAGACAGAATTAACGGGCATATCACGCAAAAGCGGTTACAGAGAATGAGTGGTAACCGTAGACATGCATGTTTCTGGCTCATTAGCCTTCATCGGTACGGCATAACCAAGAAAAGGTGTACAACTTGGGAGCAAGAATGTTAATTGAAACAAGAGAAAACACAAACAACGGATTTCAACAAGATAACCAAACGCACATTTGTGCCTTCAAATGGAAGATCCCGAGTTTTCAAGACAACAACCAACAGAGACACGGAGGCGTCTATAGCTCTCCTGTCTGAACCTTCCGACCCTGGAAATAGACAAATTACCAATGAAAAGATGAAAGAATAGCGCGTGGAATATAAAACAAAGACAGAATTAACGGGCATATCACGCAAAAACGGTTACAGTTAATTCTGTCTTTGTTTTATATTCCACGCGTTATTCTTTCATCTTTTCATTGGTAATTTGTCTATTTCCAGGGTCGGAAGGTTCAGACAGGAGAGCTATAGACGCCTCCGTGTCTGTGTTGGTTGTTGTCCTGAAAACTCGGGATCTTCCATTTGAAGGCACAAATGTGCGTTTGGTTATCTTGTTGAAATCCGTTGTTTGTGTTTTCTCATGTTTCAATTAACATTCTTGCTCCCAAGTTGTACACCTTTTCTTGGTTATGCCGTACCGATGAAGGCTAATGAGCCAGAAACATGCATGTCTACGGTTACCACTCATTCTCTGTAACCGCTTTTGCGGGATATACCCGTTAATTATGTCTTTGTTTTATATTCCACGCGTTATTCTTTCATCTTTTCATTGGTAATTTGTTTATTTCCAGGGTCGGAAGGTTCAGACAGGAGAGCTATAGACGCCTCCGTGTCTCTGTTGGTTGTTGTCCTGAAAACTCGGGATCTTCCATTTGAAGGCACAAATGTGCGTTTGGTTATCTTGTTGAAATCCGTTGTTTGTGTTTTCTCATGTTTCAATTAACATTCTTGCTCCCAAGTTGTACACCTTTTCTTGGTTATGCCGTACCGATGAAGGCCACTGAGCCAGAAACATACATGTCTACGGTTACCACTCATTCTCTGTAACCGCTTTTGCGTGATATGCCCGTTAATTCTGTATTTGTTTTATATTCCACGCGTTATTCTTTCATCTTTTCATTGGTAATTATATATATATATATATATATATATATATATATATATATATATATATATATATATATATATGTTTATATAAGATGTACGAATAGTGCGTGACATATAACAATAAGCAACGAATAGATTAGTGGGTATTGCACGCAAATAGAAGAATGGGCTACTGAAAAGAGTGGTAACCGCAGACATGCATGTTGCTGGCTCATTAGCCGTCATCGGTACGGTACAATCAAGAAAAGATGTGAAACATGGGAGCAAAGGTGTTTAATGAAACATGAGAAAATTTAACAGAATTCAGCAGGATAGTCAAACACAACATTTGTGTCAGTAATATTAGAAGATCTCGAATATTCGATACAACAACCAACATAGACACGGAGGTGCATATAACACTCCCGTCTTGATTGTACCGTACCAATAATTTATACCGATTCTGCAAAAGCATTCGATCGCGTGAATCACGACGTATTATTCGAAAAATTACATTGTTTTGGGGCATCAGAAACAATTATAAAATTACTGAAAAGTTATTTACAGAATAGAACATTTATAGTGAGATATAACGGAAACACCTCTGGTAAATTTGAAGCAAACTCTGGAGTGCCACAAGGGTCCAATTTGGGCCCATTATTATTTATTATCTTTATCAATGATATCTCTATATATGTTAAACACTCTAAATTTTTACTTTTTGCAGATGATTTTAAAATTTACAAAGAGATTAAAAATGTGAGAGACTGTGTGGCACTTCAGAAAGTTATTAAGGAAATTAAACTCTGGAATACCCGCAATAAGTTGGAATTTAATGTAAAAAAATGTTGTATAATGTCCATTTGCCGCAAAAAGCAAACAATAGAACTTAATTACCAGATAGGAAATAATACTCTAAATAGATGTTCGGAAATAAAAGATCTAGGTGTGACTTATAATAATCAGTTATCATTTGCTACACACTGTCGTAGCATTAGTAAAAACGCTAATATTACATTGGGTTTCATTGAAAGACAAACTTTTCTTTTCTTGAGTATAAATACGATAAAAGTTCTTTTCAATACGTTAGTTTTATCACAAATACAATATGCATGCGTTATTTGGAGGGGACTCCCACAAATGTACATAGAAGAATTAGAAAAAAAATAAAAACAAATTTTTACGTTACTTGTTTTACAAAAAACATCACCATTGGCCGGATTACCAATTCATCAGAACAGAGGGACTAAGAACCGAATTTGGAATGCCATCGTTAATCACAAGAAGGAAATACTATATGATGATATTTTTATTCAAAATAATGAACAATATTATAAGTTCGATACAATGAATTTCATTACTGCAAATGAGAGTCCCGCCCACACATACTAGACATAAATTAATTTTCAATGTTGCAAGGTTTACCATTAGTTCACCTGTATACTCCATTTTAAAGCTTGCCAATAATGTAAACAGTCTCCATTCATTAGACTTTAGTGTTAAATTGAATAGTTTTAAGGCAACAATATCTAGACAATTAAAAGAACTTGGCATATAAACACTCACTTCTGTTGAACAATCTGCCGTCCAGTATTCAGCCTCACACACAGAGAAATTGTTGACAATAAAACTTTGTAAGAGGAGTATAACTAAAATACAATCCGTGTAAGTAGGTTAATAAACCTGAATGGATTTTAATAAATAAATATCACGAATAGGTTGCATAGTTAAATAGCGTGCGGATATTAAATAAGAAAATTTTTAATCAAATTTATTAAATCTACTTTTCTCATTAATAATTAAAACAATCGTGCATTAGTTAAGAAAACATACCCAACAGAATTGAAAAAGGTTCTTCCCCCTCTGCGCAACTGTGTAATTGCCATGTATAAGCAGGTGAGTAGATTTTATTAATATGCTCTCTCGTTTATCTAACCGTATATTATATCAAATGAGAGCTTATTTTATTCTGAATCTAACTGTACAAGGTTGCCTTATTAAAAAGATGATCCAATCCATGGTTGCTTAAATTTTAAATTTAATCTATACATGTGCGGGGAGAGTGACAGAGATGCGTTGCGAGCGCAACTGCATGCGACAGACAATAATGAAGCGAGTTGTTATTAATGAAGATTTTTCCAATAGCGGAATATAAGCGCGTTCTATAGATTAAATACTGAATTCAATGCAGATTGAAAATTAATAACAATATCAAATTATTTTTACAGACATTTAGTTATCAAAAAACTACATAATTGTATATAGCCATCCAAAAACCAGCCACAATCTTCAGGATTTAATTTAACGCATGAAGCGTCATTGAATTTACATACAGGTTGGCAAATTAATTTTGGCAGTCGGAAGTTTGGCAACGTCCGATGCGCCGTAGCAAAGACGTAAGCGGATTGCAAGAGCTCAGTTCGCTGGCAGAATTCGTAAGCTTCGTTTCGACAGTACAGTTCAGAGAAAAGTGTGATTACCGGGGTTGTGCAATACTAACTTGTTATGGCGACTCCAGAAAGTAAAGTTGTTCATAAAAAGTTGAGTGAGCAGTGTCGTGAAATAAATATGAACGTTTTAAATTTCATGACCGAAGAGGCAAGTCAACAATTCCATTAACAAAGGTAAGCTTTAATTATTGCAATAAAATTTTTAAAACAAAGTAATTATTTAACAAATTTACACTCGATAGTAAATTTTTTGAATCGATTTTCGTACATACAATATTTATTTGTTAAAAGATTTAAAAAAGTGACATTAGGGTGAGACACAGTATTTTATGCACTCATGTGTAAATTTTATGCACTCATGTGTCAGTTTTATGCACTCATGTATCAATTTTATGCACTGTTATGTCATCATGACAAACAAATTGGCGCCGTTTTTAGTCCATTTAGAGCAACCTATATCAGACATTTTTTGGTTGTTGCATGCCTACGGCTCATGCATCAATTTTTCCATTCGTGAAAAAAAGCACTACTTTAAGCACTTGTTGAATAAATAACTATTCTGTTTCTGTCTACAGGAGTATATAAAAAGGCACATGTTTTTTTTGTGTAAGATGCCTATTTAAATGTAATTGGTTTTTTAGCTTACAATTATAATTATTATACTCATTTCATACTTATCTCTATTACGTTTCGGTTTTATTATTTGTTTTGAACGATCTTCCGATTTCAGTTACAATTGCGGTTTCGTCATATTAAAATATGTTTGAACTAAAATCTAAAGATCTTTAAAACAACTAATGAACTGAAACGTAATATAGAATTTTTGATTTTAGTACTTCTTTTAAGGGGCCGAAAACCCCGACAAAAATTTTTGTTTCAAAGAACGGTCACTGAAAACAAATTTAACTACTTTCTCATTTTATTTGTATAAAAATACACATGAGTGAAACTTTTAATACAACATTTATATCGACTTATTTTATTGTCAGGTCATTGAACGAGTTTCTGCTGCTACGAAATTTGGCCAAAGAACGCTTTCCCGTATTAAAAAAGAAGCTCTGGTAGGAAGTAATGCTGACACTGATGTGCCTATTAAAAACAAAGAACGTCCAGTATCCGTATAGATCAATTCGACAAAACTGTGCTTAGAAGGTGCATAATAAATTATCACATATCCGAGAAAAAAGTACCCACGTTAAGAAATGTACACCAAACCTTTGCAAATAGTTATAGCTTCACAGGAAGTCGCGAATCTCTGCGGAAACAAATACATTCTTTGGGTTTTCGTTGGACCAACATGAAAAACTACAGACGTTTATTAATGGAACGTCACGAAATCAGATATTTACGCCTACTATATTTAAGAAACATAAAAAAGTGCAGAGAACAGAACAAACCTATCATTTATATGGATGAAACATACATTCATTCATGTAACACGCACCTTAAAGGATGGAGCGACAAGAGTAACGAAGGATTAAGAAAACCCGTGCATACAGGAAGTGAAAATGGTTTTTTACCTAATGCTGGTATTATGTGGAACTCCCCGTCAAAAACAGGAGATTATCATAATGAAATGGCGTACGAAAATTATGAGAAGTGGGTACAAGAAAAACTTATTTCAAGCCTACCAAAAAACGCTGTTGTGGTAATTGATAACGCCCCATATCACAATGTTCTAAATGAAAAATTACCTACGACTGCTTGGACTAAACAACAATTAAAAAACTGTCTTTCTGAAAAAAACATATATTACAGTGAACAAATGTTAAAACCGGATCTTCATAATGTTGCAAAAATGTACAAAAATGCAATATAAAAATGGATGAATTGTTTATTCGACATGGATTGCAAGTTTTAAGGCGACCCCCTTATCACCCGGACTTAAATCCAATCGAAAGTGTTTGGACGGCACTTAAAGAATATGTGGCCAAACGAAAAGTTATCTTCAATTTTACAAAGGTTAAAGAATTCTGTAATGAATTTTTTGACAAATTTTCTGCAAATGATTGGAAAGTTAGATGTGACCATGTTAAAAAGTTTGAAGATGAATGTATGAACAATGAACCACTTTCAGATACTGGAGTAGATAATATTATTATTAATTTGGATGATGAAGTTGATATAGAAAGTGATTTTGAAGAATCATTTGTAGATGCACATCATTATTTTACTGTTGATGATTCCTGTACATCTAAAACGTATTTTTCATTATAGTGTTTGTTTGTATGTGGTATGACTGAACACATTAAACGCAACAAATGTAATAATGTAAATAGGTGTCATAAAATTGTAGATATTAGAGACGAATTCCACTAGAGTAATATAATGTTTGTAGCACATCTGTACACAGTTCTAAATAAACAATAATTGACGGCACCCACAACCAAGATTGTTTTGTTTTGCCAGTCCTAACTCTGTAAAAAGTGTGAAGTGATGTTCTAATTTCATAGTAAATATTTGCAAAAAACCCAAAAATTTACATATGAAAGTAGAAATATCTACAACAAAAGAGCTTTAATACTTTATTAATATTATTAGTATACTTATTAGACCATCTCACAAGGCGATTTCCCCAATTTGTTTTTCAAATTTTATGTATAAACCCGAATTTTCACATTATTTTCCACTACATATTATTAAGAATAACAATTTTAGAAAGCTTAACAGGTAGGTATGTCATTAACTATTACTACAAACAGATAGGAAAAATTGTTGGCCATTGTTAAATTTAGAAAGTCGTTTAACAATCCTTATCATATTGTACGCTTTATCTACAAAATGTACCTGACTTCCAATTTATATACAAATAAACCTCAATGACGAATATTATGAATAAGGGACCACTTAAAAGACATTAATTTGAAGTAAAAGTGAAAGTTTATGTCTCTTCGAACATATTTATTATTTACATTACATAAAATAATAAAGGGTAATTATAGAATTCGCATGGTTTTTGAAGCAATAAATAATTATGTCTGTAAAAAAAACAATTTTCGTAGAAAAGTCTAATGGTTTTTATTTCCTTATTCATTTAATTAATAATAAAGAACACATTAATGTTATTTTGTTTTGTAAACTCAATTTTATATAGCATTATACATGTGCCACAGTTTATTATTTTTAAATCCAAATTCAAAATATTGTGTTACGCTCGTACGTATTAGCAGCGTCACAACCTTTAAAACTTTGCATGCGGAAGGTATGTAGCCTACTTTTCCCGGTAACTGCGTTTACAACGTTGTCAAGTTGTATGGCTTTCTCGCGCATCGTCAACTGGCAAAGTTAATTTGCCAACCTGTAGATTGTTCGTAACTTTCTGTTGAAGAGACTTCCAGCATGGTGGAATCAGATTTGAGTCTATACCTTTAACCTTTTTTATAAAATTCTCTTTATCATTGCATGTTGCATACGTTTTTTGGAACAGCTCGTAGCTAGTGTCATTGATGTTGAAACAATTTTTGATCCCATCCTGAAGGGCAGTAAACTCATGAACACGTTCAATTTTTTCATCGACGAATAGATCTATTGGTTCTGTTAATGACGCGAATATTTCTCAAAAATCCTTCCGTTTGGAAAATATTTTAAAAGGCTTGATTTTTTCTTTGTTATAAAATGCAGATGTGTAATCACAGCCCGTAAACGCGTGGAAAGCTGACAAACCAAATCTATTACAAAAATTCTACTTTCACAGTAGTTCAACAATTTGCGCTTTTTTTGTATACTCTGAGATTCTTCTAATTTGAGATATCTTAATGATGAAGATTCTGATTTAACCATGAATCGGATTCCCCATGAAATATTTGACTCGCTAACAAATCTTATAAATCAGTTTACCGACAGCGTACCTACTATTACAGAGATATACGATATGTTATTAAAGAATGAATATAAATGGAATCTTATGGAAAAGAAGATAGACGATATCAATAAAATAGCCGACATGTTTACTGTCTGGCTTAAGATTTGTTGCTTAAATCAGTATGGGATATGGTACTTAGTTTCTTCAATATATCTTCAACGATTCCGGAGAAACAACGAAAATTCATATCCATAATTCTTCATCCTTCGAGATAAACGAAGATTTGTATAATTTGGAAAGTGATTTAACTCATATATGTAGTTTAGTGAAAGAGATGAACACCCAAAATAATAACAATAATCAGAAGAAGCGTCCCACCTATATTACATCATCCTCTACACAAACTGAAACATATCCTGAGGTAGCCAGATTCATGAAGTTTCGAACAACTTATCCCCTAATCCCCCATAATCAAAGATGGCATTATGTAATAGTCAACAACCTCCCTGCAGGCTTCACCACAAATCATATTGTACATCATGTTAAAGAAAAGCTGGGTTTTACAGAGTTCATTTGTTGCTTTCCCTTAATCAATTCATCAACATTTAAAATTGGTTTTCTAACAATAATTTCTGCTAGCAAATTGTTTAACAATGATGTGTGTCCACCTGGAGCTTCATTAAAATGGTCTGTTGAATCTTCATTGTCCCAAGAAGACTCGCCTCATCCGACGATGGATTCTCTTCAGCCTGTGAAAGTAAATCAAGTAATACAGCCTGTAATTAAAAGTTCTGACCCTTCTCGTCCCGTAGTAGTAGTCATAACATCTGATAAACATGTTATAGCCGTATGTAAATGAAACATCTTTTCGTGTGATAAATCATTTCAGTTTACAGGAGATTCACACAACGACACTAACTTTCCGCTGGACCCGATGACTCTTCTTACGGTCAGTTTAACACAGGAGTCCTCTACTGGAGGTAATTATTATGTTATATCTAGATTAAGAGAACCGGCTATTTTATCATCTCTCAAGTTATTCCTCGCCTACCTACATGACCAACCATCGTCTGTATGTTTTGAAGGTTATACTTCCACAAGTGAAAAGGTGTTTTTAGCATCCGAGGGTCTGCCGGTTTATCCCATAGCTTTGAGGCAATTCATTATAACTTTCATGATTTTTATGGCATAAGCTCAATTGAAATGGATGAAGATCTATGCACATACAGAAGTTACATCACCTCGGAACGGATAATTCACCAACAAAAAATTAGAGAGTGTAATAGCCGTTACTTTACTGCCGATTCTTTCAAGAAAACATTTTAGTTGATAGGACGTGTCCAGAGGAACTAGAATCCTCACATACTTTTAAGGGCAGTAAATTAAGAATGGTTCTAATTAATATTCAGTCAATTCGCAATAAAATGGACGAGTTGTATATGTTTTTGGAGGAATTGGGGCTCCCGCAGATAGTTGCTATTACTGAACACTGGCTACAAGCAAACGAACCTGTTTTTATTGATTAATTTCTAATTATTAGCAGATATGACAGGAGTAATTCAGCTCACGGTGGAACCTTATTTTTATTTTCTGGCGAGGACTTCTCGGCTGTATTAAAATATTATTTTCTACAAGTAGAAAATACTTTTGAATTTTCCATAATTTACAACAAAAATATCGATTTATCCACCCCAATCAAATGTTCAGGCTTTTTTTGAGAACCTTCTAAATTTACTTGAAGATCTGCCTGTTAAGAGCAAGAAAGTTTCATGCAGTAATTTCAATATCGACTTTACTAATGATTGTGCAACTCGAAGGTCTTTGGTAAATATTTTTGAGTCATTTGATCTAAATATGCACGTGGATTCACCAACTCGAACTACTAAAACAACTTCTTCAATTTTCGATTACATAGTTTTCGACTTTCTACCCCACGATGTGAATCAATCAGTAACGTACTCAGGTCTCTCTGACCATGAAGCAGTTTTCGCCGAATTTGTTTTACCTCGTAAACATCTTAAGAAAAACACTCAGTTGGTGAGAATCTTCTCTCAACAAAACTTCACCAAATTTCATAACTTATGTTTAGCAAATGATTGGATTGATTTTTCTGAGGATATTGACTCTAAATTTTTGGACTTTCTTAATAAAATTATCAGGTGCTTCAATACATAATTTCCTCTTCGCTCTCGTAAAACTAAACATCAAAAATCATGGTCTACGAAAGGAACACGTACTTGAACACCTGCTTATACCTGGCAACTCCTCAGTTATGTAAAAGGGAAAGAAACCAGCCTTTACTTTTTCAATTTCGTTGGGTATATTCTCCTAACTTGTGTACGATTTTTTTAAATAACTAATGAGAGAAGTTGATTTAATAAATTAGATTATTTAAAATCCGCACGCAATTTAACTAGGCAACCTATTTGCGATATGTCATTAAGTACCTATATTATCTATCATTTATTTCTTATCATTAATAAATAATAGATGAGAGTATACATTTCTTATACCGGATCATAGACTAATCATTCTTGCTTTTTTAACAAGATTGTTGTCTTCCATTCTTTCTATATTTGTTCCAGAATCTTCGACTTTGTCTCACCCATCTTCCTATGTTTTGTATACCGCACTGTTGTCTAATGTCTTCGTTCCATATTCTGTCATGTATGCCTTGTATGCTTTTTACTTTTCCGCCCAACCTATCTAATATGCGAGAAAAGTATTGGTTTACACCAACACGAAAAAACTGTTTTCAGAAAAAAAATCCTGTGTGTATGTCGTCGTCGGCCACTTTTTCTTACATGTCTTGTTAGCACGATACAGCCTCCGCAGTGCAATAAGTCACCAGTTTGATGATGGAATATTGTTAAGGACATGTCACAGATGAACCCTATTGATTTTCAGCTCACCAGAGCCAGTACAACGGGTGCTATGGTACTTGAAGTACGACATTTTGTCATTTTTGGAGAAATTTCAGTTTGTTAGCACGATACAGCCTTCGAAGTTCAACAAGTCACAAATTTTATGATAGAATATTATTCAGGACATCTCACTGATAAATCCTATTAATTTTCAGCTCACCAGAGCCAATACAACAGGTACTACAGTACTTTCTTTAAGTACGATATTCTTGTCATTTCTGGTTGTTTCAGTGGGTTAGCACGATACAGCCTCCGGAGTATATACAAGTGACCAATTTTATGATTGTATATTATTCAGAGCGTCTCAAAGATGAACCATATTGATATTCAGCTCACTAAAGCCAGTACAACGGGTGCTATGGTCCTTGAAGTACCATATTTTTGTCATTTTTGGAGAATTTTCAGTTTGTTAGCAAGATACAGCCTCCAGAGAGTATACGATTGATCAATTTTATGATTGAATGTTGTTCAAGGTGTCTCACAGATGTACCCTATTGATTTTCAGTTGACTAGAGCGAGTACAGCGGCTCCTATAAATACAGATATACTAAATTTTGGGTTATTTTTGGAGAAATTTCGGTTTGTTAGCACGATACATCCCCCTAAGTGTATATACAAGTAACAATTTTATGATAGAATATTGTTCAGGGCCACAGATGCGGAAAAGTTAGTTTTAATCTTTAAAACCGCTTATTAATGTTTTAATTTCGACTGTCCTGATCATTTGTAGTATTCTATTTGTGTATGGTCTTGTTTCTGCGGTGTATGTTATAATGGGTTTTATGGCCATTTTGTATATCTTGACTATACTTTCTAGTACATTATATGTAATAATTGTTTATTTTCAAATGGTAGTCACTGACGAGTGACGACATACGTTATCTGCCAAGTGTTTTAGGACATCCAATTCATTCATTCACCATTTTGTGCTTATATAGCAACACATGTTTCTTTACGTTTTAAAAAATAAACTTTATTTATATTAAACTGATTTATATAACATAGTGTCAGGTGTAGAAGGCACTATTATCTGAAGAATAAGTGTATGTACATACAGGGTGTCCCGCACAAGAGCCGACACAGAGCAGAGGTGTATAGGGGAGCCCAAAATATGACGATTGGGGCAATTTACCTCTATACCAAGTTGCATCCCTGAGGAGTTATAGGGCCTCAAAGTAGGGCCCAAAATTGATTTCTTTGCAACCCTTTAACTTAAAAATACCAAATTTGATACACTGTATGAGACTGTTAAGGGCATTAAGTAATGGCAAGTAGAAGGCGATGGAACCATTCTGGGAGCTTAATAATGGGTGACCTAACCTCAAAATTTCACAGAAGTTTTTTATCTGTCGGTTCATTTGAAAAAAAATATTTTGATAATATGAATAATTTAATTCTAAAACCTTCTTTACTCTTGTAATTTTGCATAAAGCTTTGTCATTTTCAAGGAAAAGTCAAATAACTATTGGACGTAATTTACTCCATCCATATCATGAATTTTATTTCAGATATAACGAATTGATAGATAAATTTCAATAAGAACAATTTAATGGAAAATTAATAATATTGTAGAAGAAACATGAACATTTAAATTTAAAGAAATTGGTGAAAATGATCACAATTTTCTCTTAGACAGAAAATTTTTCTTCGCCGACAATTGAAGTCGACTCTGGTCAGTAGCTGATGATCATTTTTTGTTATATTGCATTTGTCTGCAATGCGATTCTACAATATTTTTCGGGAATCAACTGGAGAAGAATAAACACTCATTTAACGCCCCCCAAAGAAAGTAATCACATTTATTGAGGTCCGGTGAACGGGGAGGCTAATTTTGAGGACAATTATTTCCTCGTTCAATCCACTTATTTGGATATTAGCGGTTTAAAAAGTCTCTTACATTGACACTAAAATGAGGTGGTGCTCCATCATGCATAAACCAATCTTCCAATCTCAATCGTAATGGCAAATTGTCAAATAAATCTGGAGAAGTTTTTTGGAGAAACTCTAAATAAGTTTCGCCTGTTAGCCGGTTTGGTAAAATAACTGGTCCAATCAAATAATGATCGATAAGGACGATCCAAATATTAATCTTAAACTCGCGTTGGAAATTACATGAGGGTTTTCATCTGAATACTCATGATAGTTACGCACTACTGTGACGATCCCAAAAGACACTATTAGATTTAATTAGTTTAATTTCAAATAGTGCTAGCGACCAGTGAACTTGAAGGTCACTAACAAGGTGTAGTAAGGTTATTAACAAATTGAGGAATCACGACTGTTTTGTAAATATATTAATAACGCGGTTTAACAAGAAATAATTTAAGTACGACAAGGTCGGGAAAGATCATCGACTGCTGATGTTTAGTTTGAACTTTACAAAGACGCTAGTGAAGACAAAAGATTTGTTGCATTCTGCAATTATTACAGACGGTTCATTCATAATTTTGCCGCAATATGTACGAGTATTCCACTAAATAAATTAGCTAGGAAAAATGTGAAATTTGATTGGTCGGAAGAATGCGAAAACACATTTCAGGTCTTAAAAAATGCGTTAATCAACCCACCAATTTTGAAATACCCAGATTTCAATAGACAATTCATCTTAACTACAGGCGCTTCAAATAGCGCATGTTCAGCAATACTAAGTCAGAACTACGGAGGGATTGACCTACCCATCGCATTTGCATCACGAAGCTTTAAGAAAAGTGAGCTTAATAAACCCACCATCATGAAAGAGTTATTAGCAATTCATTGTGGAATCAATCATTTTAAGTGTTACTTATACGGCGCACCACATTTCATAATAAAAACAGATCACACACCACTAACTCATTTATCTGCGATGAAAGATCCGACGTCGAAACTCACGAGAATAAGACTTGATTTGGAAGAATACGATTTTGAAATACAGTACGTTAAAGGTGAAGCGAACTACACAGACAATATATCAAGAATATCTATAGAAGAACTCAAGGACCTATACATAAATAATTCACATGTCTTGGCAATCATAAGAGCACAAACGCGCAAGGAAAACGCTCGATCAGGAAAGGATCTCAAGAATAAAGAGGAAATAGAGGAAGAACGAATAGAAAAACCTTCAGTAATAAAATTTTTAAATAATCTAGAGGCACATAAATTACTAATTTTACACTTTGAAAATAACCGTATCTCGTAAAGGATGAGCATTCGGATCAACAATAAATTGAAATTTAGTGAAGCCTTATTTACCGGAATACACAACTTTGGAAAAGCTTGATGAGCTTTCGGTAAAATTTGAAGTAAAAAGAATGAAGATATATGCAAATAATTATATATTTAAAAAGTGCACAATAGAAGAATTTATAGAAGAAGGGAACAAAAGGTTGAAAAACATAAAAGTATGTATCTGCGAAGTACCAAAGACGGTACAGCGGAAAGAAGAGATTCTAGAAAGATATCACAACGATCCAATGTTTGGAGGACATGTAGGAAACAATAAACTAAGAAATTGAGAGCCAATTTTAGATGGAAAACCATGGAGAAAGATGTACGGAAGTATGTAAAGAATTGCCATGAATGTCAAGTGATTAAGACGAAACCCAGTCATAAGGAGAAATTTGTCATCACGGACACATCTATAAAACCATTTGATAAGTTATCCATGGTCAGTAATTTTATATACATAGTGTTAAATATAGTATCCCAGTGATTTTGATAAACAATTGTTTTATTTAACCCCAATGAGTAAGGGTAAGTGTTTCCCGACGATTAATGGCTTCATGGCTTAAGAATTATATACGAGGGGCACTTGCTACATAAACATCACACTACGCCCTACGAGTATATAATTTTCTTTTGAAAGTGAATATCCTGACTTAAAATAAATCGACAGATATTCACTCACTGAACCGAGTCTTGAGGTAACAACTCATGCACTTTTTGGGCATGCTATGGATGGAGTAAATTACGCCACTCTAGCTAAATAAACTTCTAGTGCTAATATGCCGTTGATCGTCAATGGTATCCAAAATATGTTCTTCATCTCGCACACTTATTTGAACAGTCCGTTCTGGATTAACACTATAAAACTTTCCCGTTTCTCGAGCCCGTCTTTCAACATTAGAAATTGTTTCTCTGTGAGGAACCACGCGGTTAGGAAACCTCCTCCGATATTCTTCCACGCTTCTTCAACAGTTCCCTTCACAAAAACCTAACACCAATAACATAACATATCCACTTGTTCGCTAAATGAGAAGTTTCCACTTATTTAAAAAAAATTATAACAATTTACTTACTACAAGAACTGAATTGCAAATTGTCAAATTAGATGTATAAATTCATAGCCAATTCTTGATTTTTTTGTAACTTTTTAAATAACATTGTTGGTTATTCGAATTTTCCTTGAAAATGACAAAGTTTTATGCAGAATTACAACAGTAAAAAAGTTTTAGAATTAAATTATCCATGGTATTGAAATACATTTTTTTAAATCAACTGACAGATAAAAAACTTCTGTGAAATTTTAAGATTAGCCCTAATTTAGCCCCCAGAATGGTTCGATCGCCTTCTACTTACCATTACTTAATGCCCTTAATAGTCTCATACAATCTACCAAATTTGGTATTTTTAAGTTAAAGGGTTGCAAAGAAATAATTTTTTTTCGAAATTTTGGGCCCTACTTTGAGGCGCTCAGGGATGCAGCTTGGTATAGAGGTAAATTGCCCCTAATTGTCATATATTGGGCTTCCCTATACGTCTCTGCTCTGTATAAGCGAATTCAGAGTCTAACAATAACTATGGAGATTACAAATAAGCAACTGGTGGAGTTGTTAAAACAGGCTACTACCATCAAATTACTGAATGGACAACTACAAGCAGTAGGTAGACCCAGCACTTCGAGTAATATGATAATAATGCAAATGTGCCGTGGCCTACAGCACTAGAAATAGACAAAGGTGGTATAGCACAGAACTTCGAAAATTTTGTGCCAAATTGGAAATACTATGAAGTTGCAACGGCTATGGATAAATGGCATGAGACAAAAGAAATAAGAAAAATTAAGTTATTCTTAACCGCCATAGGAACCAAAGTATTAGTGAAATATAATAGATTTCAACTAAGTGACACTGGCAATAAGAAAGAAAACTGCAATATTTGATTGAAAAATATGATTTTAGGGATTTTAAAAGTGACTTTGGTACTTAGAGACCGAGTGGTTCTCGGCATCAGAGATACAGGATTCTGTAAACTAATATGATGTCTAAATCAGATTTAACTTTAGAAGATGCTATTAATATGTGTAGAATTGAAGAATTAAGAGCTAAAAGATTAGAAAATATACAAGAAGATACTTCAATAAAGAAGGATAGAAATAAAAGTGAACCTAACACTGGTATCTTCAGTGGTACGCAACATGAGTTTAAAAAAGGAATGTGCGCATTTGGAAAAATTTGTAAAAATCATTTTTCAAAGTGTCTTAAGGACATCGAATTCATTCATTCACCATTTTGTGCTTATGTAGCAACACATGTTACTTCACGTACACTTTCTGTATTGAGGTATTTATTCTTCCATATAATTTCCCTCAAGCATCCCGAGATTCGAGTCGCTTTCATTTAAGCTCTCTTACTTCATTAAAAAGATCTCCGTGACTCATTATTTTTACTCACAGATATTTGAAGTAATTTCCCTGTTCGATAATTTTGGAATCAATCTCTAACTTGTATCTTATCTGTTATTTGGATATAACTAAGCATTTGGTCTTCTTGGTGTTGATGAGCATGTTTAATTCTTTTGATTTAGTGTTGAAAGAGTATAGAAGTCTTTGGTGGTTATCCTTAGAGTCGAAAATAAGGACATCGTCAGCGTAACAGACGGAGTGAAAGAATGTGTTTCCCATTTTGTATCCAGCTGTTTTGTCAAGATTTTCTATTATCCTATCCATTATCAGATTCAGTATGGAGGGACTAAGTGAGTATCCCTATCTAATTTCTGTATTTACCTGTATGTCTTTGGTTCTCATGTTTCCTACTCTGATTTTTATTCTGCACTGGTTGTTGATATCGTGTATTATGTTAATTAGCCTATGGCTTAGTCCTTTTGTTCTCATTATTTCAGAAGCGTCCTTTAGGCGTACTCCTGGTGATATCGATAAAACCAATATATGCGGGTTTGTTGAATTCTAGTGCTTTTTCAGATATTTGTTTGACAATGAATATTGCGTCAATTGTGGACCTGTTCTTTCGGAATTCTTCTTGAGAATTCTTTAAGGGTGTTATCAAGCAGTGTTATTCCTCGATAGTTTGCGGGATGCGTTTTTTGTCCTTTTTTAAAAATGGGTAGTGCTATACTATTCTTCCATTGGTTCGGTATTTTTTGTTTTTCTATGATATTTTTAAATATGGTAAATACTTCATTATGTAGCTTTTTCCCTTCGTATTTAACCATCTCATTAGTGATTTCGTTTGGTCCAGGGCTTTTCCTATTCTTGAGGGACTCATATTCATTTTCTGTCTGTTCTGTTCTTTATATAGGTTTTTAAAGTACGTTTCCCACATATATGACGTGATTTTATTAGTCTGCAAAGTGTCTTTGACTTCTAGCTTGTTTCTTCTTAGCATTCCCCATATTTTCCTTTGGTTTCCGTACATGTCACCATTCCGTTTTTAAATTTTTCCCAGTGTTTTTCTTTTATCCTTGCTTTTACCTCGTTTCGTTCTTTTCGATAGTTGTTCCAGTTTTCAGGTGTGACACGGCTATAAGTGATCCAACAACAAGTATATTTGGAAAGCACAAAAGTGTTCCAAAAAATAATGGCAGGAATAAGTATGTTTCTGAAATAAATTGTTGATACTCCAAGTCATGGCCAAAATCGTAAAAATGAGGAAATTAATCTAAAAATAGTAATAGTGACATAAAATGCAAGGACCGTTATATTCATGTAGATAAGATGTAGCGAGGGTAAAGTTTATCGAAAGTATTTTCTAATTATTTATATATTTTACATATGATGTTCTCATTCATAAAACGGATATAGAGCTACAAATTTACATATTACCATGGAAGAATTCGTTAAATTTTAATAAACTGATCCAGGTCCCGACAATATTCCAACCATATTTCTTAAGTATTTGTTTCTAGCTATTTTTAATAAGAAGTGGCAACAACATTCATTATGGTATGTAGAATCAACTGGGTTAATACCAATCACCGAATATTATACATCGTTAATTTGAAGATTGAGATTAATATAGTGTTTCGATAAATGATATTTGAATACAAACCTACCATTAATGAGGTTTGTTTTTCTTCCTAGCCCCGCATTGTTAATTAAGATACTAATGGGACCCACGTTCTTATTAATCCAATCAAATGCCTCTATGATTTCTTCTGATTTTGTCAAATCTGCCTGGACTGCATACAATTTCCCATTCTGTTTCCCACATTTTTTGGCTAATTCTAAGATGCGATCTTTCCTTCTTGCTATGCCAACAACCTACAAAATGAAATTTTTCTTTGAACTCAAAACATTTGAATGTTTTAATGCTTTAGCAAAATTTTATACGTAATAGGGGACAAATATGGTCAAAATTCTCGTCCCATGAATAAAATTTCCACATATCTACTTAAAACAAATATAATTTCGAAAAACATATAAAGAGTAGAATTGCTAAGAGATCTAAGTGTCAAAAATAAAAAAATTCGGGAACTAAAGAAAACTTCACCATTTTCAGAAAAATGAATATTTATTACTGTAAACACACAACTGAACTTATTACATGACTGTTAGAAGGACTACACTTTTAATTATTGTTACTAAATAATACAAAATAAAAATTAAGTCTTTTTGCAGAAAGATCTAAGTCCATCAGTTGTCACCCTGCTAATTGGGTAAGTACCATAATCTAAGTGCCTAAACACAACACTGAGTTTATTGGCAAAGCTGTCGGAAAAATTTCTGGTTGTTTTTGTCAACATATTCAATCACTTTGTCCAGGTCTTTCTTCTTGTCAGGGGCCAGTGGAACAGTAGATGGAAGTTTTTATCATTCCACGTTAGCAATGTCTCTCATTGTTTTGCTTTTTTTCTGTACATAAAACTTATCCCAAGCACATGCATTGGAAAAGCTCTTTTTACCAGGTACGTAACGAGGCTCTTCCTTTGTTACCTTAATCAAAGAAATCTGGATAATAGCAATTTTTTTGTGTTAATGCATTCAGTAGCTCTTTTTTCAAGTCAATGAAACGGTCATACATATTCAAAACTTTAAAAGGCTTTGAAGGCCTTGCTTCTTTAATCAGATTTTCAAGGTCTTGCATCACCTGCAATTTTGCAACTAGATTTTTTTTCAATAATCGCAAAATCACGATCGGCAACATAAAAGCTATGCTCATATACTAGAAACTTCTGCCTAACCGAATCAAACATACCCGTTTCTACTATAAACATGTACAAAAAAACATTCGGTTTTTAATTTGTCCTGAGCAATTATCGCTCCATACAACAAGATGTTTCTTTCTATTTGGAAGTAAACCAGTGTTTAAGGCCTGCAAAATGGAAGATGCCATCTGATTCCCACCTTAACCCGAGTTTTCCTCGTGCCACAAGCACATTACGGCATCATTAGTGTCAGTTATATGAATGTTGAAATTGTGGCATGATAGTTGGCGCAAGTAATACTTATCACTATGTGTAAATTTAGGTAATGCAAACACCTTTTCAAGATCCATTACGATGTTACAAACCCAGCTGGTAATGTGCTGGATATTGTATAATTTTTATATCAGAAACAGCTCTTTCAGAGCTTTTCTGTGGTGTAAGTCGAGCTGTTTTTAGTTTTCTCTGATACTGTGGGATGATTGGACTTAGATTGGATGTTTAAGTAATCACATTTTTTGCAGGTATTGCTCCGTGGTCTGCGGAACGATAATTTTGGAAAATCTTTTAAGAAAACGTTGCTGTAGAACTTGTATGTGATACCGCTTTGAGGATACTTTTTTCAGAAAGCATTAAACATACGGTTTATGTTCAAGTCCTGACTGAGGTACTCTTTTTCATATTTCAAACGACTGTAATGTGAAACATCTTTGGGAAAGAGTTTATCTGATTTTTAACTTTAATTCTATCACTTCCTAGGTTCTCCACGGTTGTCTTTATAACGATTGCCTGAACTTTTTTTGGATATATTCCAAAAGTACTTCTAAATGTAGCTTTGCAAACACTTTCAAAGTTTCCTGTACCGTCCGGAAGCGTGTAGCTTACAGCTGATTGTCTCCTACTCTGAGCTGCTTCAGTGTATGTCCCGTGATGTCTTCTCTGAATAGGAAGCACCTCTATAAGGCCCATCAGGTAGTTGCCTTGCTGGTTCAGGTCCAGTTTGTGGTAGCTTTCGAACAACTTCATTTTCATGTCGTCAAGCTCTCTACAGCTGTATTTGCATATGCAGTGCGCCTGAAAATGTAAAAATATATTGTACTAATGGCCAGGTGTGCACTTTAGTTATTATAGATGTGTTAGACAAGATAGGAAAGTAATTTAGGTATAACTCTGGTTAAAGTAAGTAATGAGGTTAAGCATAGGCCAGGATGTAGGGTTATGTTTTGTAGCATTTGCAAGATAGCAGTGTGGGCTTACTGAAACTAATATTACATATTGCAAGCTTAATTTACTATAAAACAGCACATACCTGTAAAGGTGGTGGTTGTTTTGCTGACATCTCTTTTCTGTTGTGCTTGTTCTGGGTGAGGTAAGACATGCCACTAAGTCTTGCCTTTCGCTGTTTCTCTCTGAACTGTAGCTTTTCAACTTTTTCAACTTGACTAAAAGCACTAATATTTAATCCGTTTTCGTCATCAGACATCATTAAAATTAATAAGTATCAATGTGGTAAACAAAACACGATATGATAGTGTCTGCTGTTACAACGTGTGGAATAATACGCTAGTATAAGCTAGTGACAGGTGTAGCACTTACTCCCATTAGCAGAAACAGCCTGTCTGGACATACAATCAGCACTATCTAACGGAGGTTATAGAAACTACTACAATCAGCCTTGCCACATATACCCTTTAGCAGGACATTGCCACTGGTTCATAGATCCATTTGTAGTGAAAAACAAAAAAACTTCAAAAATGGCATATATGCATCCTCGCCTTTTCATTCAGTCCTTCATTAGTAAGTAAGTAAAAATTCTGGAAATGTGCATACATTGAATTGGCGGCTTTGATATTAGGATCTTAGAAATCTTAAGAGTATTACGAACTCGCACACCGAGTTATTGTTTAATAAACTTCAAACCACATTCGGTATTGTCGATATGTTATTTTTGTAATAATACAAATTGCTATCAGAAATCTATTTGGTGAAAAAAACACCCAACGTTTTCACAGCCTCCCACTCAATTTTCTCAGAAATTGCATTTTTGATGTCTGCTGCCATACTCACTACTGAATTATATTGACCCTGCAACAAATACCCACTTTTACCGACAAAAAATCAGCTGTCTAGACATTGACCATATAGATTAGCTAAATTAAATAACAGTAAAATTGACGTTGTAATAACAATGTGTTACTTAAATATATTTTATTTCAATAAAATTCTATTTATGTTGATCCTTTGTTGAACGTAATTGAATTTGCGATTCTAACGGCAAGGTCTTATTTGTTTATTATTCTGCTCTCGTCGAGCGCATCTAAATCAATTTTAAATTTAAGTAGCGGATTAATTCCAATAAAAAGCGCATCTTTTATTTAGCCTCGGACTAACTGGCCTAACAGTATGTTATTTTCCAATTTTCATAACTGGTAAATAAAAAAGAGATAATAAAATGAACAGAAGCCGTTCGATAATAACTGTGGGATTATACAGCAAATAAAATATAAAAGGTGACCGTATGGAATAGTATATTCTATGTCAAGGGTGGAATCAGCAAAATTCTACACGAGTAGAAAGATTTGTTCTCTACGAGTGTAGAATTTTGAAATCCACCCGTGTTTTATACTATAATTTTTCTACGACTATCAAATAAAAAACAAAACGACATATATTTAATTGCTATCTCCTTAATTTCTGGAGGAGTTGTGGTGAAATCATCACTGTTGTCAATATCAAACACTATAAAGGAATGAAGCCATGTAATAGCTATTATTTAAATGAAATTACATACAATTACTCACTTTCTATGAAGTAATAATCAAATTAACTGTCTCGACCCTTACTGTCTTAAATGAAACTTACTGTTTCTAGATAATTCCACAAAAATGTAAAAAATTCTAAGAAATTTGACAATTGTTTCGATATTAAATATCATCGTCAGAATGACAGAAGTTACATTTCATTTGATGCCTTCCTTATGTTTAATAATTATTTTTTTCTAGACCAAGAAGTGACCTAGCTTGTGATTGACTTAATATATGTTATTAGAAAAAAGAAGAAGATATGATATTACAAAAATTGAAGCTTAGATATTATTAGCCCTATGGGGGTAACCCGGATATATTTTTCCCAATTAAGATCAGTATAACTGTGCAATGATATAGAAAACCAGAAAAACTATATCTGCTGATCTTTACAATTATCACTCAAGAAGACAGTTTAAAAGTGGATTACTCCCTAAATTTATCTGTTCATTGACAACCAAGTCCACTCTACAATATCGACGTTTGAAGAGGTATGACATATGTTCTGTTCGAGGTATCGAAAAGCTTATTGCTGGGGTATAATTAGGTGAATCCAGCATAAAATATTACGTTAAAAGCGACGAAATGTTTGATATTTTGTAAATGTCAGAAAAAGTACAAGAATATAACTCAAGATGTTATTAAGCTATATCTGCGCTTGTGTGAAGGGTGTCAAAAAAACTGAAATCTGTCGAAAAAGGACTTGTGGTTAAGCCAATGGTTTTTCGCAGATGACTACGAGTAGCCGTTGTCAAGTGGATCTTAGAGACATGCAATCCCATCCAGATGGAGAATACAAATTTATCTTGGTATAACAGGACCACTTAACGAAGTTTGTTAAGATACATGCATTAAAATCGAAAAGGGCTGAGGAAGTTGCTATGATCCTGATAGACATATTTTGTATTTTTGGCGCCCCATCTATACTACAATCGGATAACAGGCGGGAGTTCGCAAACCGTGTCATTGAAGAGTTATGTTCCATGTGGAATGGCCTTAAAATAGTACTTGGCAAACTACGTCATAGTCAGTCACAAGGCAGCGTGGAAAGAGCAAATCAAGATATACAAAATATGCTCATGACGTGGATGGACGATAAAAACTGCAGGCGATGGTCAGAAGGTCTGCAATTTGTCCTATTAATGAAAAACAGGGCATACCACGATGGAATAAAACGAGCTCCTTACGCCGCCATGTTTGGGCATGATATTAAAGTCGGCCTATTCACATCAGTTTATCCAAAAGAAACTATTGAGAATCTACGGACCGATGAACTGCTTGAGAAAGTCGTCAGGGAATTTGGTGTAGAAGAACAGCGTCAACAAGAACAAAACGAAGACCAATCTATGGATAGTGGCCCAGAAATAGACAGTCCGCAAGAAGATATTACTGAAGGTGACAATAATTATAAATAAAACGCCAATAATGTAGAAACTTCAGAAAATCAGACCAAATGTGCAGAATGTGATGAGCCAAGTACATCAAGTAATATAAGATGTGAACTTTGCTTGTGCCTAACAAATATTCAGTCAAACAGAAACGAGGCAAAAATAAATTTAGAAAATCAAGCGAAGAAGATGAAAGCTTTATCTAATTCGAAGTTTCCTCCATGTTCCGTTGGAGATACAGTGAGAGTGAAAATTCCAGACTTTGATCGAGGGAGGGGCTATTTTAGAAACATTCTCATGACGGTTATCGAGAAAACCGATGACGATTTTCATAAGCTAACAAACGAGAAAGGAACAATCGACGAAATGTTTTCCAGGAACCAATTTTATGTGTGCAGTGAGAAGTGGAAAGAGTATCACCACAAAAGAAGATCTTACGTCAGCTTGCAAACGAACGATCACTTTTAGGAGGTCAAGGTTATAAAAGATGTAACTGTAAAACTAAATGCATGGCCAATAAATGTAAAGCTATTAGAAATATTTGCATCTCGAAATGTCACAGTAGCTTATTGTGTTTGAACAAATAAGTACTCGTGAGTAGATTACCTTTAAGAGAATACAGTTTTAGAATTCTAATTTTTATTTGTAAAATGTGTTTTTTGAATTGAATATGTTTTTCAAACATTAATGGCTTTGTCATTTATGGTACATCCAACTTTAACCAAGCGAAAGCGGATAAAACGCGGGTTACCCGGGTAAAGCCCGGAAGGTGTACAATTCCAAATATATTTTGGACTTTACCCAACAGTCTTGGGTATTACGCAGTTTACTCGCTTATTTAACTTTACCCGTAACATATATGTATATATATATATATATATATATATATATATATACATATAATATATATATATATATATTTATATATATATATATATATATATATATATATATATATATATATATATATATTATCATGTATTTAAATATTGGAGTAATAACATTTACTTATTTATTAATGATCCTATATTGGGATGCTACTTTATTATGGATCTTATATTTATGAGTATTTATTTATAATTGATTTGACTTTAAATATATTTTTTTTTAATGATTGTGGGCGCCAGAATTGGTTTAGCTAACCGCTAATTTCCAATTCAAAATTTTATTTAGTAACAAAATTATGAGTTATGTAACTTTATGATACTATACCTCAGGGATGAGATTCGGCACTTGGCGATCGGTAGTAACAAGAAACTGAAAGGTAAGATATCAAAGAAAAGAAAGGAAAAACATAGATAAATAGATTTTAATTGTGAATAGTTGTTTGAATATGAACATTTTCTGAATCATAATTGTATAATCATATTAATTAAACCTTTGCGTAAGTACGTTTTTTTTTTATTTTTTATGAATACTATTAAATATGAAAGATATCAAATAAATTTCGCTTCCTATAACTTATCTCTATATGTTTTTGAAAGCTTCCACAAACCATTCAATCTCTACTCTAATAATTTGTTAATGTTGACGTGACGTTGAGTTATTCTATGGTAATGATAATTCAGTTATTAAATAAAGAATGAAAACCAAGTGTGTTTGTGAGGCAAACTGATGATTTATCGTAATGATTTGGTGAGTATTATTTCCTTTATTATTTCCTTTAATGTAAGTTCAATGTTCTATCCCGATCTAGTGGAGATTGAATATCTATATCTAATAATTTTACCAACGAATAAATTTTTACACAATATAACCTAACAAATGAAAGTTATGAACGATGTTTTATAGGACAAATATGTTACACACGAAAAGAAAAGTCTATGCTTGGCATCTTCTTGTCTCTGGGATGAAACATTTGGAAGAAATACGATCGCCTATGATCATATATGCGAAATCTTGATATTAAAATGATGTGACGTGATTTATTTCGCCAGGAGCAACAATTTATTCACAGAAGATACGTGAATGAGCAAACGAAAAGCAGATTAATAAAGGTAAATTGTTCATCTTACCAATTCTCGGCGTTTCACTAATTTTTTCACTTTTTATTATGTATTCGATAGAAAGTTTCTGTTATTTTATAGCATCATTGTTTTTAAATACTATGATTATTTCTTTAAACTTAAAATATATCAAAATGTTTGATATTTATAAAAATTTAGAGGAGAGAAATTTTAATGCGTCCTCACATTATTGAATCTACACCGCGTCTCCTCAAGCTCTCAATCAACAACTTTTAGTTGTTTTTAATTTTTGTTTTATTTTTCAATTGTTTATAAATAAACATCATTGTTTTCAAATCCAAATATCTGTTTTCTATGTTATTGTAGATAAGTTCACTTTGTTCTTATGCATTCCTAATGTCACTCCGAAATTACACCGTTCGAACTATTAACCGAACGTCATTTTACGATGACATTTTGACCTTGAAGTTTATACCAAAATAATCAATAATTTACATAACATACAGGGTTTCTGAAAAGTGTCTATAATATATAAAATTACAATTATGGAATTTTATTTTGAAATTCATGTAATATTATACCGTGATAATCATTGTTATGTACCAAATTAATGTTTACGTAATTTATTTGTTACGTCTGTGTTTTCTGTCATGAAATATAATTTAAAAAAAAATAATTGCAAACTTAAATAGCAATTTTTTTATATGCAATATTAGTTGTATCTTGTTTGTAAGTGTTTCTTCACATATTTATACTCATATTTAAATTGTTGTCTTATGGACTATTATGCAATTTATTGGATTTATTGTCATCTATTACTAAGATTCACATTAACTTAGTGATATCTCTGTTTTAATTTATCTTGATAGATAATTTTCAGTTTAACATTCCCTAAAATTCTATAGAATTATTCTTGGTTTGACAAGAATATTCTATAGAAGTTTACCTTGATGTTTTATATATGATTTCATAATCATGTACTACTTATTTAATTAATTCCCCATTTAAATCTCTCTCAATACTAAAGAAATCTTCTAGATTCTCATAATTAACTTATACTTAACCTACTAATGAATCTTAATTCCACTAATATTAATTCTCAATTAAGATTGACTAAATAAACTATTTTATACTTGATTAACTAAATAATATCTCTAATTCCAATGTTTCTCAATTTTTTAGTTACAACTGATGGTGTCAAATTGATGATTGGTTGGTGTTAAATTGATGCAGCTGGTTGATATGGAAAATTCCACGTTCTCGATGAGTGTCAGGATGTATCAATTTATAGCTATTTATTCCATGACTGGTTTCGACTAAATAAGGACCTTCGTAAGGTAACTGTAGCTTAGAACATATTCCTTTTTTATGATTAGGTACTCTTAATGCTTTTATTATTACCAAGTCACCTTTTTTAAATGTTTTCCTATTTCTAAGTTTAGCTAGTTTTCTTTTAATATATTTGTCAGCTTGTCTTGCTTGTCTTTCTCTTGCTATTCTAATGAGTTTACTATAGTTGACTTCACTAAACCATGGTCTATCTGGTTCTGTTCCTGTAAATAAAGTAATGGGTGCTATTTCCGTAACGATATTAGGTATGTTGTTTATAAAGTCTGTGGTCTCCTTTAGACGTTCTTCCCACATACGGTTTTCGTAATATGTAAGTATCCTCAGATGCTTTATCACCTCCTTAATTCCTCGCTCTGCAGGGTTGCTATTGGGATGTCTGATACTTGTGAAGACCTGTTGGATTTCCAGATCTCTCAACCATTTTACTATCCTTTTGTTCCGGAAGTATGTAGCATTGTCCATTATGCACTTCTTTGACTTTCCATATTTCTTGAAATAGTTTCCTAGCGATGCTTTAATGGAGTTTTCATTTGTTTTACTACAAGGATAGGTACTAATAAACTTAGAAAAAATGTCTACGATTACCAAAATGTGTTTGTTACCATTATAACTTGGTATAAGGTTTGAGATGAAGTCTATTGCTACTATATCTAATGGATTTTCTGCTATGATGGATTTCGGTACGTTTTCATGATGTATGTTCTTTTCCTTTGATAGTTGACATAGTTCACACTGTTTAATGAAATCCTTTATGATCGTGATATCGTTTTTTGATATATAATTTTCTCGAAATATCATATGAGTCTTCCTAATTCCTAAATGATTAAAATCTAAATGTATTTTTCTTACAATTAATTTTGTTAAATTTTCAGATATTACATACAATTCCTTGTCATTCATCAATTTATACAATATTCCATCCTTTTCAGAGCATCTTCTTTTGTATTTCTCTTCTAGTAATAGTTGTTCCTGTTTTATTTGTTCCAAAGAAAACATGCCACTGTTCCGCTTCATGATGTTAATTCCCACTCTAGCTTCGTTCGTATCTCTTCTTTTCTCTCCGTCCATTCTACTGATCGAGTCTGGTACTACATTTTGAATTCCTGGAATATATTTTATCTCGAAGTCATATTCCTGTAGAAGTAATGCCCATCGATGGATTCTGGCATTATTCATCTTGTTGGTCAATATTGTCAACAAAGCCTGATTATCGGTTTCAATTATAAATTTTCCTCCCAGTAAGAAGTATCTGAGTTTATTCACACAGAATATGATGCTAGCAAGCTCCAATTCGCTTACTCCATAATTCTTCTCTGCTCTTTTCGTTATTCTAGAGACAAATGATACGGGTACATACATGTCATCATATTCCTGCATTAAAACTCCAGCTAGTCTGTTTCTGGATGCATCTGTCCTTAAAATGAAAATCTTCTCATAGTTCGGATGGTATAATTTTATGTTTCTAATGAACTGTTCCTTGATCTTATTGAAGGCGTCTTCTTGTTTACTGGTCCAATTCCATTTTACTCCCTTTCTCAGTAGCTCCATTAAAGGTAGTTCCAGATCAGTTAAATTTTCCAACATTCGTTTAAAATAGTTAAGCATACCAAGAAACCCCCGAAGTGTCTTCAGATTTTTCGGTCTTTTATACTCTCTAATGGTTCTTACTCTCTCTGGATCCATCTCGATTCCTGTCTCTGTGATCTTGTAGCCTAAATATATCACTTCTCTCTTCAAAAATTGGCATTTCTGTATGTTCAGTTTCAGTCCGTTTTCGTCAAGTTCTGTTATAATTGTCCGTAGGTGTTGTAAATGTTCTTCTACACTATTTGAAAAAACAAGTATATCATCCACATAGTGTATCGTAAATTGGTCATATTTATTTAAAATTTTGTTTAGTGCTTTTAATAGTGCTGCTGTAGCGCTCTGTATACCAAATGGCGTTACTCGGAATTGATATACTTCCCCATTAATTTTGAAACCTACAAACTTCCTGCTTTCCGGATGTAGTGGTATCAGCCAGAAGCTGTGTTTCAAGTCTAGCTTGGAAAAAACTTTTACTTTACTTATCTTTCCTAGTATCGATTCGATAGTTAAAGGTGATTCATACTCGGGCATTGTACATTTATTTAAATTTCGTGCATCAAGGCATATTCTTATATCTCCGTCTTTCTTCTTCACTATTACTACTGGATTGATATACGGGGTGGTACTATGTTCTATTATTTTATCTTCTAATAATTTATTTATAGATTTCTTCACATCTTCTTGATATTTGTAGGGTATCGGATAGCTTCTTTGTTGAAATTGTTGATCCTTTTTCATTTCAATCTTGTGTACATAATTTCTTGCAATTCGAGATTCTTCATTAATCAAACTTCCATGTTCTCTCAACATCTCCATTACTTCATTTTTCCACTCTATTTTTCCATCTATATCCAAATTCCATTCCGGCATATTATTATTATTCAAATTTATTTCTCCATTGCCATCCAACATCATATCTCCATTCATTTTTCCTTCCTGCCTATAATCATATCTCTGTTCCATATCATCTTCGATTTTCTTATTATAATTAATACATTTATCTACTTCTTCTATTAACTCTTCATCCCTTTTTGAATTATTATTTTTCTCTTCATAACTAAAATCCACTTTTTCTTTATTAAAGATTATGTACATTCCTTCATAATTGATAATTGCTTTGTTTTCATACAAAATATCCGATCCTAGCAATAGTTCACATTCCATATCTTCCACTACTAGCAGTTGTACCATAGATTCCCATTCCTTGAATTTTAATGCGACGGTTATCGAAGTACTTGAAATAGTTAATTTCTTTTGATTTATTCCTATTAAGCTTACTTTTGGTACCTTGACGAAATTCTTCTTTGATGTATTTAATTGATTTACGAATTTGTTATTTATTAATGATATCTCTGACCCGGTATCGATCAATATTTTTATACTAATGCCTTCTATCGTTCCATATATATAAATTAAAGTTTCATTGTTTTGTTCTAGCTGGTCCTGTACCTTTAGAAATTCGCGTGGGTGAACATAGCTGCACCAACTCAACCTACCATATTCACCCTCTAGTGGAAAAACTGTTGTTCCGCACCAGAGGATGACACGGGAACTACAACATTATTATTACTATAATTATTGTTACTTAAATTAGTTTGATTAAAGTTTGTGTCACTATTAGTTGTATTCCTTTCTAAACTGTTCGTTCTGTCAGTTCTTGTGTCACGTCTTATGTTGTTCGTCCTTCTCATATCTCCATCAGAGTTTCTTCTCTCTCTCCTATTATAATTGTTTTGTTGTTGTCTCCTATCTGGATAATTGGTGTACCTGTTATTGTTGTTATTTGTCCTATCATTATTTCTGTCAAATCTCCTGTTGTTGTTAGTATTGTTTGTGTCATGATATTGATTGTTATAATTATTATGTCTGTAATTGTTATTTCTATAGTCGTCGTTGTCACGTCTATTATTGTTATGATGAACTGTTCTCTGTACTCTATTTAGGTAATCTAATAATGATTGGAAATTTGTTATGTTTTGTATGGCTATGCCTTGCGCTACGTTATCGTTAAAGTGTCGAGACAAGAATATTATTATTTCTTGCTCGGAAATAGTTGGCTCTAAATACTGTGCCTGTGAATATAATGATAGAGCATAACTACTCATATTGCTGTTCCTTCTGGTATCGAACTTACCAAAGTACAACTTTTCCCTAACACAATTTTGTTCAGTTTCCCCCCAATATTGTTTTAGGAAATTATTTTCAAAATCAGTGAAGTTATTAATGTTCACATCATTACATGTGAACCAAAGTAATGTCTGACCATGTAGATGAGATCTTATTATTTCCTTAAGATCCTCTATCTCTCTGATACCTTTTAATTTATTTTTAAGATATCTTAGGAAAATTTTCGGATGCATTTTCCTGGTATCCCCGTCAAATCTGAGGTTACTTTCCCCATGATTGTAGATATAATTTACCCCTTGAGTGCTACTGTTTGTATTCGTTTTGTTTTTTATATTTCCAAATTCTTTTTCTAACTCCATCATCTTCTTCTTGAAATCTTCTTTGATTTCCTTTTCCAATTTTGTAAAGTCTCGTAAGTTTCCATCTTCCTTGATTTGTTTTAGTTTTGAATCCATTTCCCATATAAGTTCTTTTCGCGTTTTTAGGTTCATCTCCTCCGCAATCGACAATATTAATTGAATGCCTTGTTCAACATCGTTTATTCCGGCGTGGGTTTTCATTATATTTTTCTCCACTCTGCCTATCTGTTCCTTTCCTTCTTCTCGCAGTTTATTTCCCATCTCTTCAATTTCTTGTTTCCTAATATTGCCTTCTTGTATTAGATGTCCATATAACTTATCCATTTTCTCTTCTTGTTCCTTCTTATGATCTTCAAACTGTTTTTTCATTTCCACCATATGTCCTGCAAATTTTTCTTCTTGTTGATCCAGTTTTTTATTGATTTCTTCCTTTGTACTTTTAATGTCCTCTTTTATTTCTTCTTTGGTCCTTTTGATGTCTGCCATCATTATTTTCATCATGTCTAGTAGTTGTTGGTTTTCATTTGGTGTCGGTTTTACGTAGTGGTGAACTTCTTTCACTATGCCATCTCCTTCTTCCAATCCTGCTGCTTCTTCAGCTTGAAGGGTCGCTGTCAAACGTTCTTTCAGTGTCTGCTTATTTCCTTTCACGTCCATGTTCCTAGTTTTTAAAAGTTCTTTTAAGTCTTCTACCGTCAGTTCGTCAACGTTTATTGTTTTGTCTGTCATTGTTTTTAAAAAAAATTCCCTCAGATATCTCAAAAATAATAACCTGTTCCTGTTACTAGCGTTATTTCAATTGTTCAACAATCGCCATGCGTTGGGCTTGCCATTTTTATCATGTATTTAAATATTGGAGTAATAACATTTACTTATTTATTAATGATCCTATATTGGGATGCTACTTTATTATGGATCTTATATTTATGAGTATTTATTTATAATTGATTTGACTTTAAATATATTTTTTTTAATGATTGTGGGCGCCAGAATTGGTTTAGCTAACCGCTAATTTCCAATTCAAAATTTTATTTAGTAACAAAATTATGAGTTATGTAACTTTATGATACTATACCTCAGGGATGAGATTCGGCACTTGGCGATCGGTAGTAACAAGAAACTGAAAGGTAAGATATCAAAGAAAAGAAAGGAAAAACATAGATAAATAGATTTTAATTGTGAATAGTTGTTTGAATATGAACATTTTCTGAATCATAATTGTATAATCATATTAATTAAACCTTTGCGTAAGTACGTTTTTTTTTATTTTTTATGAATACTATTAAATATGAAACATATCAAATAAATTTCGCTTCCTATAACTTATCTCTATATGTTTTTGAAAGCTTCCACAAACCATTCAATCTCTACTCTAATAATTTGTTAATGTTGACGTGACGTTGAGTTATTCTATGGTAATGATAATTCAGTTATTAAATAAAGAATGAAAACCAAGTGTGTTTGTGAGGCAAACTGATGATTTATCGTAATGATTTGGTGAGTATTATTTCCTTTATTATTTCCTTTAATGTAAGTTCAATGTTCTATCCCGATCTAGTGGAGATTGAATATCTATATCTAATAATTTTACCAACGAATAAATTTTTACACAATATAACCTAACAAATGAAAATTATGAACGATGTTTTATAGGACAAATATGTTACACACGAAAAGAAAAGTCTATGCTTGGCATCTTCTTGTCTCTGGGATGAAACATTTGGAAGAAATACGATCGCCTATGATCATATATGCGAAATCTTGATATTAAAATGATGTGACGTGATTTATTTCGCCAGGAGCAACAATTTATTCACAGAAGATACGTGAATGAGCAAACGAAAAGCAGATTAATGAAGGTAAATTGTTCATCTTACCAATTCTCGGCGTTTCACTAATTTTTTCACTTTTTATTATGTATTCGATAGAAAGTTTCTGTTATTTTATAGCATCATTGTTTTTAAATACTATGATTAATTCTTTAAACTTAAAATATATCAAAATGTTTGATATTTATAAAAATTTAGAGGAGAGAAATTTTAATGCGTCCTCACATTATTGAATCTACACCGCGTCTCCTCAAGCTCTCAATCAACAACTTTTAGTTGTTTTTAATTTTTGTTTTATTTTTCAATTGTTTATAAATAAACATCATTGTTTTCAAATCCAAATATCTGTTTTCTATGTTATTGTAGATAAGTTCACTTTGTTCTTATGCATTCCTAATGTCACTCCGAAATTACACCGTTCGAACTATTAACCGAACGTCATTTTACGATGACATTTTGACCTTGAAGTTTATACCAAAATAATCAATAATTTACATAACATACAGGGTTTCTGAAAAGTGTCTATAATATATAAAATTACAATTATGGAATTTTATTTTGAAATTCATGTAATATTATACCGTGATAATCATTGTTATGTACCAAATTAATGTTTACGTAATTTATTTGTTACGTCTGTGTTTTCTGTCATGAAATATAATTTAAAAAAAAATAATTGCAAACTTAAATAGCAATTTTTTTATATGCAATATTAGTTGTATCTTGTTTGTAAGTGTTTCTTCACATATTTATACTCATATTTAAATTGTTGTCTTATGGACTATTATGCAATTTATTGGATTTATTGTCATCTATTACTAAGATTCACATTAACTTAGTGATATCTCTGTTTTAATTTATCTTGATAGATAATTTTCAGTTTAATATATATATATATATATATATATATATATATATATTATATATATATATATATATATATATATATATATATTTATATATATATATATATATATTATAAATAATTAGTTGACTTATATATGCTTACTTTTTATTATTGTTGTGGAATTTAGATGATTATAATTTTATATTTAGAATTTTTATTTAGATTTGGCTAGCTCAGTTGGTTATTATTATATTGTTTTGTAATTTATTTTATTTTAATTATTCGGGAGCATGAAACACTTTCTACTCTTCGAGTCCTGGCATTCAAAACGTATTACCTTCATTTAAATAAAAGAAACACTTTACTTATAACAACATTTAATTTTAAATTCAATATTTTATATGTGATAATAATTATTTGAGACGCCTATGGTCACCTCTAAAGAAATTATTTAATTATATTTTTAACGGTGCGCATGCTCAAAATCCAGTCATGCGTAAAATGAACATAATTTTAATAACGTGAGATGGAGCTTCTGTGGCTCATTAGTATGACATAGAATTAACAATCAAGAAACATTTAGATGGTTTAAGACATATCAGAATTTATGTGAAGAATATACATGAAAATGTTATCAATATGCTGTGGAAGAAAAGTATTAAAAGATTTATATAGACATGGAATTATTATACAATTTATAAACAGATAGATAGATTACATGGAAACAAGTTAAGCATCATCTTATGATAAAATGGCGTACGTACTTTTGAATTATTTATTTATTGAAATTAGGCCTTTTTGTTATTATTAAAGATTTAATTTATTAACTAATTAAATAAAGTTCGTTTTCTTTATATTTTAGATCGATCATTTCTGTGAATGTTTATCAAAATACGGAACCAAGCACTTATTTGAGTTTTTTGCTTATTATTGGCCAATAGTAGTTTAAAAGAACACTGACCTGATGCTTGGAATTGGGATAACTCTTCTGGACCCCAGGAATACTTCTCTGCAGTTCCAATACCAATTTCTGGAGAAATTCTGCTGGTTTTTTTGCAGAACAACTGTGTCTGATTATCGGTGAGTACTACACAAGATTGTTTTTCATAGTTATATTAAAATTTATTAAGTTATTTAGGGAATTTCATAAAAATTTCGGGAACACTCTAACACACAGTCCACACCTTTCGACGCCACTTCTCATCATCCACGCTTCCTCTCGATTTTCACTTTTTTTCAACAAACAAAGTCTTTTGTTTGTTTTCAGGTCACTATCTACCAAAGTTTGTTTCAATACTTGTTGATTGCAAATTTTATCTGTCATTTTGTTTCTAACCAATCAGATATTGTCCTATGCAATTGAATTATTTGATTTGGGTTTACTTAATAGAAAAGTTCATAAATATACTATTTCACATTTCTAATACACTTGTAGAGAATCTTTTGAAATTTAATCATACAAATAAATTAGAGTTGGTTATATACATAGATGTTGTTTAAATAGTTCTATCTAATATTGTCATAAACAATCTATTACTGTTACAATTATATAACTTAAATCATAAATCCTTTTATGTATTCTCCATCTAATTCTTGTATTAACTTATTTCTACTAACGCAATTAATAAATTATTATTTAATCCTATGTTCATTTTACAGACATATATCATTTTTCTTTGTGTTTAATTGTTTATCTATGAAAATCTATACTCCTTATTCTACTAAATATTTATATTTGTATTCAAATGTAACTACTTATATCTAAAATTCTCTTGACTTGATGATATAATTGTTTCTTTTTAAGTGAACAGCTGATCACATTACAGAAGATATTCTTCGTCTTAGGCAACTTTATTTACATCATTACATTGGTTAGGCAATCTCTATATTTTATGTTATTATTGAGGTAATTTCTTTATTTATTATATTGTTATAGGTTATTATTTAATATATCTTTACTTGATATGCTTTTGAATTAAGAAAAGTGTTTCCTTTTTAATTGTGTTTTCTTAAATTATATTATTTTCATACATTTTCATACTAGCAACATAGTTTTATAGAACTAATTCTCTTAATATCTATGATATCTGGTTCAATATATATATACATATTATATATATATATATATATATATATATATATATATATTTATATATATATATATATTATTATCATACACTGAATTAATTACTTACTTTTGATGTGAAATTTATTTAAATGTTTTTAATTATTTAGAATTTTTGTTTTAGTTTGGCTAGCTCAGTTTGTTTTTAATATTTGTTTAGTAATTTATTTTTAATTAGATTATTCGGGAGCATGAAATCCTTTTTCCCTTTGAGTCCAGGCTTATTGTATTGTTATAATTGTTTAAATAAAAAGAAAACACATTAATTTGAAATAGATTTAATTTTCAATGCAATATTTATTTTTGATAATATAATATGCGACGCCAATGGTTATATTGTACCTATTTATTGATTTTAATAATATCATCAATGCGCATGCGTGAAAAACCAGTCATGCGCTTTAGCATAAAACGAACAATTCTTACATTAAAGAAGCATCTATATTATACAACGTTTGTTGACGATGCAAACAAGTAAATGGTTCATAAATAAACATAAAAGAATTTATATATATATATATCATAGTTATATATGATACAAATTGCTGTGGAAAGAAATGAGTTATATACATGGATAGAAAAATAGAAATTATATACAGATGGACATAGTTATTGCATTATGAAATTTCAATCACTAGATTTATGCGATTACAAGATGGCGTGATTAGCGTAAGTACATATTTTAATTTATATAAAGTTCGGCCTTTTATTAAATTTAACGATTTATGCAATGAATACACTATATAAAGTCTGTTTCTTTTTTTTTTAGATCGATCATATTTGCAAAAGTTTGTCAATTTATGAAATTAAGTACTTAATTGGTATTTTGAGTTTTTACACTGTTTATTGGCCAATAAATGATTTAAATACACTGACCTGTTGCTCTTGCATTGGGATGAAAGTCTCTGGATCCCAGGAACACTCCACTGAAGCTCCAAAAAACCAAAATTAACGAAAATTTCGCAGATTCTTGCTGATAAACTTGTTACAATTAACTGTGAGTATTACTAATATTGTCTTTCATAATACTTTAGAAGTTTACATGTCTTACACCGGGAATATATTGAAATTTCAGGAACACTATCACATACACTCCTCGCTTCTTAACACCAGCTTCCGTTCTCCTTAAGCGTCCCCTCGATTCTCGACTTTTTTCAACAAAACAGTCTTTTGTTCTTTTCCAGGTCACTATTCCAAAGTTTATTTATTGATTCACAGTTTGTTCTGTCATCTTTTATAACCAATAAGACATTGTCTTTTGTAATCAGATAATTGAAACTTCTATCACTTATTAAAAAATTTCACCCATACACTCTTTTACATAATTAGTTCATTTATAGAGTTCCTATGAGTTTTTTCTTCATACAAATACATTAAAATTGGTTATACCCAGATACATTTACATGGTACAACATTCAATATTATTATTGATAGTATATCCTTGTTACATTCATATCAATTATAAATATAAATTCTCTTATGTTATTTGTCTATATGTCATTATTTGTTTATCTATGAAATCTATTGGATTATATTCTATTCAATATTTATATTTGTTCTTATTCTTAAATTAATAATTATAATGAATTAACTATAGTAATATTTGTTTTCATTTCAGATGAACAGCTGATTATGTTATGAAAAATAATCTTCGTCTTAGGCAACTTTATTTACATCATTACATTGGTTAGGCAATATCTATATTTTATGTTATCATTGAGGTAATTCCTTTTTTATTATATTGTTATAGGCTGTTATTTAATATATCTTTATTTGATATGTTGTTTAAATTAAGAAAAGTGTTTCCTTTTTACTTGTTTTCTTAAATTATGTTATTTTCATATATATTTCATACTAGCAACTTAATTTTATAATACTACTTCTCTTATTATCTAAGATATCTGGTTCAATATATATATATATATATATATATATATATATATATATATAGGTACATGTAGTAAATACTTTAAGTGTAATAACATGATATTTTTTCAAAATGTTACTTATTATTGGAGAATGTATTTCAATAAAAAGGCTATAACTACTTTTATATAACTAGTGTGTTTTTGATTATATTTCTAGCTGAACTTCGTCAACTGGCGTAGACATTCAACTAGGTAAATAATCTTAATTTGACAAAATTAATGTCGAAATTAATAATTTATTATATACAAATTTACAAAATGGTACAAAGTTGTGAATGGTGAACTTCGGTGGTTTCAGATCGGAAGACACTTTAAGTTTCGATTTGATGAATATTAAAACTAACTTTGTTATTGAGCGTTGAGCTCGATTCGATGAGTGTGTAAAACTCGTGTCGATGAGTGTAAAAAACTAACTTTGTTGTTGAGCGTTGAGCTCGATTCGATGAGTGTAAAACTCGCGTCGATAAGTGTAGAACTGATGAGTGAGAAACTGAAAAACGTATTTCTTCACGTTGTGAGACATGTTAAATAGACATCTGCGAGGGGCGTGTTTACACGTGGATTGGGTCGACCAAACGAAAATAAATATTTCCTATTGGCGAGTATCATTTGACTTGTCGGGTTCCTAGACAAGAAGCAACTATGGGTGCCGACATTAGATAGTTAAATTTCTATTGAATACTCCAATAGCGATTGTAACCTTTTTACTCAGAAAGGTTATTCAAAAATGTTTTTCATATCTTCCAGCCGTCGACCATAAAGTTCATGCAGAAGTGATACTAAATTTAGGGTTTTTACAATACAATATATAATAGGGTGAAACGTAACCTTTCCCTAACTTCTTAACTATAGGACAATGCGACAAGATGTCGACTTTCAAAAATTTGCTAATTCAATGCCCAAACAAAACTATTTACAATTATTGTTGCAAAACGTGATATTTTAAAGGTATTTAACAAAAGTTGAAAATAAAATGAAACTATCCTTTGAATTTACAACACTATAAAAGATCTTATCAATTCTGAAACATATTTTTACAACGCTATTAACTAAAATGAATTTACGCCTTAAATATATACAATGAAGAAAGGAAGCATACAAATATCTTAACATATTTTAAAAGTATCGTAAACAATAAAATTCAAGATTTTACAATCTTGAATATAGTGCTTTGTTTATTCCTCTCATTGACAACTGCATGTACGGCGTCATTGAAAACTGCGAGAACAATATACAAGAACATACAACATGAGATCCTCCCCAGCGAACGATTTAAAATGGATATTTTGTAAGTTCGATTGAATAACCCCTAAGCACCAGCATTGTTTGCAAGATATACGTAGGCGTTGTTTGCCGAAATTGTGACTTTTGTCATCTTATAGTACTTTATCAAGGCAGAGCAAACGGGCACCTTACGCGCATATTAGGTTTACAACATTTTTCCTGCTAGCATACGAAAACTCACTTTACAAAAAAACGATTTTTTTTCAAACGACGGATAAACAGATACCCTCTCCATAACTTTCCGGGCCCTTTTTCACTAAGGTTTGCCATAATTTTGGCAATTTTCCAAATTTTTTGGCTTACGGTAAGGCATATATTTTTAATATTTGGAGGAAGGGAAGATTTTGTTTTTGTTAGTGGTGCATATGCGTGCATTAGATATAGACTCCACTACTCTAATTTTTTTTCGGAATTTATCTTTGAGGAGGGGCAACTTCACTTTAAATAATGAGGTTTAACTAACTAGGAGTAGGGGGGTTTTCTTTTTGTTAGTGGTGCATATGAATGCATTAGAAGTGGATTCCGATGCCACTTTTTTCTTTTGAAAATTATCATTGGGGGGGCCAACTTCACTTTATATATTGAGGTTTAACTAAGTAAGGGGAGGGGGGATTTTCTTTTTCTTGGTGGTGCATATGAATGGATTAAAAGTGGATTCCAATGCCACTGGTTTTTTTTTGAAAATTAACATTGGGGAGGGGCCAACTTCACTTTATATATTGAGGTTTAACTAAGTAAGGGGAAGGGGAATTTGGTTTTTCTTGTTGGTGCATATCAGTGCATTAGAAGGGGTTTCGGCTGCAGTATATCTTTTTTGCAAATTGTCATTGGGGGGGGGGGACAACTTCAGTCTGAATAATGCTTTACTACTAACTGAGGGGAGGGGTGCAAAATATTTTTTCAGTGGAGCGTTTTGGTGCATTACAAGCGCTTTATGGTGCAAAGTACAAAATTTGAAAATTCCGATTGGGTGGGCTAGCGTTTATTTGACCACCCCCCCCCCCCCCTAAAAAATAGCTGTAGTCTTTCGGAGAATATGGTGCAAACAAAACCATTCATGTAGCATATTGGTCCATTAGGAGTACATTACGACCATATATGTTTTTGTTGAAAATTCCGATTAGGGGGGGGAGGCAACTTCACTGAGCTTGAAAACTAATATAGAGGGATGTGGACTCTACCTTGGATAAAACACGACTCCCCTCTGCCGCGTTCAATGAAAAAAATTCAATATGATGACGTCATTATCAGCTTGCTGTTGGAAATTATCGAAAAACTTTTATTTAATAAGATATCACGATATCTTATTGCGTAACGAAATGGTATATAAACAATTAGCTGTCGGATATTTTCTAAAGACTCTGTTTAAAGTAAAAATAAATAATAATAAACAAATTACTGTGCTAATTTTTAGCAGTGGAGGGATAACTTTGAACTACATGTTTTAACGGTTTTATTCTTAAATCAAGCGTTTATGCACTTGTTTTTGTCTGTTAGCCTGCTCTGCTAGTCGTCCCTAGATCGTCAATTAAGAAGGTGTGCTACGTCGCGCTGCGAAAACTCATACTATTTATGTCGGTAATATTCTAGTCAACAGTTAAGTTTGTAACAATGCGAGTTTATTTATACCTGTCTGTTAGGTATAGTGGGCGTAAGAGATATAGTGCGGCTTATCGTTTGACTTGAGTACCGTCATTGTCCAGTCAATATTATAATTTAAAATGCTTATTTAAAGATATATTCATTTAATATTATAATAATCGTTAAAATGTATTTAATAATCATTTAATACATTTATCGACTCTCTAATTTGTGTAAGTATACATATTTATTATATAGCAATTATATTTTTGGATAAAAATTGAATAGTTACAATGTGGCGTCCTTGGGAAATATCGAGTTCGGTCCAAAATATTTTGTGTAACAACAACGAAGATTTAAATAATTGTGATAAAAGTGAAAACAGGATTCAACGTCATTTAAATTTGGAAACACAGAAGATATGTTTCAATGTGTATAAGCATCTACGGGAAAAGTTTGGTTTAGATGAAGAAACAGAATTAATGCAAGCAGAAGCTCCCCTGTTAATTATACGTAAAATAGCCAAGAATGAGCCTTACGAACGCGGTTAAGAAGGGATGGGCTGATGGTTCGAAAATGTGTTTGTCAACAATGCCCGCAAGCAAAGGATCCAGACTTATTATTGTGCATTGCGGTGGAAGCGAAGGATGGGTTCCAAATGCCTTAAAAATATGTGGGAAAAAATGGAAGATTGCAACGTTTACTATCATGAGAATATGGACGCTAATATTTTTGAAGAACGGTTTGAATTCACATTGATCCCAAACTTAGAGCCAAATAGTGTTATAGTTCTTGACAACGCTTCTAATCATTCACGACAGCTCAATAAAATATCAAATAAGAGCGACAAGACCGAACTACAAAATTTGTATATGGATAATAATTTATACTTTGAAGATTCGTATACAAAACAACAACTGATTGAAGTTTTACAGACAAAGAAATCTAAGAAATTATACGCCCTCCTTATTTTTGTATTTTCAATCCCATCGACTTAATTTGAGTACAATTAAAACAGAGTATTCGGCGTAACAATACATTCCCTAAATTTGATACGAAAGTCGTTGACCTGATTAAAAGAGAAGTAACTAATATTACCAAAGAAGACTGCTGGCAGAAACGGATTAAAAAAGTAATCAAAATTGAAGGTGAGTATAAGAATATTGGGCAAGTCCATATAAATGGGGGAAATAAATGTATTATTGATTTACAAGACGATAGTGATAGTGAAGCAGATGATATGGGAGAAGGATTAATAGAATTTTGGGAAGAAAAAAATTAATTAAGTTTAATATATTTTTCATGTTACTTATATAGTAGTGACAAACAGGAGTTAGACATAATATTTATTTTTAAAGAACTGTTTTATTCATTGTTATACAATTTATTTATTTTTGTTATTCTCTCATAGAATTTCGATTTGTTTATGGTTTTTGCTTTGAAATTTCGTTGTCCATAAAAAATTGGATGGGTACAAAAAGGGCTCAGTTCACGTCTGGTATCCCGTTTAAACCGAACGCCCTTTCAACAATTATGTTACATCAAATAGCTTATAGGTATTGGCAAGTAAACAAAATATTAATACCTTTCAGAGCTTAGCTCCGCAACATAACTTAAAGGGGATATACGATTACGTTGGTACATAATATGTTTTGCGCCAACTATACAGGGCGTTACAAGGATTACTCCAGAGAAGTGCTGGAACAGGCTTTGGGTGAAATTTGAACAAAAAGTTATCCCTTAACCGGGTTGCAAAGAAATATAAAAAATTTAAAGGAACCGGACCAAGCATACTATCATACTAGTAGAGTTGGATGCCCCACTAACTTTAGATGAAGAAAGTGTCACTGTTAAAACACTTCTAAAAATTGGCGAATAAGAATATCCGATTAGCAATGATAACTTCCGCCACATTTTACAGTCACATTTTAACAGAATGGAGAAAATTACAAGGTTTAAAAATAACTTGCCTGGCAAAGATTGGGTAAGAAGTTTCTTTGAAAGACATAATCTAATATGTTTTAGAAAAGCCCAAAATCCGAATCGCTCTGCTTTATGCAGATAAGTATTTGACACCTACTTCGATAAAATCTTGAGAAGTCACTAGAAGGCGTTTCTCCCGAAAATATTTATAATTTCGACTAGACTAACTCAAGCCACGGTTCAACAAAGTGTTTCTTTAAAAGAGGAGTGAAGTACCCAGAAAGGGTTATGCCTCATTCCAAATCAAATACATCACTAATGTTTTTTGAAAACGCGGAAGGAGAATTACTTCCCTTGTATGTCGTATATAAAGCCGAAAATATTTGGCGCTCTTGGGCAGAAGGAGGTCCAGATAAATGCTGATGCAACCGAATTTCTCATGTTTGGTTTAGCTCTGTGACTTTTGTCGACTGGTTCCAAAGTATTTTTCTACCTTACGTGAAACACCAGCCAGGACCTAAATTGTTAATTGGAGACAATTTAGCCAGCCATTTCTCTGAGGGGGCATTAGAGTTGAAATTAGATTTGTTTGTCTTTTCCCTAACGCCACACATATAGCTCAACCATTGGATGTGGCATATTTCGCTCCATTAAAGAAATAGTCGAGCAGCGTCTTAGTAGATTTTAAAATGTCCTCCGGAAAAGTTGGTTTACAAAAAGATATATTTCCTGCACTGTTGAAGAAATTGATAGATGGAATACAAAAATCTGGCAAGGATAACCTCGTGAGTCGATTCAGAACCATTTTAATGACAGACATTTATAAATTGCACTACGTAGGGATAAAATCCAAAATTGTTGTAATAATCAAAAGTGTAATGTTTTTAAACCTGGATGAAAGTGTTCTTGATGAATTGCTTCCATTATCAAGTAGGTTAGTCAGTGTGATTTGGGTAACAAAATAGGATGTTTAACATCAAACGAAAACTCCGAATTTCTGATTCGACAACCAACTCTTAGCAGCCCAAAGGAGTCAATGAAAGGGATGAGTTTCCTAAAAGGCTTGGGTAATAGTTGATTATGTTTAATTTTAAGAAAAATGTCAGAAAATATATGTTGCTGTACACATTTTATAATAATTTTAAAGGCATTATCTACATCCAAGCTTCTTCGAGACTGAGATTGTAACCTTAAGTTATGAACAAAAAAGAGAGAATACGCTACAATGCGCTTAATCTTAGTTAAAGAGGAGAATCTAGTTAAAAGGGTAAAAATGAAATTGTCCGAGAAACGAAAAACAGTAGGAAACAGAGAAGCGATGATGAATTTCAATTCCAAGAGGAGTCCGCTGATGATGAATCTTTTTTCAACAATTTAATACAGAAACATACTCAAAATAAATTAGAGGAGAATGAACTTTTAAACATAGTCGTCACCGAAGTTAGTTTAATACCGGCCAAGTCTTTTACTGATTTTAATTTATCAAATTTTTACTGTAATAAGATAGATGTAAACTTATACCATTTCTTGAACAGTGTAAAGTATTTTAGTTTACCGCTAGGAAATTGGCAGCCAAAAGCTAGCAGCCATTCTGACGAAAACACCCGAATGACCACTGGCGCAACATATTTATATAATTATTAAAAATAATTGGAAATTCTTGTTTTTTTTTATGATTTTAGGCAAATTTTATTTAGAAGTCTACCTAAAAATGGTAATAAGGAGAAAATAAAATAAACTACAGAAGTGGATCCAGGAGTAAAATTATATCTTATTTTAAGTCTCGCCAAATTTTAAATTTTATCTATGAACCAACTAAAAATGTCGGATTATCTGCCCCACCGCGCGCCATACAGGACCGGCAATAGGGATTAATTCATAAATGTTTGGATAAAATATCAAACTAAATCAATTGTTTAACACTTGGGAGTTTTTCGCACATTTCAATTTATATATAAAATGCTGAAAACTATCTTAAAAATGTCAGACTGACCTGCACTGCCGTACAGGACCGGCAATAGTGGTTGATTTGAAAAAATTTGGGTAAAATATCTAGCTTAATTAATTTTTCACCATTTGGGAGTTTTGCGCCCATTCCATTTTATATAGAAAATATTGGAAACCATCTTAAAAACAAATTTAAAATGTCAAATTGACTTGCATTGCCGTACAGGGCCGGCAATAGGGGCTGATTCATAAAAAATTGGGTAAAATATGAAACTTAATTAATTTTTTAACACTTGGGAGTTTTTCGCACATTCCATTTTATATAGAAAATATTGGAAACCATCTTAAAAACAGATTAAAAATACCAGATTGACTTGCACTGTCGTACAAGACCGGCAATAGGGGTTGATTTATAAAAAATGGGGTAAAATATGAAACTTAATTAATTTTTTACCACTTGGGAGTTTTTTGCACATTCCATTTTATGTAGAAAATGTTGGAAAACATCTTAAAAACAAATTAAAAATGTCAGATTGACTTGCACTGCCGTACAGGACCGACAATAGTGGTTGATTGTTAATAATTTGGGTAAAATATCTAACTTAATTAATTTTTCACCATTTGGGAGTTTTCGCCCATTCCATTTTATATAAAAAATATTGTAAACCATCTTAAAAAAAACTAAAATGTCAGATTGACTTGCACTGCCGTACAGGACCAGCAATAGGGGTTGATTAATAAAAATTTGGGTAAAATATCTAACTTAATTAATTTTTCACCATTTGGGAGTTTTTCGCACATTCCATTTTGTATAGAAAATATTGGGAACCATCACAAAAACAAATTAAAAATGTCAGATTTACTTGCACTTCCGTTCAGGAGAGGCTATAGGGGTTAATTCATAAAAATTTGGGCAAAATATCAAACTTAATTAATTTTTCAGCATTTGGGAGTTTTTCGCATATTTATATATATATATATATATATATATATATATATATATATATATTTGTTTTTAAGATGGTTCCAAATATTTTCTAAATAAAATGGTGTGTCCGAAAAACTCCCAACTCCTGAAAAATTAATAAAGTTGTTATTTTACCCAAATGTTTATGAATTAACCCCTATTGCCGGTCCTGTATGGCGCGCGGCGGGGCAAGTTAATCCGACATTGTTTTGTTTGTTCATAAAATTTTAAATTTTGGGAGCCTTAAAATAAAATATAATTTTTTTCCTAGATCCGCCTCTGTACCTTATTTTATTTTCTCCTTATTGCTATTTTTGGTAGCCATTTAAATAACATTTGCTTAAAATTAGAAAAAAAAACAAGAATTTCCAATTATTTTTGGTAATTATATAAATAAGCTGCGCCACTGGTCATTCGGGTGCTCTATTCAAAATGGCTGCTAGCTTTTGCCTGCGAATTTCACACCGGTTTTTAGTTTGTACTTATATTGTATAACCGCTTCCACCTGTACCTACCTATTTTTTATATTTGAGAAATATAAATTTTTATTTTTTCACTAAAAAATGAAAGAAAAAACTTGAATGAATACCCATATAATTTTTTCTGCTTATATCAATGATGGGGTTATTTTAAACGAATTAGCCTCGTAACCAGAAATATCACATAAAAACAAAAACTGTTCAAAGTTTCTCCCGAGACCGGGAAACGTTGAACACACCTTTTTTATTTTCTGAAAAGGGAGGTATAGGGTTTAAAGTGGAATGATAGCGATAATCAGGATCTTTGTGTGCACCCTAGTTATCCTATTTTTTTGTAATTAAAACAGTTTTTTTAAACATTTTAGAAGTATAAACTCGTAAAAGCATTCAAAGCTACCCCGTTTCACGGTACTCATCTTATGCAAAATTAATTTTTTATAAAAAAACCTCTTATACGGCTTAAGAAAATTAATTAAGTAGACACACTGTATAAACATGAAAAGGATAACCAAAGAATTCTATTCTCTGATATAACACAGGATACTATAAATGGTTGAGAAGTGAGAGGTGAGGGGAAGGGAGAAAAAGAGGCGCAGCACGTTTTTAAAGTGAAAGCTTTCGCCCTTGTGTGTAGGTTAGGTCAAATTTTATTTCATCAAAATAAGGGCGAGAGGGGTGAGGGGGATGATAAATATAAATGAATGTTTACTTTGAATTGGTTTGGTGCAGCTATGATTTTTTAAATTATTTGGGCTTTTGTTTCGTTGAAATTTACTGTTTCGACCCTTACTATGTGGGATCTACTCGTATTCCTTTTTAAATTAAACAGTTTCATTTAAAAAAAGTAATTTTTTTTATGGAAAATAACAGCTTTCCCTTTTTTTATTATTAATTATTATTGGAGGCCGCAAAAAAACTCACGAGGCTGCACGTTATCTCCACATATGAACAAGAGTCTGAAATATTATGGTATGTAAACTGGTTTAAGGAACCGATCTTTTAAACTATTATAAGTCTTGAACCTTGTTTATATATAAAGCTACGCTTCCTAATATATAAACAAAGGTCTAAGGAACCGATCTATTCAGGTAATAATTATTGCCAAACAAATAACTTCAGGGCACATTCGTAAACGAAAAGAGTTGAATTAAAATATGTTATTTTCAATATAATTTCAGAAGTTGATTATTAAAGATATGTTTTCATTAATACATATTTCAAGACGCAAAATAAGATCAGAATACTAGTATTATTGCATTTACAATAATCATATATGTCAAATTATAATTGAGTATTGAGTGTTAAATTACCCAGATATCAATGTGCCTACTCTAGACCTGTCACTGTCTCGTTTAACAATGTAGGAAGGCAACATCACTTCGGGAATACTCACAAGGCAAAAAACCGCGCGAGTGATCAAGATTAAAAATTACTTTAGAAATCTCATACACATATAAACATGTTTTTGACTGATGTTTATAGCCTCCTATTACCTGTACTAATTAAGTGTAAATCGATGCCACTGAAGAAAAAAAGCTCGTGCTGCTTCTGATTCGGAGGATATTCATACTTACCTATAATGTTCATATAGTTTTTGAAGGTATATTATCTATTAGTAGATTTTCGACTTCATGTCTGGCAATTTGTTAAATATATTCGTTGTTAATGAAAATTGTGTTTTAGTTCAAACTACCGATAATCCATAACACACTCTGTATATAACCGCTGAAACTGAAATGTACGCACCTTTAATCCTTCCTGTACCAATTTTTCAGCCACACTTGCCCCAATACCTGCACTGGCACCAGTAACTACAGCAACTTTACCTGACCACCTATCCATGTTAATTTCTGAACTTAACTGACCTGACTGCAGACCTAGCTCAAACTGATGAACACCAAAGATGTATAACGTTTATAAGACATAGGAGAAGAGCGGAGTGCGGAAAATAACGGCCTAATTGAGAACTTGACCTCTAAGATTATAGATGGCATATCTTCTATTGAGACTCGCTTAGAGGAAATTTAATTGAATGAAAAATATTAGAACTACAATAGAAATTGAAAGATAATTAAAAAATTGTTTCCTACTTCCTTTGATCTAGTGGAAAAGTACTTTCCATCTATTAGTTATAATTTGGAGAAACAATTTTTCTCTTATATTTGAGTAGGTATACAGGGTGAGTTTTTAGAATGACAACGAACGATAACTCAGTTACTATGGAAATCACAAATCACCTAGAGTAGGTGATTTGTGATGGAAATGATCCAAAAACGTTATTAACTAAAATTGTAGGGAACAGCATGCACCTCTGAGAAATAAGCCTATTTCTACAGGGTGGTACATAACTGCGTGACAATGCATGCGTACGCTTTTATAAATGTGACACCCTGTATATTTCCTCATATTTATATTTCTCTCATAATCCTTGTTCTCACTATATGCAGTTTTACCAAATTATATAGGGTATTTAAAAAGATAATATGACCATTTGAATATTGAAATCGATACGAAACATACATGTATGAAGAATTAGTGAATAAATGATCATTTATTTTGCGTAGTAAGCTGACGAATATCGTCTAGTTTTCAAACAAATTGTGATAGAAATCATCTGTATACAGGTTGAGCTAAAAAGTAAACTTACGGCCTTTAATTTTTGTGAAGCATTTCCTATACCTACCTAAATTGATTATTTTTCGAAATACTTTTAATTTTCTGCAAATTTTAAAAATATTTTTAATTTTTGAAACTAAAAATAATTTAATATTAGGTAATAATATTCTTTTTATTCAGTAAATAACTAAAACACTAGTCCATTGAAACTGCCACCTAGAATAATTTGACGGAAAAATGTGGTTTTAAAGATGAAATTTTACATGGAAGAACAAATAGATATGATTTGGGTATTAGGAGAAAGTATGAGAAATTGTTTACTTGCATCCAGAATATATCAACAGCGGTATCCTGAACGGAGTCACCCAAATATACGAGAGTTTGAAAGATTAATGGTTCGCTTTGTTCGTACAGGATCAGTGGTATATGAAAAACACGAAAGAACAAAAAATGTTTACCACCGAAGAAAAGGAGTTTGATGTTCTGCTAACTGTTACCGATAATACCCACATTAGTACTCTGGAAATATCACGCCAACACTGTAATGCGAAAAATTGCCCGCCCGTTGAGAATATAATTTTGGTATATCTGCTATGAAGTGTATCCGCTGTAATCTTTGGGCGAGGAGGCCAGTCCTATAAGAATTGCCTTGGCGAGTGAAGGTACACCGTAAAACCTTCCTGCCTGCGGTCATCACCACCGAAGTAGCTTGGAACGAAGGTTGAAAATTCCCCACTCGTCAAACAGTTCAGTTCAGTGAAGGAACTTGAAAATCTGGGGGGTTTTCGTTACCTTTTTTTTCTTGTCTTTTCCCCTGAAACTGGGCCACGATTGCAGGCCTTGGAGGCGTAGTATAGCTGGGATTTTTCCGGAGGCTTGATCTCCTACCCAACTGGACGAATACCAGGAGGGCTGGCGTTTTAGAATCACCTTCATCGAGGGATTCGACTACTGTATCCCGTAACAAGCTGTAAAATCATTTTTTCTTTCATTTCGATTCTTAATTAGTAAATTTTATGAATTATTTTTTGTTGAATAGTCGCCTTCAGCGTTTAAACTTTTTACTATTTTTTTTAATTAATTAACTTTTTATTTTTTTATATAAATTTCGCCAATTCTTTCTATAATTTTATTCATTTCTTCACTTTTTATATACATTGTAGAAGTTTTACATTGGATAAATAGATAAACTTAATAAATTTATAAGGTACTGGTAAACCAACGGTGCGTACCTTGGCTATACGCCTTACATAATAGATTTTTTCCACTACTAGCTGTGAAGTTGACAATTATTTTGTCATCTAGCCAACTGAGAAGATGAATTTCTCTATTAGTGGTTAATAATTTTTTCTATTGTTAACCTGGGTCAATAATGGACAAATTCAAATGTTTTGAGAATTCAGGGATAATAGCTTAACAAAAACTAGTGCAACATAATTTTTTATACCCAGGAGATTGTGTTTAACATATTTACTGCTTGAAATTACCTAACAAGATAAAATTATTTCAATAAAACTGTCATTAGTTTAAAATTCGCGCTCAACCAAAAATTTCTGATGACATAAAGAGTGCGTTCATAATATATTTTTGTAGATCGACACTATCAAAATTTGAGACATTGGAATGTGTTGTTTATTTTCCGTTAATTTTAGAAAAACGAGCATCGAGGAATGTTTTTACCTTAAACATTATCACCAGTGGAATTTGAAAATCTTCTGTGATAGAAACTGGTAGCTAACCTTGACCCACATAGACAAATAATATATTACTTTCTCTATGATAAAGCATATGTTAAATGTTTTATGAACGCTCACTTTGTACCGAAGTGTTGTGAACGCACTACCGCTGTAATTGTTCAAAGTTCAAAGTAAAACATGAACCACGTTTTGTGAAATTTTTAGATGTGATCGTATAATTGGTTTCGTTAATTCGTATTGGTGATTATGAACTATAGGAATAATGGTATTCTATTGCTGTGTGATTAAATTATACCTACATGATTTTTATAAGAAATTTTTTTATTTATGTCTTAAATTTGGCTAATAGTGGAAAAAAATGTATATACACCACGGTGGTGAAGACATTTATAAACCTCGCACCTTATTCCGCTCGGGGCAAAGCCCCTCGCGAAATAATTCTAGTGCTCGGTTGATAATAATAGCCTTCACCACCTTGGTGTATAATATACTATTATAGTTGGTGTATTTTATACACTTTTTTGTTATACCAATAATTTTTTAGCAGTAATCATTATTCGGTCTGGATATCAGATATTAATATATGAATTTGAAATTGTATGATCTTTGGTTCACTTGGTGATAGACTATTTGTCTCATTATTGTAGATTTTTTTGAAAATTTGTACACGAACCTGTAACTGTCTGTTTCCTTTGAATGTTTGATTAAGGATTATATCGTGAACTGAATTGTAAGATCCTCTAGCCTTCAGCTCATAGTTAATTGTATACTACTGGCACTTCAGCCTTCAGTTGGGTTCAGGTTTTTGTTTAATATAAATTGTCACTTGTAATTTCTTGTTAACGTGGAAAAGAGACATTCGGTCCAATAATAGATCAGAGACAGGGGATATTTGCTGTTTTACTTTTAAAATGTTACCTGACAAAAAACCTAAGTGTGGGAAAGTGTATTAACCCTCCAAGGAGTTGGGGGGTTAGTTTAAAGGAGTCTTGGGTGCTTGCCTAAACTTCTCTGGCGCCCTACTTTTGAATTCGACATAAATATAGAAGAATTCACCCCTTCTTCGACTCGAAGCTAGTCGGCTCGCGAGCACAGATTCGTCTACGGGGCAATCTGACATCTAAATGAGCACTGAGGTAGGTAGTGTGGTGAGAAAAAGTCTCGTTATAGATTTTGGCGTTCAAAACGTGGGGCCGCTTAAAGAATTTTCTTTTCTAGCAATATAGGGTAAGCTATACAGTGATTGGCCAACGACAGTTATTGGCATAGTTGTAGATATTATTTCGAGAATTTTTAATTCATGCAAAAATATTCTATGTATATGGTATTATCTAGGTAGTGGTGGCAACTATGCTTAATTCATATTTTAAACTACACTGTTCCATTACATAACCTTAAAAAGTTATAGAAGTTGTTGTGAGGTCGTGCCCATCTAAAACGGAACTTTAGTGCAATATTAACAAGTTACATTAAGACCTACCCTTCTATAGCCGACAATTAATTACAAGGTATGTTGTTTCACATGATCATATCGATTTATTTGTGTTTTAATATGTTTGAAGTTCGTAACCCTGAGGTAGAAATTACTTCTTTACAGTTTATTTTTATTTAATGTCTTATGCCAATCACTGTACACAATTTCTGTAAAAAACTAGTCATTGACCTATAACTGTCAAATTAAAGTTTATTCAAAATATTGTTTCAAACAGTGATTGGCCATATATAAATTAACTAATTTAAGGGCGTAGGGGGGATAGGGGCATAACATATGGGACATATTATTATAATTGATAAATATAAACCATTTTATTTGATACAGGGTTTTCAACAAAAATTCTCAGAAGTTATACTTGAAACTTTACATCTCTGGTGAACCTTCTTATTTTATTTTGTCATTTCACATTAATGGCTGTATCGAATCAAAACGGAAATTTTGAGTAATGTAGTCGGCCTATATATAAACTTTAAGTTGTTTTTCTCGCAGATGCACAAGGTACGAGAAGGGGCTAAATATGAAAAAACGTATATGGAGGAGAACTTGCAGTTCGCACTAGAAGCTATTGAGGGTGGAATTTCACAGAGGAAAGCCGCTCAATTGATTAATGTGCCACGGCAAACGGTTCAATTAAAAAGTAATAAGTTCGCAAGCAAAACTACTTTGGGTCCAGATACTGTTTTAACGAAAAAAGAAGAAGCAGTCTTAGAGGAATGGATAGTGACAATCCAAAAAAGTGATTTCCAGTTAAAAAATTCGACATACAATCATCTGTCAAAGAATTCTTGAAAGCCAATCCACGGAATAATCTATTTAAGGACAACCTACCTGGGGCCGGTTGGTATAGAGCATTTTTTAAACGTCACCCAAATCTTATTCATCGGACAGTTACGGCAGCTAGTTCCTCAATTTCGGAAATGGACATCCGCAAGTGATTTTCCTCAGTAGAAGGATATTTAAAAAGAAAAAATTTGGACCATATTTTGCAAGATCCGACTAGGATATTTAATGGTGATGAAACATATTTTTCGTTATGTCCTAAGAAATTTAAAGTAGTTGCAACAACGAGGGGCAAATAATGTTTACGAAGTAAACTCTGGTCAAGCAAAAATGATTATAACAGTCATTTTTTCGTTCTCGGCAGCCGGTCAAACGACTAATCATATGCTCATTTATCCTTATCAGAGACTACCTTATTCAATAGTAAATTCAGTACCAAGCACTTGGGGAGTAGGACATAGTGACAATGGGTGGATGAAGGTTGAATTATTTTATGAATATATAGGAAACGTGTTATATCTATACATAAAAGCTGCGGAACTAAATTCACAATTATTCTTTTCATTGATGGTCACTGGACACATCAAACTTTAAAATTGAGTCTTGTGTACAGAACTGAACATTATATTAATATCGCTTTATCCCAATGCAACTAGATTAATGCAAACAGCTGATGTAGGAGCAATCAAACCTCTCAAAACGGGTTGGAAAAAAGCTGTATTGGAGTTTAGAAGAAAAAACCATCAAGTAGTCCTAACTAAAGAAAAATTTGCACCCGTTTTAAAGAGCGTCATAGATGAATATGCAAAATGTGAAACCATAAAAAATGGATTTTTGGTCAGCGGATTATATCCGTGGGACGCTTCTTTCCTTGATTACAGTAAGTGTCTGGGAGGGAAGAAACTGGATGGTGTTGACAGCATTGAAAAAAAACAACAATGAGATGGTTGTGGAGAATGACTCTATTATTACTTTTACACAATTTAGGGATATTATCGGAGAAGAAAGAATCGCACTTTTTAACCGAATACAACAGTTTGATAGAAACAGCAACAATTAATTTATACTACTTTATAAAATATACAAAGAATTCTGCAGAAATGAAAACTCAAAATAATTAGTAAACAATAGAGAAATAAGAAAACCGTCCATCCAATTTGGGAATAACATCAATGAAAAACCTCAGAATAGCTTAATACCATTAGGACCAACAGAAACCTTGAAAGAGTTAGGGGATTAAAATGAAATATTAGCAGACTTTTGTGAAGAAAATCAAGAACTTGAAGCAACTAAATCTTTTGAGATTCTATATGATGTAAACCATAAATGATAACTTGGGTCATCATTCTTGGAGTGAACAGAATTATCAGATTATAGAAGTAAGTGGTAATCCGACAAGCATTTCAGAACAATTATATTTTATACCGGAAGAGAATAATGGAGACATTGATACATCACTAAATATTAATGAACAGGAAAATACAGAAACCTCCAGTATACGTAATTTTGTACTCTGGCCTAAAACTCCAGAAAGATAGGAGAAAAAGCAGACGGACAGGTTATCATTTGTTGTACACATTGCAAAAAAATTCAGTCCGAAAAATTGGAACTAAAAAAAAATCCCAATGGCACAGGACCAAAATTGGACAGTCTTATTTCAGTAACATGTTTGCATAAAACCGAAAATAAAAAATTAGATACAAAAGTAATAGAATGCTTTGAAATGTACAAAAAACCAAAGTAACATTCTGGCATCAAATCAAAAACAAAAAAATAAAAAAAAATTGTGGTAAATTTGAATTTTCTTAAATAAATGTTTTAATGTACGATTTAGAGAAAAATGTTAAATACAAAAGTTGTAGAACGTGTTAAGGTCTATAAAAAAGCTCAGTAACTTTTTTGCGTCAAATGAAAAACAAAGGAAATATGATTTTTTTTCAACTTTGACAGGCCGCCATTTTGTTTTTACTGGGCCGCTTTGGCTCATTAACGAACACGTCGAAGATTTTTGCCTAACCGATTTTGTAGCGAGTTTGGTTTCGATCCGTCAAAAAATACGCCCTCTATCGTGCTTACAAATTTCGTTATAATTTGTGAATTTTCTTAAATAAATGTTTTAATGTACGATTTAGAGAAAAATGTTAAACACAAAAGTTGTAGAACGTGTTAAGGTCTATGAAAAAGCTTAGTAACTTTTTTGCGTCAAATGAAAAACAAAGGAAATATGATTTTTTTTCAACTTTGACAGGCCGCCATTTTGTTTTTACTGGGCCGATTTGGCTCATTAACGAACTCGTCCAAGATTTTGTCCTAACCGATTTTTGTAGCGAGTTTGGTTTCGATCCGTCATAAAATACGTCCTCTATCGTGCTTACAAATTCCGTTATTACACATACATATTTATATATACATATATAATATAACCTTTGGAACGGAGGGTGATTTTGGCATCTAGGAACACCAAAACGAAAAACTGCATTGAAATTTTTCCGAAGTTGCGTCATGCTACTCTCTACAATAGCCCTATTTCATTCTGAAATAAGACTAAAACAAGAAGACAAAAAGGCCGCTCGGAAAACAGAAAGATTAAGGAAACTAGCGGAAACTAAGAAGAAAAAGAGAGAGAGATATAGAGGAAATGAAGAAGACCAAAAGAAAGACTGATTAAATTTATACAAGCGAAATTAAAAAAAAGATAACTGTTCTGAAAAAGAATACAACTATTTTAAATGAAAATCAAACACGCGAGATTTTAACTAATAACCGAGACCGAGTAGAAGAATTCATTTAACAGTGAAACATAAAGCTGCTAGATAGGTATTTGCAAATGAGGAGTAAGAAGGCGAATCAGTTACACAGCTTAAATTTCCAATTAATCTACCAGCTAACTCTGTTTTACTTGTACTTAAAAAGTGACTCCATTTATCAAGGGTGCTCATTGCTATTCTTGTGGAAGATCATACAATAATAAGTGTATATTAAAATTTAACCAAAATATTGATTCGTAATAGAAATAATGAATGAACTTTAAATTATTTTTAATGTTTCCTTATTTGTATTTTTAAACTGTTTAATAATAAGGATTATGTTATCTATCTACTTATGATAATTTTTGAGTAAGTATGCCAATTACTTATACCCTAAAGGCCAATAAAACAAAGTTATTTGAAGGTATTTTCACATATGCCAATCACTGGTAGCCTACTGGCCAATTATAAAATTGTACCGGCCAATTACTGTCTATTTTGCAATTCAACATATACTTAATGATGAAAATCTCATATTAAAAAAAATGAAAACTGAAACATTTTCAAAAGAATATTTCATATTACTTAACTTAACTATTTATTTTTTATAAACAAAAATTTTAACTGATTATATAATACAACATTGCAAATTAGTTCTCAAGTTTACCCTATATCCCGAAATTTAAGCTTAAACTTTTAAAAATTTTTTTAGCAACTGATTAAATTTGAATTTTTGATAAATTAGATGTGATGATATATTTTCAGTTTATTTTTGCTTTTTTTAACTATTGGTTGCACCGAATTTAAGTGGGTTTTTGTAGGAAATCTGGGGGTTGCTTCAATTTGAAGGTAATTGTTTTAATTGGGGCGTAACCTGGAAAAAATTTTCCTTAATATGTATTGATTGTACCAGATTTAAGTTGTTTTGTAGTAAATCTGGGGTTTCAGTTCAATTCGAAGGGAATTGTTTTATTGGGCGTAATTTGTAAACAATTTACCTTATTCTGTTAGATAATATTACAAATTAAACTGAAAATTTTATAGTAGAAATCAGACAAGAAATAATTGGTTCGTGTGCAATTGCTATTTTCTTTTTCAGATAGCGGCGAATAAGAAGAGTTTTCTGATATTGTAATATTGATTGATTGATAATTGTAATTTTGAAAAATTTATTATTGTAAATTATATATATTTGTGTAAATTACCTATACGGTAAGTTACATCTTGTAGGTTATACACTTATACAGCATATGGTATTTGTAAATTCATACTAATAGTCGAATTCCTAAATATTATTTTTTTCTCTTTTTCTTTTATGGTAAGTTTACCTGACTTTCGACGATTGTAAGCTGGATTGTAGGTTCGATCCTTAACGGGTCGATGTTTTGGAACTGGTACCTTGGGCTCGTGGACTCCTGTATTTTGGAATCACTTTTGAGGAAGGAACGGCGTTGGTTGTTGGTTCTAGAAGTACACTTGGTGGATACTCTGTGGGTAGGAGATATTGTCTGGACAAATAGGGACTTTTGGACATTCGGTATCTGCATTTGGGTTTCAAATTCCTCATTATATAGGTTTCAGTTGGAGGGAGGCCACTTGAGGTACAGGTGTGTCTGGGAAGAATAATTATTGTTCCGCTAGGTTGGAAATTGGTTTGTCGCTAGGATTGCTCGTCAGTTGAACTTTGAAGATGTCTCGTCGGTTTGCAGTTAATCGATTAGTACAAGATGAACTCATTTTGAGGTATTGCGAGTGGTTCGGTTTCTGAGATGCGACGTAGTTTAGCTTTAGCATTGGAGGTTGAAAAGGAAGATGATAGCATAGATCCTCCCGAATATCCGTATACAGCTGCTGAAGATCTGAGTGCAGTTGAAATTAGATTAGGTCAGATTGAGCCGAGTGTTTGATGAATCATGTGTGAGTGGTAATTTCCAGAAATTACAGAGTCAGCTAGTGAATATTGTAGGTCGACTGAAACGTGTTACTAATTTTGAAGCAGGAGATGCTGGTGATCGAGAAAAAGAGAAATTAGATGGATTGATGTCTAAGCACTTTCTTTACTCGAAGCATTGGACAGTAAAGCATTCAGGCAGGAGCGCTATCGTCAAATTCAACCTGGACCATATTTTGCAAATTTGTCAACTATTCGTAGATCAACTCTCAACAATGTAAGACAACCTTCTAATCTTGGTAATGTGTCCAGAAAACTGTCTAATATTAAGACGATCTTACCTAGTAAGTGGGGTTTAGTGTTTTCTGGAGATTCCAAAGGTATTTCATTATCAAGCTTTCTGGAAAAAATGGAAGAGTATCGGGTTTCGCGTAATGTAGATAAGGCGAAATTTTGGTAGCTTATCGATTTATTTTCTGGCAGGGCGTATCAATTTTATTTAGCTTATAGAGAAGAGGTTAACTCGGGATGAATTCGTGAATCTATTACGGGAGGAGTATTTATCAGTAGATTATAACGAAAAACTGTTCAAGGGAATTAAGAGTAGAACTCAGGATCCTGATGACAATATGGGAATTTAATTGGCTGTGATGTCTGATTATTTCAAAAGGTTGACTTGTCCCATTATGGAGGAAACTAAACTAAAGGGATATCAGGCCTTACTACCAACATTAATAGCGTGCGTGAGTTATTGACTTTGGGTCGTAAATCGGAGGCTAGGAAATCGGCTATCGAGAGTTACAGTATACCATCGAGGGAACTAAGTTGTATGGATCCAGACCTAGTTTATGTGCCATCGCATGTGGAACCTGTATCTGACGTTGGAACTCTACCCACCCCTACTTCGTCGTCTATTCCTAAAGTTCATAAAATCGTTTGTTTCCGTTGTAAACAGCCAGGTCATCGGGCCGTAGGGTATCATAGTAATAAGAAATTTAATGTAAGAGAGTAGAGTTTACGGTTAGGACTTACTGATTGCTCTTCCAGAATTAGCCAGTATAAACGAACCGAGACGTGCTTGAATGGTCGGATAGAGTGCGTCAGAGAAACCCCCCCGGGCAGTAATTTAAGTGAAATCATAGATTATGTGTTCGATTATGCTATTAATGATGAACGTCCTTTTCTTAAAGTGGATATTCTAGGTAAAACTTTGTTAGGTCTTTTGGATTCGGGCGCTTCAAGAACTATTTTAGGTGGTAAGGGTAATGAGTGAATTTCTTGTTTAGGTTTGACTTTGGATAAAAGTAGATCGAGTATTTGTACAGTGGCAAATGGTGATGTGTTACAGAGTATTGGAACCGTAGTGTTACCCGTGGTTATAAGGGGTCGAATCCGGTTGATTGAGGCTCTGGATGTCTCTGAATTAACTCATATTTTAATTCTTGGTGTATGTTTTTGGAATTTAATGGGCGTTGTCCCAGACCTTAGTCACGATGAATGACATTTTTCGGCAGAACCTGTGTTATTGAATAGTGTGGAACATATGTCGTCTGGACTGTACTTACTCTTTTAGAACGGTAGAGACTACATACTGTGATCGATAGGAACATGGAAATTATGGGAAAAGGTTTAGGGTGTACCGATAGAGTAGAACACGTGATAGTAACTTCTAGTCCCCCCATCAAGCAGCGATATTATAGAGTCAATCCAATTGTACAGAGACACATTGACGCTGAATTAGATGAGATGCTGCAGTTAGGTGTTATAGAACCCAGCAATAGTCCGTAATCTCCCATTTTACTGGTCAGGAAAAAGGATAATTCGTGCCGATTTTGCGTAGACTACAGGAAGTTGAATGCTGTCACCGTTCGAGATAGTTACCCTTTTCTCCTGGTAATTGATACTCTAGAGAAGTTGCGTGAGGCCAAATATCTGTCCACTTTAGATGTCAAATCCGTTATTGGCAAGTTCCGGTGGCCGAATCTTCAAGGCAAGATACTATTTTTACGGTGCCTAATAGGGGTTTGTTTCAATTCAAACGTCTACCATTTGGTTTACATCACTCCAGTCACCTGGCAGAGACTTATAGACAATATTTTGGGCCATGATCTTGAACCTCATGTTTTTGTCTATCTGGATGACGTTGTATTTGTACTAAAACACTTAGAGCATGGATAAGTGTCAGTTCTGTCGCCCTGAAATGAAGTATCTTGGGTATGTAGTGGATCGTTTTGGGTTACATGTGGATCCGGATAAGGTGAAGGCAATGTTGGAGTTACCGACCCCTCGTAGTATTACGGAAATTCGTCGTATAGTCGGGACTACTACTTAACATGTGTGTAGGTTACTTTTAAGTAACCTCGTATATCATAAATATAACTTATATTGTCGAACCAGACTACGCTATCTCACTGTTACATCACGGTTACAAATTAGCGCCCTCATCAAACCCCTTTATTCTCTAACACATTGATTTGTATCTTGATAATAAAGAAGATACATTATATCTTCTACAGCCAAATTCATACAAATAGTTTCTTTAAGAGGAAATATTTGCTCCAAACTCCAAACCTTTCATTAAAATAAGGCGTTTTAAGGACAGCCAACTTCTGAGGGTGGAACTCGTTTTGATAACTTCTCACGCGATTACGCTAAATAGCCTATTTTGTTCCTTTGACAACTCATCACAGTTATGGATCTAAAAGAGGAATCAACTCTATCTAAATGTGTCCACAATGGAATCACAATCCTAATGCATTATTAATCACACGGGCTCAGTAAACGGACGAGGCAGTGGTATTGGCCCCATACTCGGTGCGTATAAACATTGCGCCGAGTGTTCTGCCTAGCACTCGGCCGTTCAAAGCTGCAAGACAGTAGATTGGCCACAACTTCCAATCTTCAGAACACAAGATAAAACAAAAACGGGATGCAGCATATAATGACTTCTGGTATGAGTAAATAATATTGCAGCCCGAGATATTCTGTAAAAAAGCCTGCAAACGTGGTTAAAGTGAGAGTTATTTTCAAAACGAATATTTACACGTATTTGTGTCAATATCGCAAAAGTGCATAATCTGTGAAGAAAAAATTTTCCGAACATAGAAATGAATTTTTTGCAAAATGTACAGTAACCAACACTTTCGATTTTAGATTCTAAGATGTTTTTGTATTTTTTTACTTGAACTTAACTGAGCAATATAAATATTCTGATATAAAAGATATTTTATTCTTTGTCTAAACAAGTACAGGAATAAAAAATATTACAAAACAACATATTAATTCTTAAATCATAATGAAATGCTACCGATTATGCATTTAAAAAATAGAACTGTAAGTACTACGTTTACGTATATTATTTTAGACATGGGCTTTTTTCTACCAAACACACCCATTGAGTATTATTTTTATTGAAACAATGGCCAAAACCCCATAATATTTAATGTTTTTTTAACTGAGTAGATGGCACTGTACAAAGCCAAAAGGCCACTTAAATTGTTTTCCAAAACCGACAATGTACATATGTCTAGTATCAAAAAACGACACCAGAGGAAGCATCCATTATTTTGAATTACCAATTATTTTTAATTTTGTTTATCCGTTTCGTTTCTGAAATAGATAAAAAGCAGTGAGGTAAATTACATTATTCATTGTAAATGATACAATTAAAATAACCTAAAAATAATAGTATATTCTTCAAAGAGCATATAATAGTCATTATACGCAAGTAGAAGACTATACTTTCTCCACGACTATACAAAGAAAAAAACGCTATTTGAATAAATAATTGAACAAATTCTAATGTTTTCATTTTCACTCAGCCTTTTCTAATCATTTATTAAATATTTTCATTATAACAAAAACAGCTAAACAAAACGGATATATATATATATATATATATATATATATATATATATATATATATATATATATATATATATATACTACTCCAAGAATTTAACGCACCACCAAAAAATAACCAAAAGTTTAAAGTAAATTTTTGTCTAAACTGCTTGTCGGATTTGAATGAATTTTTTTTTGAATGACAGGTTGACACTTCCAGAGAGTTAGTGTACTACTGTATTTGCATACAAACTTATTTTTGTAAAAATACGGGGTGTTGCAATGACAACCTGATTTTTTCATAAAATTTGTAACACCTTGTGGAGTTCAACAGTAACAATATCAACTTAAAATTGAAATCAAACTGTAGCTTTATCTTTTTGTAACATTTTGTTTTTTGATTTACTCTATTATCTTGGCCACAACAAGAGAAAATCAATTTTATAGCATAACATGTTTTTTATTAAAATTTATTATTCAACTTTAACAACGAAAAACAAAGAAACAAAACGTAAACAAAAGTCAGTAGCGAGTATTTCCGCCTCTGGCAGAAATAACTGCTTGGCACCGACGGCCCATACTTAAAATAAGCGACCGTATATCATTTTGGTCAATTTCTTCCCATATTTCAATCAGTCGCCTCCCCACGTCTTCCAAGGTGTTCAAGTTCCGTTCCTCTCGTAACCTCCTCCCAAGAGTTTCCCAAAGATTCTCTATGGGATTTAAATCAGGGCTTCTAGCTGGCCATGCCATGATATCGATGCCAACTTCCTCTAGATAATTCCTCACAACTCCAGCAACATGAGGCCTGGCATTATCGTGCATCAACATAAATCCTTGCTCTATATATGGCGCATATGACATTACATGTTGGTCTAAAACCTCCAATATGTACCTTTCAGCTGTAAGGCTTCCATTATTTATGACCACAAGTTCTGTGCGACCAGTCAAAGAAATACCTCCCCAGACCATCACAGATCCTCCTCCAAATAATGTGTTATTTGAGAAATTACACTGAGCATATCGTTCGTTAGGGCGTCGATATACACGTATGCGCCTGTCATTATTGTACAAACAAAATCTTGACTCATCCGTAAATAATACCTATAGCCATTCCGCTTCTAACCAGTTACGATGTTCCATGGCAAAATTCAGCCTCGCTCTTCGATGATCTCTACTTAGAGCTGGCCCCCGAGCAGCAATTCTAGGTCTCAAATTGTGTTCTCGTAGTCGCTGACGAGCTGTTTCACCACAAATTTGTACACCAGTAGCATCTCGAAGCTGGGTTTGAAGGGTCCGGGCTGTTACAAAACGTTGTCTTAATGCCGATAATCTTAAAAAACGGTCCTGATTAGGGGTTGTTATTCGATTCCTTCCTTGTCCCGGTCTACGACCATGACTTCCAGTGTCTCTATATCTTTGTATAACTCGTGAAACGGTTGTATGGGATACATTAAATCGTCTACCAATTCTTCGGTAATTCCAGCCTTCCTCGAACAATATTAATGCTTGAGCACATTCTTCGCCAGTAAGATTTCGTGTTTCACGTTGCATATTAATTAAAAAGGGCTAACACTAAAAATACACTTCTATGAAATACTTTTTGACACCTGTATTTAGCTAATGACAATTTACTGTAACTTATTGTTTTTCATAGCCTGCTACTCGAGCCACAATAGATTCTCGCGAGTCGCAGTGGAGGGCCTCATTGACCCACTCATTATAAACCTAACCTAGCCTGCTACTCACTTTTATTATTATAAATTTTAATAAAAAACATGTTATGCTATAAAATTGATTTTCTCTTGTCGTGGCCAAGATAATAGAGTAAATCAAAAAACAAAATGTTACAAAAAGATAAAGCTACAGTTTGATTTTAATTTTAAGTTGATATTGTTACTGTTGAACTCCACAGGGTGTTACAAATTTTATGAAAAAATCAGGTTATCATTGCAACACCCCGTATTTATGCAAAAATAAGTTTGTATGCAAATACAGTAGTACACTAACTCTCTGGAAGTGTCAACCTGTCATTCAAAAAAAAATTCATTCAAATCGGACAAGCAGTTTAGACAAAAATTTACTTTAAATTTTTGGTTATTTTTTGGTGGTGCGTTAAATTCTTGGAGTAGTATATATATATATATATATATATATATATATATATATATATAGAATGTCTACGGTTACCACTCATTCTCTGTAACCTCTTTTGCGTGATATGCCCGCTAATTCTGTTTTTGTTTTATATTCCACGCGTTAATATTTCATCTTTTCATTGATTATTTGTCTACCTCAAGGGTCGGAAGGTTCGGACAGGAGAGCTATAGACGCCTCCGTGTCTCTGTTGGTTGTTGTCCTCAAAACTCGGGATCTTCCATTGGAAGGCACAAATGTGCGTTTGGTTCCGTTGTTTGTGTTTTCTCATGTTTCAGTTAACATCCTTGCTCCCAAGTTGTACACCTTTTCTTGGTTATACCGTACCGATGAAGGCTAATGAGCCAGAAACATGCATGTCTACGGTTACCACTCATTCTCTGTAACCTCTTTTGCGTGATATGCCCGCTAATTCTGTTTTTGTTATATATATATATATATATATATATATATATATATATATATATATATATATATATATATATATATATGTATAATAAATAGGCGCCTATATACCTATATAGTTTAAATTTACCTTCTGACAAAATGAATCGTGACATTAGTGCTGTTAGTAATATTTACTACTGATGGTGTTGACTCTTAGAGTGATAATAAACATAGAGAGGGCTATTCACTCATAAACACGTTTATTTTTGCGGCCAACAATACTAAACGCCAGTAGTGAAATGATGAATGAATTACAAAAAGTGGGGATGGTATCGAAGATACATGGCCTTGGTAGTTTCGGCAAACTTGGTACCGACGAACCATGACAATCCAAATACATTAAATTAATTAACGAAAGAACTAAATGTTTACTCTCTAGTCGTAATGGAGCTCGTATAAACAAACCACGTTTGACTTTATTTTATTTATTTATTTATTCATTCATTCATTCATTCATTTATTTATTTATTTATTTATTTATTAAAGTCCTAACAGGTTTTACAACCTAATTATATAAGGACATTAGCTATATAATACAAAATATAAAATACAAAATACCGAATCCAAAATACGAAATACAAAGTACAAAACTGACAGAACCAAACCGAATATCTTATACTCCCGTAATTTTTAAATATTTATATATTTCATGCCTAAATTGCGACAACGGGATTAAAAAATTTATTTCCGACAATTGATATACATTGTTCGCTAGTTTCAACAAGGAATTCAGAGGTGAGGAGGAGATGGAAGATTCTAGTATTCCAAAAGGAATTTTGCATCTTGTTACCTTTTGGGGTACTTTAAAGGGTATTAAAGAGAGTATAGCACTAGAATTTGTGATACTGTTTACCAATTTATACAAGAAGGTCATTGCTAATAACTGACGTCTGAACTGTAGAGAAATAACATTAAATTCTATACGTAATCTTGTTGATCTTACTGTTTCATAGTCCGGCCGTTTCCGGTATTTCTTGAAATAAAGATATCTCAGGAATCTATTTTGTACTCTCTCAACAGCTTCCAAATATACTTTTGATTGCTCGCCCCAAATGAGAGATCCAAAGTCTAACTTAGGTCTAACCAAAGTGTTATACAAGACAGATATTGTATTAATATCTGAGAAAAAGTAGGTTTGCCTCCAAATAAAGCCTAACATACGATTTGCACTAGCAACAGATTTACTAATATGTGAAGCATATGATAGTTTATTATCATATGTTACTCCCAAATCTCTAATTTCTTGTAATCTACATAAAGCATCCTTTTCAATTTGGTAATCAAAATTAATACACTCTTTTTTACGAGATACGGACATAACAGAACATTTAGTAATATTGAACTTTAATTGGTTATCAATACTCCATTTATGAATATTATTTATATCTCTCTGTAATGAAACGCAGTCTCGAACTGTTTGAATTTTTCTAAACATTTTAAAATCATCATCAAACAATAAAAAGTCAGAAAAACTAACACATTGTGACAAGTCATTCACAAACAAAACAAACAGTAATGGTCCCAAGTTAGAACCTTGAGGAACTCCCGAATTAGCGTGATATTTTCCAGAAGTATTCCCTATATGTTTCACAATAAAGTACCTATCTTGTACATAACTTTTAAGTAATCGTAATAAATTAGAAGACAATCCGTAGTTACTAAGTTTTTTTTAACAATATGTCGTGGTTTACTTTATCAAACGCTTTCTGGAAGTCCGTGTAAATGACATCTAACTGCTGCTGTTCTTTAAAAACCTGATTGGCAACTTCTGTAAATAGTAAGAGATTAGTATTAATAGATCGGCCCACCGTAAATCCGTGTTGTTCGTCAACTATAATATGTTTTACATGATTATAAATATTGAAATGCAATATGTGTTCAAAAAGTTTAGCAGGAGCACACATTAACGAAACTCCCCTATAATTCTCAATGTCACGCTTACTACCCGATTTGTAGATAGGTGTGCAAGTAGCGAGTTTCCAAATAGACGGATAAGTAGAGATAATGATGATTCTATTGAAAATATGTCCCCTCATCCACTCATGACAACCCTTGAGTATATACGGGGGCATTCCATCAACACCCGCAGCTCTTTTGGTTTTAATTTTTTTATAGCCATATTATAGTCTTCCACCGTTATATTAGATATTTGTAAGATGTCATGCATGCTAAACGTACAGGAATTCTCATCTTCATTGTAATTAGACTTTACATCTGCATACACGCTTGCGAAATATTCCACAAATTTCTCAGCAGTTTCTCCTTCAGGAATTTTGTTACCATTACAATTAAATTCTGTTACTTGAACACCACTACATTTATTTTTATTAACATGTGACCAAAAAGTATGAATATCTCCCTTATTTTTTTCTTGAATTTCATATAAGAATTTCCTATGTTGAGTATCAATAACAGATTTTAGTTTCCTTCGACACTCCAAAAATTTATCATAATAATATTTAGAAGTATCTTTTAGCTAACGAAAATTATTTTTTAATTTTAACAACTTTTTTATTTCTGGCGTAAACCATTCAGGATACTTATTATAATCTTTATATGTATTATATTTTGGGACAACTACTTCGAAAATTTTATTAATTATTTCATAAAAAATTCTAAGTGCGATGTTGACATCACTTTGTTTAATAACTTCATCCCAGCATATGTCCCTTATTATTTCAGACATTAAAAGAAAATTTGCTTTTTTAAAATTATATTTATATTCTGTCAATTTATTCATTGCCTTAGAGTTGGCTTCAGTAAGAACTAAAATTATTTGTAGAGATGGATGATATCTGTCTTCATTCACTAAAGGTAACTGTTCTTTAATAACTTTGCATTTTTCAGCATGTTCCATTCAGGCAATTACTAAGTCCAGAGTTTTTCCTTCCAGTTCGGTAAAGGTATTAACACAGAGAGTAGACGCGTATACGGTAGCTTTATAAGTTTGAAATCACAATTAATATTTTTAAAAACTTTTATTTTAAACCAATTTACAATATTTAGATGTTTTCACTATGAAATCTAAAGTCATTCTCCTTGATTTAATTGTGATTAACAATAACGAAAGTTCGTATTGCTGAAACAGCAGCATAACGACCTCGCTGAAATAAAACAATAAAACATAACAATTTCGCTTATACAGGTAAATTCACATTCCATAACTCCTCCCTCCTCAAATGGAACTCAAGGGCGTAAGGGCGGTGGAGCTACTTGAGTGATGTCGGGACTCCTGGTGGTCTTCTTTCTTGTGCAAAGATTCAGTATGAGATCTCTCTTCTTAAACGTGTATAAACTACAAAATAATAATATTAATATCATGATACTACTAAGTCCATATTTGGAAATGTTTTGGTGAAGTCGAATTTCTTCTAACGGGACTTCATCTTTTTCTTGAAGGACCATTTGATGAAGTTTGTCTAAATGTGTTTTTTCTATCTTCAACTTTTGTACGTTCATTATTGGAAAAGAGGCTTGAACAATTTCTTCTAGCATCAGAGCGTGTCCTGTAATGGTACTTTTTTCATTGGAGTATGATACAGATGAAGTTTTAATTTGACAGCTGGGTGGAACGATAAAAAGATAAGTGCCATGTAGAATCGAAATGTCACTTTCTTTGCAATTTAATTGGATCTTCATTGGTTCTGGAAAAATACCGATGTAATGGCTGTTGCTGATTTCTTCAACAATTTGGAACATTGTCTGGACAGGAACTTGTTTGCAATTATGAGTGTCGCTGAATGAGAGCAGAGATGTAACACAATCTGACTTTTCTATTGGTTGAATTCGATTTTGGTCGCACAGGAAAATTGACTGAAGATTTGTACATTCTTCTTCTTGGTATTGGTATAAATTGTTGCTCAATATAAGGAAAGGTAATTGAGGAATAATAATTGTTTGGTTTATATTTGGAACGGAATATAGATGATAATGATCAAAGGAGTCTGGGTGAACCAGAGGAAAATCTATATAGAAAATTAACCTATTATGTGAATAAGCTACTTTTATTCTCACTACCTTATAAAAATTTAAGTAGTCGTCTGCAGAAAATAATATTTGATCCTTATTGTGAAATGTATGTAAATCTCTTATGATTTCTCTGAAATTATCCGAAGAGATTAAACTGGGATGTACTGTATTTAAAATGGAGAAACTTATGGAATTTTCTATATCTGCTAAAAAGCTTAAAACTAAGTCTAAACTAAATTTAATTTGATCTAAAATATCTCTTATTTCTAAGTATTGATTAGGGTTACTTCTAGTTTCGTTTAATATTATTTGTATTTCTTTTATTTTATTAGCAATTGACATTTGGTTTCTGTTTATTGTTGACAATGTATCATTTATAGCATTCATTGATTTCTGATTAAGTGATACGTGATTATTCAGTTTACTTATGATATTGTTTTGACTATTTTCTAATTGAGAAATACTATTGTGAATTTCTATAGCATCTTGTTCGTCTAAGTTACCTGAAATAAATTTAACAAGAGATCCTAGAGGATTAAATAATGCTCTTTTAGATAAATTATTAGGAAAAATTGAAAACATTTTTTGATTTATATTTTCAACTTCAAGACGTAAGTGTTTGTATATTGTAAAAAGTGCAAGTCTATTAGGAGCTGTTGAATTGTCAATTACGTTTCTTAATTGTTTATATGTAAGGGTTAGAGAATTTATTTGGTCTTGGATAGGTTTTTCGGGAATATAATGGAGAAAGGTGTGGGTTGCAATTTTAACTTTAGCATTTCCTAATTTGAAGGGTAGAATACCGGGATTGTCTTTAAGATTGAGAACTTGAACTTTCTGGTTCATTGTCAGTGGGAGTATCGTCATCCTGTAAAATAACGTTAGTCAGTTTTCTAGGAGGTTTAAACAAAAGTTTGTGGTAAGTATTTTGGGGAGTTGTAACAGTAAGTCCTTCTGATTTGAGAATATGTTCAGGTTTGTAAGGGGGTTTTGTTTTTGCTTGTCTGTCTGTTTGTTTTTTGTAACAAATAGTACCGGGCTCGATGATAGGAGCATCAGAGCGTTTCTCGTTTCGTTTTTCGATAGTCTTTGATTTGTTTTCCTGTAAACTTTTATGTAATTTGTCATATACTGTTTTCATTGTTTCTTTGTGTTCGTTAAGTTGATGGTTAATAAGTTGTACGTCAGAATTTATATCGAAAGGGTCTTTAAGTTCTAAATGTCCAAAAAGAAGGTCTATTGGCTTTTGTTTTGTCGCGGTGTGTATGGAATTATTATACCCTATAACTGAATAACTAAGTTTTTCGAATGGAGTGAGCTTTGGTTTGGTTATCGTAAGAGTTCTCATATGTTCTAAGAGAGTTGAGTGAAATCTCTCGGCAATTGCATTGCTATTAGGGTTGAAAGGAAGAGTATAGTGCCAATTTATTTTGTACAACTTGGCAAATTCTTTGATTAGGTTCTGACTAAATTCAGTTCCATTATCTGAAATTATATTTTCGGGTATTTTAAAGCGGGAGATAAATTTTAATAAGGATTGATACACATGAAGAGCTGAAAGTGATGGGATGATGTAAGCTTGAGCAAATTTAGAGAAGCTGTCGCAAATTGTTAATGCCATAGTATTTTCAAATTTAAAAACATCTATATGCACAGTTTCGAATGGTTTAGTAGGTGTGGGAGTTAATTGTAATTTAATTAAAGGTGGGTGTCTTTCATATTTCGCTTGTTGACATATGTTACAAGTATTTATAAAATTTTTAACATCTTCATTTAATTTGGGCCAAAAATATTTATTTTTCAGTTCTTGAATAGTTACATTTATGCCTCTGTGATTTGTTATGCCTTCGTGACAAGTTTTTATCAGATTCTGTTGCCTGTTTTGATTAATTACATCAAAAAGGAGAATATTTGACTTAAGTAATTTGTAAGCAGAATGTTTGAAAATTTCTGGTATGAATCTACACATATTTTTATAGAGAGTTTCGTTGTCATCATTTTGAAAGAAAAATGCGTATTGTTTCTTAGGAACGCCATATTCTTTGAGGAATGTTATGATTTGAGATTTAAAAGATTCGTTAGTAACATATAATTGCCATCTAGTTCTAACATTTTTATCAAAAAGCTTTTTTATTTCTTGACGAGGGTTTTTATCTACTTTTATTATAACAATTTGATTAAGAAAATTATTAAGAGGTCTATCTGTAATGTGTATTCCTAAAATTGGGTCTTCTTGGTTTGTATGAATTGTTTCAATGTCATTATCAGGATCTGGATCTATTTGGGCGATCATAGAGGAATTGTCCAAATCGGGAGGTTGGTTAACGTTTTCGTTAAATTCTTTCATGTATTCAAGAAATGGTGTAGAGTCAACAGGGTAAATTTCTATTCTACTTAAGGCGTCTGCGTTGCTATTTGATTTACCTTTTTTGTATACAATTTGATAGTCGAACTCTTCTAGTTTCAGTCTCCAGCGGACTAATCGAGAATTTGGTTCTTTTAAGGACATTAACCACTGCAAGGGTTTGTGATCCGTAACAATTTTGAATTTTCTGCCAAAAATATAAGGTCTAAAATATTTTGTAGCGTAAACTATAGCTAAAAGTTCTTTTTCTATTGTAGAATAAGATGTTTCGGCATCATTAAGTGTCCGTGAAGCAAAAGCAATAGGTTTATCTTGACCGATTGGTCCTTGTGATAAAATTGCACCGATAGCAACATTGCTAGCATCTGTAGTTACAATAAATTCTTCATTAAAATCGGGATAAGCTAAAATTGGTTGATTTGTAAGTAAAGCTTTACAATCTTCGAAAGTTTTAATGTATAAAGGATCATTTATATTTATTTTAGCGCCTTTCTTTAAACATAATGTAAAAGGTTTAGTTATTTTTGCGAAATTATTAATAAATTTACGATAATATCCTAACAATCCTAAAAATGATTTTATTTCGCGAACAGTTTTTGGAATCGGATAATTTTGGATGGCTTTAATTTTTTCTGGATTCGGTTTTATACCGTCTGGTGTAACTATGTGGCCAAGAAATGCAACTTCCTTTTTTAAGAACTCGGATTTGTCTAACTGAACTTTCAAGTTACTTTCTCGTAATTTTTGAAAAATTTTCTTTAGATTAACAATGTGTTCCTGAAGGGATGTAGAAAAAACAATTATGTCGTCCATATAGACGAAGCAAATTTTATTAATAAATTCTCTCAAGACATTGTCCATTACTCTTTGAAAAGTTGAGGGTCCGTTTTTTATTCCAAATGGCATTCGAACGTATTCATAATGTCCGTTTTCTACATTGAAAGCTGTTTTCTTTATATCATCTGGGTGCATCTCTATTTGGTGGAAACCACTTGCTAAATCAAGGGTTGAGAAAAATTGACAACGGCCAAGTTTATCAAGAATGTCACTTATGTTAGGAATGGGGTAACGATCATCGATAGTTTTTTCGTTGAGTTTGCGATAGTCTACAACAATGCGCCATTTTTTTCTACCGGAAGCATCGGGTTTTTTGCTTACTATCCAAATTGGACTACTCCACGGAGAATCGCTTGGGCGTATTATTTCTTTTTCTAGCATATCATTTATTTGTCTTTCAACTTCGGGTTTATGTATGAAAGGGTATCTGTAGGATTTTGTATAGACGGGAATTTCGTCAGTTGTTTTTATTTGGTGCTTGACTTGATTAGTAAAAGTTAAAGGAGAGTTCTCTCTATAAAATATATCTGAATATTTTCTACAAAGTTTGATAATATGAAATTTTTCTTCTTCATTTAAGTGGGAAGTACGTATTAGTTCTGTCACGTCATTTGTGTTGGTATCATTATCGGGAGAAGGTGTTACTGATACATGAAAAAATTCGTATTCATTTTCAATAGGAGAGGTTTTAATTGGTTCATATAGATAGATTTCTTCGATATTATCCGTGTTGTTTATAATATCGACAGGAGCATAACCATTTTCTGCTTGAGATATTCCATCTCTAATTAAACAATTGAATAATTTGGTTGGCGGTATACCAACAATACCGTTACGAAGATTTACTGGAATTTTTACAGATTCGATAGAATTAGGTTCGATTCTGGCAAAAAATAATAATTTTCTTTTACTTTCGTAGTGTGAAAGAGGAAGTTGGGCATTATTTGTTTTAAGAAGTAAATTTTTGAGATCTAGTTCAACACCTAAATGTTTTAGTGTATCATAGCCAATAAGGCCATCGAAAAAATGATGAAATTTGAAAATACAAAAGTTTATTGTTCGATTTGTATTGAATTCTGGAAATGCGGGAATTTTAGCACAAAAATCTCTGGTCGTCGTTTGGAATAAAGAGCAAATAGTGAAAGGCTCTTTCACGATATATTCGGAAAAATAATTTTCGGCAACTTCAGGATTAATGAATGACCTGGTAGCACCTGTGTCGATTAGAAGTTTCAAAGGTGGGTTATCAATTTTAATATAAGGCAGGTCTGTTCTATCATAGATAGAATGTAATTCTATGTGGTTGTTGGATTTGAGGCTGTTACGTGAAAATTTTCTTGTTGAGGGTTTTCACAAGTTTCGTTATTTGTATTATTTAAAATATTTTCGTTATTATAATAGAAATATTGGTTATCTTCTTGTTGTAAATTGAATGAATTGAAATCGTAATCATTCTCTTCTGAGTTTTGGGGAATATCATAAGGATTTTGGGGCATGTCGTATGGATTTTGGGACATGTCGTATGCATTTTGGGAATTATCTAAATTGTATAATTCTTCCGATATGAAATTTCGCTGAGGTGGTGCTGGATGTCGGGATGCAGATGTGGATGGGCGATTTATAGAATAATTTGATATTCCGCTCATAGGAATGGGTCTCTGAAAGTTATTTGATGGTTTTCTAAAAGTGTTGTTTGATATTCCGCTCATAGGAGTGGGTCTTTGTTGTGAAGTTTGAGGGTTTGGCCTGAAGACATTTTGATTTCTTTGAGGGCCAAAAACTTGACGATTAGTGAAGTATTTTTGATTTGGGGGCGGACGTGGTTGTATATTAATTGGGCCACGGGGAAAGTGGTTAGGATTTTGAAAAGTGTTTTGAAAATTAGGTTGTGGTACGTTCAACTGGAAATTGGGAGAATTATTGTGAGAGTTTTGTCTTTGTACAGGTCTCGTTCTAGAATTATCAAAATTTTGTCTCTGTAAATATCTTATATTATTTTCTGAAACTATTTGTTGTCTAGCTTCTGCTATCGATTTGGGTTTCATAGCACGAATAGTTGAACCTAATGGTTCTTTTAAACCGCACAAAAATATTTTAAGAGCATGAGTATCATAGAAAGTCTTTTTTATTCTAATAGCGTCTCCAGTCTCGTGAAGATCGACATAATTATGTAATGAACTTAAATTTGACATAACTCTAGTATAAAAATGTAAAGGATTTTCAGTGTTACATTGTCTTAACTGGTCTAAATCAAAAAGTAAACCATTTTCATCGCGTTGATCACCAAAATGTGCAATTAAAGCTTCTTTAACAGATTTCCAACTTTTATCTATACAAACACTATACACTTCTTTAGCATCGCCTACTAATTTTGAGTAAATTCCATATATAAGACTTATATTTTGAACGCAATTTGTGTTAGTAGTATCCCAATAAGTATTTATTAATGTATTACTAATATCAATAAAAGAAGATAGTTCCAAAGGATTTCCGTTAAATCTCGGGACAATATCTAAAAGTTTAGTATCAAATTTTGGGATTGACATTGTTAAATTATTTATATTACTATTTAAATTGAAAGAATTATTAATTGAATCTTCAATAGATAAATTACTAAATTCCTCTATTAAATCAAGAGATATATCGTCTTCAAAATCACTAATATTAAAACTATTCACACTAAGGCAATTTTCGTCGATAGATAATGCAATAGGTGAGGAGAATGACATAAAATTAAAGGAATGAGCAACTTACAGTAATATGGTTAGCTTCATTTCTTCTTTTCTTCTAAAAATTTACGTTTTTCTTTCTTCTTACTGCGTAGATTCTTCTTTTCACTGAACTAATGGTTGATACCAAAGGGTTATTTACTATAAAATCCCTTTCAGTATCCTACTGACTGCGCCACTTTATAAGTTTGAAATCACAATTAATATTTTTAAAAACTTTTATTTTAAACTAATTTACAATATTTAGATGTTTTCACTATGAAATCTAAAGTCATTCTCCTTGATTTAATTGTGATTAACAATAACGAAAGTTCGTATTGCTGAAACAGCAGCATAACGACCTCGCTGAAATAAAACAATAAAACATAACAATTTCGCTTATACAGGTAAATTCACATTCCATAACTGCCGAGCATATCGAGTGTTTAAACTTTTGTAGGTAGAAGACAAGCGATGTCAACAACCGAAAAAGTTCCACCTGATAGAGGAAAAAATAATATTAAATATGTGGAAATTAATATGGAGACGGAATCAGAGGCAAAACGAAATAGGGAAAATGAGGTAGATAATGAAATGACAAAAAAAGTAAAACTATATCAGACAATATAATTACGGAAACTAATGTAAGTATTGTACAAAAACAATTGAATGTAAACAATAAAAATATGTATTCTAAATTTGATCGGGGTCCTTATTATGTTCTTATTCAAAATAAAGAAGGTAATATTGGCAAATTTCATAAAATTGGTACTGCACGATTAATTTTAAATGCACTACGAGAGATACAAAATAATATTGTCAATATAACGGTAATCGGATTAAATAAAATGAAAGTAGAACTTAACTCGTTTGACCGTGCAAATAAATTAATAAAATCAAAAATCTTAAATGAAAAAAAGTATGAAGCGTATATTCCAGTATTTTACACACAGAAAAAAGGCGTTATTAAACATATAGATATAGATTTAACGAATGAAGAATTAGCAAATATCATTAAACCTAGGTATGGAAATACATTACAGAGGTCGTTAATGTCAGAAGAATGATCCTCAAGAAAAATGGGGAGATTATTCCTACATCAACTATTGTAGTCACCTTTAAGGGTCAGATGATACCTAACCAAGTAGTCATAGAAAAACTAGTTTACGATGTCGAATTGTATATACCAAAAGTAGTGCAATGTTTAAAATGTATGAGATATGGACATTTAAGTACTCAATGTAGGAGGAAAATACGTTGTAGACATTGTGGGGATGAACATGGCACAGAAAATTGTCAGAAAACTAGTGAGCCTTTTTGTATTCTGTGCGGGGGTGATCATGCAGACACGGATAGAAAAAAATGCACGGAGTTTGATAAACAAAAAACTATTAAAAACATTATGGTAACGGAAAACATATCATATATCGAAGCAAAAAATAAACAAGAAAAAAGCTATGCCAATGTAATTATAAATAAAAATAATAATTCAAACACAAGTAATTATTATACAGCGTATATTAAGAAGCAGCACGATAACGGTCATACGATTAGCTCTCAGGCGTCGACGTCCGGCTATTCGGAAGAACATAAGGCTGTACAAGAAATGCCTAAGGTCCAATCTCAACTAGTTTATGGGAAATTTTCAAATTATCAATTATCCGATAACTCTAATACGCAACCAGCAAGAGAGACAATAAAATTATGTGATACCATAGTAAATGCTATAAAAGAATTGTTAGATAATCATACAGAGTCATTAAAAGATAACAAATTAAGGGGGGAATTATTAAAAAAATTAGATGAATTCTTTGATGAACAATAACTTCAATTTTAACATTTTACAGTACAATATAAGATCAATTACACATAATAAAGGGGCATTTGAAAAATTTCTCTTTGACAACAATATTCATATGAGCTTAGTCAGTGAAACCTGGTTAAAGACCAATCAAAAAATATCTTTTAATGGGTACCATGTATTTAGGCTAGATAGAGAAAACGGATATGGAGGGGTAGGTATACTTCTTAGAAAAAGTTTTCCATTTTATAAGACTAAACCAACCTATAATTTGAGAGACGTGATGTGTACGTCCTTAAGTGTTAAAATAAATACATCAATGAAAATAAACTTTTATTCAGTATATGCAAAACCGAGATTGAATATATCTGAGAGAGAATGGACACAATTTTTTGATAGTTTGGAAAAACCATTTGTAGTAGCAGGTGACTTAAGTCATCATAATGGGTGGGGTTGTGATATTACTGATAGAGCAGAAGTAAACCTACTTGCAGCAATAGAAAATGCAAATTTAATATTTCTTAACAACGGTGAATAAATCGGCTATTGATCTTACCATAGTAACACCAGATATAGCTACGTTATGCAATTGGCATACGCAACAAATGACATTAGGCTCAGACCACTTCCCTATACTTATATAAGTACAGTTGGAACTACCTAATAAAATTACAGATTTAAAAAGATGGAACCTCAACAAAGCCAATTGGCCACTTTTCTCTGAACGTATGGACTATAGCACCTCTAGAAAAAATTTTACATATTACAATGAATTTATAAATGAACTAAATCAAGCAGCAGAATATTCCATACCCAAAAAGAAAAAAGTGGTCAACCCAAAATTTAATAAACATTGGTGGAATCAAGAATGTGATATTTCATTAAAAAATCAAAAAGAAGCCCTTTTGCGTTTTACACAAATATCAAATTTGGAAAATTACATTCATTTGAAAAAAAGATGGCTATAACGAAAAAAGTTATAAAAAAACGCAAGAGGGAATCTTGGAGATTATTTTGCTCTAAATTAAATAAAAATTCGCCTATTAAAGAAATCTGGACAGAACTTAAAAACACATATACCGAACCAGTAAGTAGACTAAGCCCCGGAAAATGGTCAACCGATTTTATAAATAAGATAACACCACAGTGGGCAGAAGAAGATATGGATAGCATCCTACAAGTGAAGGAAGATATTGTCGATGATACAGGAGATCTATTATGCAGAAAATTTCATATAAGCGAACTTAGAGACAGTCTCAGATCACACAAAAACACAGCTCCTGGAGTAGATAATATCCATTATATAATGCTATTTAACCTCCCTATGTCATGTAAAATTATTTTGTTGGAAATAATAAATAATATATGGGAAAGTGGATCCTATCCAGAAGATTGGAAAAAATACATCGTTATTCCTATCCTAAAACCGCACAAAAATCCAGAAGTAGCGGAATCATATAGGGGAATATCATTAGCTTCCTGTATACTGAAAACATTTGAACGCATGGTTAAGACAAGAATGGAACAGTGGCTTGAAACAAACAAGAAGTTACCAAAATATCAGTTTGGTTTTAGAAAATCCCACTCCACGATAGAAAATGTATCTCATCTTGTAATAGATGCAAATCTGTCATTTTCAAAAAACAAGTCAGTTATTGCTGTTTTTGTAGATATTGAAGGAGCTTATGATAATGTGAATCTACGAATTTTATACCAGCAAATGATACAAATCGGATTTATACACACATTTTCTCAGAGAATTATCAAACTATATAATAATAGAACTATATCTATCAAAATAGATCAAGAGATTACAGGACCCAGAACAATCTCTCTGGGCATACCCCAGGGCAGTATTTTAAGTCCTCTTCTGTACGTTATATATACCTATGATTTGGAAAATTTGGTGAACCGGTGTAATGAAATCACAGTGTTGGAGTTTGCGGATGATATCTGTGCTTATGTTGACAATTGTGATTTAGAGGATGGATGCAATTACCTGAGTAATTTTTTTTGGAATACTTGAAGATTGGTGTTTTCAAAAAGGACTGACTATTTCCTTGAAAAAAAACCAAGGCATGTATTTTTAGTAGAAAAAGAACAATTCCAAATGAAATCATGTTACAGAATACTGCATTCACTGCATGTCAAAGTGTAACTTACTTAGGTGTGACGATGGACCGAAAACTTCTATGGAAAGAACATATAGAGAAAATATCGAAGAAATGTGAAAAAGGCTTGAATATTTTAAGGGTTGTAAGATCCTACAACTGGGGAGCAGACCCAGAAATATCTCTACTACTATACAGGTCATACATAGGATTCATATTTGACTACGGATCTATATTGTATTCGCAAGCAGCTGCAACCCATCTAAAGAAGTTAGACATTGTGACATATAAATGTTTAAGACTAGCAATAGGGGCCTTAAAGAGTACGCATATCTCTAACTTATATGTCGAATGCTGTGAGATGCAACTTAACATTAGGAGAGAATTTTTATGTAGGAAGTTTCTCATGAAAATAATGTCTAAAAACAGTATCCTAGTTAATAAAATACACAAACTATATGTATACGATTTAACCTGTGAATATTGGAGGAAAAAATCCTTATTAATGTGTGAATCATATGCAGAATGTCTAGAACTCACAGAACATATGTATAAAAATGATGTGATTCCCCTATACCAAAAAAAATTTAACGATAATAACTGAAATCAAGGTAGATTATTTGAGAGATTATTCTGTACACCCCCCTGCCTTCAGAAACCTACTTTTTACATCAGATATAAAATACAAATATCCTAATTATCACGTAATATTTACCGATGCATCAAGAAAAGGAAATGATGCTTCCTGTGCTTTCTGAGATCCAATCGAAAATTATTCCGAATCAATAAAATTACCAAAAAATTTTTCAATATACTCTGCAGAACAATTAGCAGTACGAGAAGCCCTAAGCTATGTGAAAACCAAATTGACTATCAAAAAACATATTCTAATAATTTCAGATTGTAAAAGTGTACTACAAAAACTTAAACATCTCTCTAGTAAAGATAAATTGAATTATATACTTAAAGACATAATAAATATCGTTATAGATCTAGAAAAAGTTAAATTTGTTTGGGTTAAAGCTCACTGCGGAATAATTCATAATGAAAAAGTGGACATATTAGCCAAATAATCATTACAAAGTAATCAGACTGTAAACTATCCGCTTTGTCTAGAAGATCTTTTCCTGTTATTAAAAAATAAAAGTATAGCCAAATGGATGGTGAAATACAGAGATTCCAACAAAGGTTTATTTTATAAGGAAACCAACTTTAACTTCAGCACCATGGTTTAGTGGGCTAAACTTATCGAAAGATTTGATAAGAACTATATCTAGAATTAGATTTAACCACACGTCGTTGGTTCCATTTCATTTATGCAAGATTAATATCATAGATTCTCCAAGTTGCGAATGTGGTGAAGATGGCACAGTAGAACACAAAATATTAGGATGCGAACTGAATCGGAGAATTATTGATCAGTTTATGAATAAGTTTAGTAAATATAAATCTTTAGAACGACCAATAAATTTATATGAATTAATAACCTCAAATAATATGGTGTAACAAATATGCACTGCGGCCGCCCCTGGTAGTGCTGCTTACGTGTGCGCCAGCAAGAGGTCGCAAGCGACACCCACTACAACGGCGACCTGCGCGAAGGGGAGGCAGTATGATAACCGCCATCGTAATATGATAACGAAGTTTTGATACTTTGTGTTTTCACGTTAATATATTTTTCTATTTAACTTCACGTATTTCTTACTCTGAAAACCCAAAATCCTGAGACGTACATGCTACACTGGCACCCAACTTAGGGCAGAGTTAAAATTTTTTTTGTTAAATCTGTGAAAACCCGAAAAACGCGGTTGTGAAAAGTGAGGTTGTGTTTGAAAAACGTGACTGATCCCAGTTCTTGATCCCGGTTTTCCGATCCTTAGACAAAAAAAAGTGAAAAGTATCTGCTTCCAAATAATACATTGAGTGTTCTATAATTCCGCTCCCACTTTAAGTGATTTAGGACCGAATTAACACTCCCGGTTTAAATAGTTCGATTTATTTAATATAATTTCGTAATATCGAGTTATTTTTGAGACATTTTCTTCCTGTTATTTTAAAAAACTGTGAAATCTGATCCCGGCTAACGTCGATCTTGGACTGGTTTTATAGTTCAGTGCTTATATAGTGGTGGTACCTGTCTCAACATATACAGAGTGTATCAAGTAAGAGCTAAAATAAGATACTGAAGCCTTCTGAATGTAAGTACGTTCTTTATTTTGCATGCTCCTGAATCGTTTTATTCAAAATTGCCGATAAACGTAAACATTCCTACAATTTGCGTTCTGCAAGAAATCAAGAATTTGAAACTTTATCCTCAGTCATGTCGAAACAATCAGAAAACGTAAATAATCAAGTTGTCTTAACAAATGAACAATTCCAACAGCTGTTGGCCAGTTTATCGGTACGTGATATTCCTAATTTGAACATTCCGTCTCAAAGTGGTAATTTTTCTAAATGCTCGTCGCGATTTAATGGCGCGAGGGACGCAGACGTCAACGCATTTATTGACGCGATAGTCATTTATAAAGATTGTTTACAAATAACCGATGACAACGCGCTAAAAGGACTTCCTATGTTACTTGATGGTTTCGCAGCGACATGGTTTCAAGGCATTAAAAATACGACAAATACGTGGCAAGATGCAATAAATCTATTAAGAAACACGTTCGTTCCCCAAAAACCACCGTTTCGAATTTACCGCGAGTTATTTGCAAACGAACAAGATTTTAAAACACCTGTGGACATTTTTGTGTGTAAAATGCGTGCTATAATCGCTCAATTACCGGCTAACACATTATCCGAGGACATTCAACTAGACATGGTTTACGGTCTTTTAAATAAAAATATACGGGAAAAGATACCGCGTGAAAAAATTGAAACTTTTCAAGGATTGCTTTCGCAAGCGCGACATATAGAGAAAAGAATATTGATATTAATGTAAATAGTAGTGTTTTCAAAGACAATAAATCGCGAAATCGTTTCTGTAGTTATTGCAGAAATCCCGGTCACATAAAAGAGGAATGCCGCAAGCGACTAAACGCAAATTCAAAGAAAGTTGAAACTAATTTACAAAATAATTCTGAAGCCGTTTCTTCGACAAACCCACCTATCTCGTGTTATGGTTGTGGTAATCCCGGGTTTGTTCGGTCTATATGTCCTAAATGCAATATTTCAGATACGGCTTCAGTAGAATTTCTAAGTGTAGATACATTAGTCGATCCACAACCCAGACCTATTTTAAGCATTAATATCTTGGGTCATAATGGTAGAGGCCTTATCGATACTGCCGCAAAACAAAGTGTTGCTAGCCATACCTTGTATCAAATTTTGAAAAATGAGGGTCAAACGTTCACATCCGAATTAATTTCAGTAAAATTCGCAGATGGTAAAGCAGAAAATGAAAATGTTCTTACTACTTGTGTGGATGTTATGTTGAATGACAGGGCCGTCCCTACTAAATTCATTACCTTTCCAGACTCTCAAAACAAAACATTGTGAGGTATCGATTTTTTACAAAATGCTGATATAGCCTTAGACATTCCCAAAAGGCAATGGTTTTTCTCAAATAATTCACATACTAGGTTTGATTTGTCATTTGAATCCGATATGCACCAATCAATTGAAATTTCCTGCTGTGAAAACTTACGGACAGAGGAAGGTGTTATGTTGGCACCTGATGAAAGATGTCGCCTTGATCGATTTATTAAAGAAAGGGAAAATATCTTCCAGTTGGGGGGAGAAGCAACTCCCTATGCAGAGCTTCATATAGACACAGGTGATCATCAACCTATAGCGTTACCACCGTATCGGTTATCACCCGCTAGAAAGCAAGTGTTGAAAAACGAGCTAGACAAACTTTTAGGAGAAGGATTCATTGAAGAATGCGAAAGTGCATGGGCAGCTCGAATGGTTTTAGTTCCCAAAAAGGACGGAAGTACTAGACTTCGTGTTGACTATAAACGTTTGAATACTATTACAAGTCCGTCATATCCTTTGCCACGAATGGATGATTTATTTCATGCCGCAAAAACAACATTTTATATGTCCACCATAGACTTGCGTATGGGTTATCACCAAGTGCGCGTCGTTGAACGTGATAAAGATAAAACTACTTTTGTGACACCCTTCGGTACTTATCGTTATTTGCACATGCCGTTCGGGTTAAAAGGTGCTCCAGGAACTTTCCAACGGTTGATGGACCGGTTCCGTCGTGGTCTCAAAGACATTCTGGTGCTTAGATACTTAGATGACCTGATTGTGTTGTCTAACTGGCTCGATGAGCATTTCAAAGACTTAAATACCGTTTTAGACAGACTTCAACAATTTAAATTACGTGTTAACAGCAAGAAATCAGTTGTCGCCCGCGAAAAAGTTAAATATCTCGATCATATAATTACGCAAAGCGGAATATCCGTGGATCCCGAGAAAACAGCGGCTATAGCTACCCGGTCAGCACCTCGGAACGTAAAAGAAGTACAATCATTATTACAAACATCCAGTGGGTTTATAAATAATTTCGCAGCTGTGTCCAAACCACTTAGTGACATAACCAATAAATATGTCGCATGGCAATGGACTATTCAGCAAAAGAAATCATGTGATACGTTGAAAAATCTTCTCACATCTGCTCCGATTCTACGTCAATGTGATGAGACTAAACCATTCATAATCCGCACAGACGCCAGCAGCTACGCACTGGGCGCTGTATTACTTCAAGACAGAAACAAGACATATGCAGACAAAAACAGGCGCAATGCCCCATCCTTCAAGGTAGGAGACCTGGTATGGGTTGATACTCACACCCATAGTAATGCGACCAAAGGCATCACAACCAAGTTTCATCCTAAAAGAGATGGACCTTACCGAATTTCCAAAAAAATTTCACCAGTAAGCTACCAAGTCTCAGATCCCAGAGACACACGGACATGGCTAGGAACATATCATATGTCAGCCTTGACTATAGCTAATACAGAAGACGAAGAGACTCCTGTAGTCCCGCTAAGAAAAAGAGGAAGACCAAGGAAGTTTACTCGCCCTTCCTCGAGACGAGTTCAGGACCAGGGGGGAGACTGTAACAAATATGCACTGCGGCCGCCCCTGGTAGTGCTGCTTACGTGTGCGCCAGCAAGAGGTCGCAAGCGACACCCACTACAACGGCGACCTGCGCGAAGGGGAGGCAGTATGATAACCGCCATCGTAATATAATAACGAAGTTTTGATACTTTGTGTTTTCACGTTAATATATTTTTCTATTTAACTTAACGTATTTCTTACTCTGAAAACCCAAAATCCCGAGACGTACATGCTACAATGGACATTTATAAATTGATTTATCAACATATTCGCAATTTGGGTTTAAGAATTTGAATATCTTAGTGTATCTTATATATTAATTAAATCAAAACAGAAAAAATTAATGTCTGATTTAGAATAGATAATTTTAGCTTGGTTCCTCGTGTCTATCCTCATGTTATATATTTTACCTTCTATCCGTTGCCCGTTTTGTGTGTTGTAAAGTCGCTATGAAAGGCACCTTAGCGTGAAAAGTATCCCTGTGTAATCCCATAGGAAAAAAATGAAATAAAAAAGGAAAAAAAGAAAGAGAAGACAAAGATAAAAAAAGATGAAAAAAAAGAAGAGAAAGAAAAACAATTAAAAAAAAGAAAAAAAAATAGGATTCAAGTAACATATCGTATTGTATTATAAAACGTATATATTTCGAATTATTGTATAAATTAGATGTAAAAAATATTAATGTATGGTAAAACTATAGTAAGTCAAACAATTGGTTAGGCTAATGGAACCATTAGGATCCGCAGTCAATATCACAACCCCAGACACACACACAGAGCTTTTCCTTGGAAATTTTTTATAGTATTAAACAGAACACAATCATTAAAATCTAATAATTCAAATAATCTTTTCCATTTAGGACTCGAACTAGAAATATTTAAATTTGCATATTCAATTTCTGGCAGATTAAAATCTCCGAAAATATAAGTATTATTAGTACTACTGACATGTCTTTGCAACAATTCCAAGCAGCTTTTATAATCATTCAAGTTACATATAGGAGGTATATAAACTCCTATAACGTGAACTTTGTGACTATTAAATAATTTTATTTCAGCAACAATTATTTCAAAAAAAGAAAAGTATTGAGAAAAATGCACAACTTTGTGCTGTTTTTTTATGACCAACATCGCTCCTCCACCTCTTGACTTACCCGTAATATTCCGGTTTCTATCAGATCGTGATACATTATATAAGCTATTTTCAACGAGTTCACAATCGGCAACACCGTCATGTAACCATGTCTGTACTGCCACTATAATATCATAAAACCCTTGAGTACAATTTCTGTAGAATTCTACCAGTTTTGTATTCAATCCTCTACAATTTTGAAAATTTATATAGATCGCGTTCAATTTATATAGATCTCGTTCATTCAAAAAAAAGAGGGAGATTGATAAAAAATAGAATAGTAGACAAAATAAATAAAACAAAACAAAATATGTGCGCTACCCGAAACCCAACCAATACTCCCCTGATGTTGAGTTATACTTGGGCACAATAAAACAACTCAAATCTACATTAATTGTGATTAACAGGTTTCCATAAATACAGAACATATGGAAATACCCAATAAGGCCCATAAGAATATTTATGTTAAATGCAAATAAATTACCTTCTGCTGTATTTCAGTAGTTAATAAAAACAAATAAAATGCAACTACCAACATAAAAACATCCGAAAAATAATAAAGTAATAACATAAAAGAAAGAAATATTACAAAATTAAATCAAGCAATTTTCAAGTAAATTAACAATACATAAGTGTTTAACAAATTAGACCCAGGTCATTTACGTCACCACAGCCACTAAAAGCAAATATTGTTCAATCTCTATTTAAATATTACCTGAATACAGTTGAAATCTAGCTATGGGCCATTATATTTGTTATTTTAACTGTGTTTGCGTGTGTTGATCTAGTTAATTTTTGTAATTGTGTTGATTTTTCTTTGAGAAATATTTCCTGTGGATTGACTTGATTCGGATTGTGTTCATATATCAACATAATTAAACATGAATCTGAGCATATATAAGTGGTTCCGAGCATTCCAAATGTGTAGTAGGAGAAAATGTGCTGGATGCAGGGCATCTTATATTGGCCGGAAAAATTAAGGAGACTTCCTGTTCTGATTATATAGATGTTTATGGGTTATGTTTACAGTCAAGTGCGTTAGACTCCAATCCCCATGAAATCACAGGAAAATTGTCTATTACTGCTAAATACCTCAAGATTACCAGCATGATAAGTTCATGTAAAGCTGGAAACAGTGGGACATGTAAACATGTTTCAGCTTTCCTTATTAGTTGTATAAGGTATTTTGAAGTCTTAAGTATTTTCATGGAAATATTTCACTACTTAACTGCCGATATATTTTTAACTCCTGTTCTTTTTTTAGGGAAGATGTAGAGACATTGGGTTCCATTTCACAAACCGAAAAAAAGTGTATATGGGCAACTCAAAAAAATTTGACCAAAGATAAATATCGGCCAGTAGCTGTGGATGAAATGCTATATATTAAAAATAAAATTTTAAAAAGCAACATCAATATAAACAGTAATGATGTAGTCGATTTTTGCTGTAGTAAATTGCCTACTTCAGCAATTACTAAGCACAGGTATATTCTTCTTTTTATTAGATGAATATGATTCAACTTTTTATTTTGCAGGGAAGGTCGTAGAGAAGAGTTCTCTACTACAAACAGTATTAATAATGTACAAATATCTGACAGTTCTGTTAGTTTCATTGAAGCAATTTTGAATATGACTTGCCAGTCACCTATTATGATGTACTTGGCATCAGTGGAAATACCCGTTGAGAAAGATTGCTGTACACAGTTAGTATTATCATTATGTAATGATAACATAGAGGAAGCCATACATATTCCACAACATTCAGTTACTTGGGCAAAAAAAAAGAAAGTATCGTATTACTGGTAGTCGCTGCTATGAAATATATACATACTCGAAGGATGATTGGAAAACTAAGGCAATAAAATATTTCAACCCCATTGAATTCAGTAATAAATTTACAAGCATGGCTTGAAATATGAGAGCAGGTCACGTGACATTTTTGTCAAAATATCAAAAATGACTGTTGTGGAATGTGGGTTAGTAATTCCACTGTCCAATAAATGGTTAGGATATTCACCAGATGGAATATTTTTTGAAGATCAGCCACTTTATCTCCTTGAAATAAAGTGTATATTTGAAGGTACAAATATTTGGAATACTATGAATGGAGGAAACATTGATTTATGTATTTGTTTTAGGTAAAATTAAAACAATTTGTGAAGCGATCAAGAATGCAAAATATGTTAATTTTGAAAATGGAAAATATCAACTTAAAAAAAAGCACAAATATTACGGCCAAGTACAGATGGGGATGGCAGTGTTGAATTTATCAAAAACATACTTTGTTATATATGCTTCTTTTGATGATAGTGTGACTTCGATTATGATTTCACATGCAACATGTTGACTGATGTCAAGCAAAAATATTAAAAAAAAATGATACACCACTGTTGTAAATAATATTTATTTTAGTCGTAATGTACATACATATTTATTTATACATGTAACACCCATTTTAAATACAATATTACAATAAACACATCATTATTGTAGGTCATAGTTTCTATAAAAAAAATTAAAAATAATAAATCAATCATATCGAAATTTTGATTCCTCATTTTGATAAAAATCTGGTGTCTGCCAAAATAGGTGAAGATAAATTTGTAATAGCAGAAATTATTATGAAGATATCCTCAATCAATGGAACTAGAGCCCAATTTAACTTACCACTAAGAATTTTGAAAATTTTCAATCTTTGATTTGAACGTTCAATATGAACCCTGGCAGATGCAATTTTGGCATTTAAGATAGATTCTTCTGCAGAAAGTTGTGATTTACTTCGCAAAAAAGGTGGTCTAATAAGTTTTATTTTGTATACATTACAAATGTCATCTATTAAAAACCCTTTATCAGTCATAACAGCATCTCTGTTAGGATCTAATAATGATATAATTTGGCTTTCTTCAAATATTACCTTATCGGATGCTCTACCCCCATATGGCCTACTGATATATGTGATTAGGCCACCAGGTGAAACTCCTGTCATAAATTTCACAGTTTGGCTAAATTTATATTGTGAATAAAATCTAATTCTACAACATAAACACTTTGGGGACTGCACAAAAATTTCTGTACAATGCAATATGACCCTTACATCCTGAAACTCCTTGAAACAAATTGGCATGTTTTTCATAATTTCAGTCTTTGAAGGAAAAATAATTAGTGTTTTTAAAATTCTTGACAGGTCTGGAATCATTTCATATATATATATATATATATATATATATATATATATATATATATATATATATATATATATATACATCTTGCTATCATTTCTGCATCCGATAGCATGACTTTTGCATTTAATCCTGCATCCTCTGTAAACTTACGTCCGTATATCGGACGCAAGAATACATCTTTCGTTTTTGGCAATTTCTGATGAATATTTGTCCGATGGAACATATGGACAAGATAGACCACCTAAAGTACTATGGTTAGACACGGGTTTCAAACTGCCATCTTTTGCAGATACTTCTATATTTAAGTATTAACCAAAGTGAAATGGACGCAAAGTTGATAGGAAATGTACGAAAAATGTATAGTTTTAGTTCAACGAATTTCTGCTGGTGGCGCACCAGAATATACTTTAATATACATAAAATTACAATTTCGTAACATTGTGACGTCCAGTAGATTTGGCAACGTAGTGTCTGGTATTGATAACAATACATTTTAAACTAAAGTCATTTCTTTAGTTTGCGGGAGTATAGTATAGTTACAACTTTGGCGAACGTTACGTCCGTATTACTAGTGGTGATTTGTAAAAAGTTTGAATATCATCCTGAACCCGTAAGACTGGTAAGTATATGTATGAACTTTATTTACTATTTATGGTTAGTTAGCTGATGTGTTATATAAAAGGAGGGAAGCGTATGTACGAAAAACTAAACCGCAAATTACCAATACTTCTATAATAGCATGGGTAGTTTAGTGTCAAATAAACATTGATGAACGTCTTAACCGTGCAATATGAAAAAAAAGGAAAACTTTGTAAGTAAGTTTTGGGTCGCGTCCTATTATTTGTACAGGTTGGCCCATTTTCGATGGATACTATACTCTCCGGCCAATTTTTTTTTAGACAAATTCAACGGTGGAAACGCAATAAGCTTAACTTTTATTTTTTAAAATAGAATATATAGTTGGCTTTAATTCTATTAAGTTGCTGATTTTTTAAGCTTTTCAAGAATATATAGTTATTTCTTGAAGCTAAAGTTCTACATACTGAACAAAATATGTCTGAAAGATATTTTCTTGAAATGGTTGAAATCAACAAGGCAAATAATAGTATGAATAAGAAAAGTGACATTGAAAATCTTAGTAATATTTATAGCTACCTTTTGAATATTGAACAAAATAGATAATTTTTCATTATTTATATGATTATTTCATAAAAATTAAATTCACTTCTATTAAAGTCAAAATATAAGAAATTATTTGTCAAAGTCATTTTCACAGGTTATAATCTAACCTTATTTCCTTTTCTATTAACGTCAAAAACAAATTATCTGTCAAAGTCATTTTATAAGGTTATAATCTAACCTCAAATTCAAACTTCATTAAATAATTATAAAGTAACCTAAAAAAATTAAAATAACTAAGTAACGAACAAACAAATTATGTATCGATTTGTCTTATGTGAAATATGACATCAAGTATATTATAATTATATTTATTTTTACATTTACAAATTTTTTAATGATTATTTATATTGAATTTACTTAAAATATTTTACATGTAAGTACTTATATTTATTTCTCTATTTTTAAATCATATTTATATTTGTATATGTATTATAGTGCCCTGAAGAAGTGTCAAAAGGACACGAAAGCTTGGCGGCATTTTGTAGATAAAAGATCTTGGCGTTGATTCCTTGGACTGATATATATATATATATATATATATATATATATATATATATATATATATATAGGTTTTAGTCAAATCTGGGGTAATTCCAAATAGTGAGCTCAATGTAACATATGTTAAACTAGTTTTAAATTTAGTTAATACCAACATAATTCTTTGTCTAATGTTCAACCTCCTAACACGCTTATCACTATAATATTTTTCAAATATTTCAACTACACAATTGAAGATTTCGAAGTTATTTACACCAGTAAAGTTTTTCAATTTTTCATCACTATTTATGAGTTCACATAGAGTTAAATCTTTTGGCGTATTCACCTGAACTGCACTATATCTTCTGCTAGGTCCTGGAAGGGCAATTTCTTCAGTGTTTTGGGAATTGCGTAAACCTAATAAGGTCATTGCAGCTTCTCTGTCTTCTGGATCTTCAACTTCACCCTCATCCTCACATACAGGAAATATATCAGATGCCTCATTTTCTTTTGGCCTTGCTTCATTAATAGTACATGTAGGTGTTTTAATTCGTCTAGTTCTGGTAATTCTAGAAGATGGTCCTGGATCTGCTTCATGAGAATTTTTTGGCAAATTTTTTGAAGGAACGGCCCTAGACTTCAATGTCCTACGTTTAACTCTTTCTGAAATAATGAAAAAAAATTAATCAAAACTACTAAGTGATAATATTTTTATGGGGAACATACCTTTCTGAAGAAAATCACTTTCAGCAAAATGTAAGGAACAAACTCTGATGTGAATAGATGTTTTTTACCAATTCACATTTCTCTCTTATCCACAAGCTCCTTATTTCCCAGCTTTGTTTCTACAACAATCTTTTCTTTTCCTGCTTTTGGAAACGTATGAAAACTTAATTCGGGGTTTTTCTTCACCCAGGATGAGCACTGGGGAACACAACAGTAATGATTCATTGTCTTCTTCTTCTTCTCGTTCCTTTTTTGGGCTATATCCTGTGGGATAATTTACCCAGGTTTATACATGTGGGGGGAAAAAGTCTTGCTCTTGGCAATATTTCCCTCCCTCTAGAATGGATATCTTCCTTAAACAAAACTGCACTACTGTTTAGCATAGGTACTATGAGTTTTTGCATAGCTCTATGTAAATGTTGAATTGGTTTGATATATTAATTGGGCATTCTAGTATTATATGGTTAAGTGATCCTATTTGCCCACATTCACATAGTGGGTCGTCTTTAATTCCAATTCTAAACATATGGAAAGGAGTTAAACAGTGTCCTGTTCTCATTCTTATAACTGTTGTTAAATGTCTTCTGTTTTTGTATTGGTATTGGTTAAACCAGGGAGATTTTGGTAATTGTTCGACAACTTTGTAATAGAACGATTTTTTATTCTGTTTTATGAGGTTCCATTCATTGTTCCATTTAGCCCATATGCTGTTCTTGATATCTGGGAGGTAGTTTTGATAATTCAGTTTTATATTCGCTGGAACTGTAAGGGAACAACCTGTTTTAGCTAGCTGATCAGCTTTATGGTTTCCTTTGATTTCAGAGTGACGTGGAATCCATGCTAGTACGATATTAAAGCCGTTAGTATTTGCTAGTATAATTCCTTGTTTAGTTAATATTGATGAATGCTCTGTTTCTTTAGAGAAAGTTGGTTTACATATTTTTTGTAGTGCAGTTTTAGAGTCTGAGAAGATTATGGCTTTCGTGGTGTTAGTTTTTAAGATGATTTGAAGTGCATGGTTGATAGCAGTAATTTCTCCTAACCATATTTGTGTGAATTTTGGTAGCCTAGATGAAAATGCATAGTTGAGTTCTTCACTGTAAACTCCAAACCCTGCAGTGCCATTGGAATAGAGAGATCCATCTGTAAATATTCTTGTATGATCCGGAAATTTGGATATAATTTTTTGGTACTGAATTTGTGCTAGTTCATCAGTTTTATTAGATTGAAGATTTGCCACATTTAATGGAGTTAGCTGAATTTCTAGGTCAAATTCATAGCAAGGCAATATTTCTTTTGTGTACATCATATTAGTAGATGGTTGTAGCCGGTCAAGGATTTGTATTAGAGTTGGTTTTTCTTTGTTAGTCCAATATCTTGAGTTTTTGCTTATGTTATTAAGCTTCTTTAGAATATTGATTATAGGGTTATTGGATATTGCCAGGTTTTTTATTAAGTATTTGGAGCTCAGCCATTCCCTCCGATATTTGAGGGGCATTTCACCGTTTTCTGATAATAAGGCTGGGATTGGTGTTGAATTCATGTTGCCTGTAACTATTCTTAATCCCTGGTTTTGAAGTTTGTCCAACGTTGTTTTATTCTTTTTTGTGAGGGTGAAAATCTGGCTACCATAGTCCATGTGACTTAGTACTATTGCTTTGTAAAGTATTCTCAGTGTGAGGGGATCACAGCCCCACCAAGTACCGCAGAGAGCTCGCATAACGCTTAGTCCTTTACATAGTTTTGTTTCTATGTATTGTATATGTGCGTTCCATTTAAGGTTTTGATGAATGTACATACCTAGGTATTCAACTTTATCCACCCATTCAATAGTTTCAGAGTTTATTTTTATTTTGGGGATAGATCTTTTTATGATTCCTTTACTAAACATTACTGCATGAGATTTATTGGTTGATAGTTTGAGATTATGTGTGTCTAACCATGTGTTGAGTATTTCTAAAAATGTATTTAAATTATTCACCATTTGGCTCACATTTGATCCACCAACTATCAGTACCATGTCATCTGCATATTGAATAAGATTAACATTTTTAGGGAGGATATCATAAATAGGTAGGGTATAGAGATTAAACAGAATTGGACTAAGGGGAGATCCTTGTGCTAGACCTTGATTAGCTGGCTAAGGTCCTATTGTCCTAAGTTGTCTTGGACGAATATGACTCTGTTATTTATAAAAGCGTAAATTAAGTTTATTATATATTTAGGTAGGGCTAGGTTTATTAAAGTTTTGTACAGAAGTTGGATATTAACTGTGTCATATGCAGCTGAGAGGTCTAGGAAAACGCCTATGGTATATTCATTGGCTGAATAATTTATAAGGATATGAGAGGTTAGAAACGTTAAACAGTCCATACAACCTTTATTCCTTCTAAATCCAAACTGTAGGGGATTGAGTAATTTTTTGTTTTCTACATACCATTCCAGCCTGTTTTTTATTAGTGATTCTAGAAGTTTACCCACACATGAAGTTAGAGCAATTGGTCTATAGTTCGTTGCTACTGATTTGTCTTTGTAGGGCTTTATGAGAGGAAGAATAATTGTTTGCTTCCATGTGTGTGGAATGGTAGCAGTTTGCATGCAATCATTAAAAAATTGTAGTAGATCCTTAGACAAAGATGTTGGCATGTGCTTAATCATAGAGTATGAAATTTGGTCCATACCTGGTGGGGAGTCTTTTTTTGACTCTATTGTGAATTTATATTCCTGATAGGAGAATGGTTCAATTTCTGTTGATATGGATGTTTGTATGTTTTCGGTAATGATAGGTGGGCATAAGGAGGATAAAATTTCTTGAGCCAGAATGCCAGGTGGAAGTTGATTTGATAGGTTGTTGTGAGGTGTACGATTTGAAGCTTTATTGATTTTATTCCAAATAATTTTTAATGGAGAGTTACAGTTTATTTTTGCACAGAAGTTGCGAAAACTGTTCTTTCTTTTGGACTTGAGAAGTTTTCTGGTAGAAGCAATGGTCCTTTTAACTGCTATAAAGTTTTCTATCGTAGGGGAGTTGGTAAATGTTTTAATTGCAGATATTCTGCAGTTGATGGATACTTGACAGGAGTTATCCCACCAAGGGATATTGTATTTTTGGTTGTGTTTGATTTTGTAAAATGGTATTGCCGCATTTGCTGCTTTTATAATATTATCTTGGAATGTTTCATATTGAAAGTGGGTTAGGGGTTGGGGGGTTGTACAGAGGTGTTCATAAAAGGTGTTCCAGTTAGCTTTTTTATAGTTTCTTTTTGTGGTTACTATCTGATTGAGGTTGTCTTTATTATTGGAATAAAGTTTGCAGATGGTTGGGTAGTGATCACTACTTCCAGGGTCTAGGAGGACTTCCCAGGTAGCATATGGAGTTAACTCAGGAGATATTAGGGTAACATCCACCACAGATTTATCCTCACTCGGTGAAGACAATCTGGTAGCCTGTCCATCATTTAGATATACTAATTGGAGTGACTCTAAGGAGTCAATAATGTTTCGACCATTAATACTTATTTTCTTGCTCCCCCATGCGGGGTGGTTGCAATTTAGATCTCCCATAATAAGTAGGGGTTTCTTGAATTGCTGAATGAATTGGATCCAATTATTTACTCTGAGTATTGAACTTGATGGGCAGTATATATTTAGAATATTAATGTTATGTTGAGGTAGGTGTATTGCCTGTGTTTGAATATTTATATTGTCAAAGTTACTTTGGTAGGTTATTGGGATGAATTTGATGGTATTTTTTATTAGAATAGCTGTTCCACCGTAGCCATCGGCTCTGTCGTTTCTAAGAATTTGAAAGTTTCTGCATGATATATTATAGTTTTGTTTTAACCATGTTTCATTTAGTAGGATTATATCAGGATTATGGTTTCTAATGATTACTTTCAAATTATCTGTGTTGGAGTTGTATGAGCGTATATTCCACTGGATTACAGTTAGTGGAGTGAATGCGAATAGAATTCAAATATTACACAGGAGATCAGAACATGTCCATGTCGGACAGGTTCATATAATCCCCTGAGGTATTTTGTTTTTTGGTGTATGGTGATAGAGGTGTACATGTTTGTGCTGTGTTTATTTCTGTTAGCTGACCCACTTCTTGCTGGGGTGTAAGATAATTATTTGAAATCAAATTTCCTATACGTTAACACAAGCTCTCTGTGGGATTCTGATAAGAATGATATTGCTTGTACTACATCGAGTTGTAGTTTTTCTTCTTCCTCTTTTCTTGCTAATTGTTGGGGCTGTTCACTATGTGTTGTCATTTTGTTTCCTATCTCTGATCTGCCATTTGGATTATTTAGGAATTTGGTATGTGCGGATTTGTCGTAGCCTGTTTGTCTTTTTCTTTTGCTGTTTGGGGGTGTTGTGGCTACTTCTACATAAGATGCTACTTCGGGAGTTGTGGATGTTGTTGCTAGTCTCCTTTCATGTACTTGAATTGAGTTGGCCTGTTCTTTTGAGTTTTTTTTCTTAGAGTTGGAAAGTTTTCTAGGTCATTTTTAGGTGGGCTGGTGGGAGAATTGGATGGTATTTGTTGGCTAGCTTCGTAATATGAGATGTTTGAGAATACCATTAGTTGTTTTAATGTCTTTTTGTCTTTTTTGTTCTTTGCATATTTTATCAACTGATGAGTGATCATTATTTTTGCAGTAGATACAATATAAATTGCAACTTGAGGCATTGTCATGGCTTTTACTGCAAGTTTTGCATTTTGCTTTGCCTCTGCATTGATTTGTGCTATGTCCATAAAGTAAGCAGTTATAGCATTGAATTACAGGGCTTATATATGGAGTTACCAGGGTTGGAAGGCCATATACTTCTACTTCTCGTGGGATGATTTTTCCTGCAAAAGTTGAACACACTGTGCCTGTGGGGATGTACTTTATATTTCCATCAACGATCGCTCTTCTATTCATTCTCTTGGCATGAAGCACCTTACAATTATTGATGTTTGTTGTTGTAAACTGAATTATTTCTTGTTCTGTAAGGGTCATATCCACAAATCTTACAATACCTTTGCTTGATACATTGTGACTAGGTATATATACTTCATAACCCAAATTTTCCCAGTCTTGCTCATTAATTAAGTTGTTAGCAGCTTCTGCATTCTTGAAAGTGACTCCCATTCGGTTTTTACCCTTTCTGGTGAATTTGATAACATCTTGTAGTTTCAAGTTAAAGATAGTTTTGGCTATACTCATAATATGTAAATTACCCACATTACCTGACTTTCCCTGAATATATACTTCAAACGGGGGAGAGCTATGTGAAGTGTATAGGATTTTTGTTCTATTAATTTGTGATATATTTTGGTCTTTGTCATTATTTTTGTCAGGAGGTTCGGGAGGTTTATCTCCCGCCATTTGATTTACTTTTTCCCCCCTTTTTTTCTTAGTATGGGTTTTGTATATATCTAATAAAAATAAGTTGGAATTTACTTACTTACGTCAAAGGAAAAGGATTTGACACAAAAAGTGGTTAGTAACTCACCCTATCTACTATAAACGATTAAATCACACTTATATTCAACGATAAATCCGTATTCACAGTTAAATTCACTCAATCGACGTAAGATTTCAGCTCGATCCAAGCAAAAAAAAATGATTCATTGTCAAATAATGATATTTCAGCAAATACTACGAAAACCACAGAAAACAGACCAGGTATTTTGTGTACGAAAACTTACTGGTATACGAGTAACAACTCTTAAAAAGCAATGAAATACACGACAAATGACTGATGATAATGGCCCATAGCTCGATTACCTAAATGTCCGGTAGGGGTCGTATCGCTTATGCCGATTAAGGTATAGCGATTCTAAATACAAACATTAGGTGCGTTCTTTTTGACTGAGATCTCAGATCACTTCAGCTAAGGTGATCTGAGATAAAGTGATGTGAGTAAGCACCAAAAAGAACGACATCTCAATTGAAGCGCGCGATCTGTCGATAGATTTAAACTATACGACAGATTCGTATCAGCATCTAATAATGTTAATTAATGTATCCAAAATTTGTAACAAAAGAAAAATAGATTATGTGTGTTTATTGTTTATATGTCAATGGTTAAAACCATAAATAACCTTGGTTAAGACTACAAATAAACCAAGCAAATCAAATATTTCTTCATCCCCTCCACTTTATTTCCGACTCAAGTCCAACTGATTCCCCCTTACAACACATTCAGCATCGGTGAAGGGGAAGGAAAAATCTCAGCTCACTTAAAGTGACTAAAACAAAAAGAACGCTCACATTACTGATGTGAGCTGAGATTAACTGAGTTCTCAGTCAAAAAGAACGCAGCTATAATTTCTTATCAGGTACAATAAAAACAAAGAATGCAAAAGATAAAAATAACATACATTATAACCAAAAGGGGTCCAAACACTAATAATACACTGATACACTAAATAAATAATTCCCGAATTATTGTAGTTCAGATTCTGATACAATACTAATTAAACAAGGACAAAACTACTAAATAGATTCCTATTGACACATTAAATATGTATTCAAATTTTGAGCAATGTCACCACTTTTAATTATTAACCATAACCATAAAGGTATCTAAGGATCATGCTATGCTCACTCCCACTATAAATTTTGTCATGTTTATTTAGTTATACCACCCGTCGCCGGTAGCGCTACATAATCAATGAGCTGTCAGAATTTTTAAAATCTCGCCATTTCTATAACCTCCATCTCATTTTGATATTTTGATACTTCGATCGCCATTATCAGCCATTGCTTTCGTTTGTATATTATACGGTTATTATTATATTAATTTGTATAAACAGACATTTTTGTGCTTTTCAAGTGATTGTGTATATTAAACATTAACAATATGGTTCAATACTGTATTGTTCCCACTTGTAAAAATACAAGTAAAGACATTAAAATGCATCTCCTTCCTAAACAAACTTAAAAGCAAATGCAGTTCCAAACTTATATCTGACAGCGAAAAACACAAAAAGTAATTAATTGTAGTTTCATCAGCTTGCTTCATAATTATGAGGAGCAGCCCAGTAAATATGAAAATTTAGATTTGCTACACTATAATTGAAGTTCTCACTAGGAATCGTTTTCAGTGTGTGCTATTGAATATGTCAAAAATAGACAAAGCCACAAACTTTGTTGTATATTACAAAAGTTAAAAGCGATTTGGCCTATTTATTTTTGTTTTGCTAAAAAAAATTTTCTGATGATGCTTTAAAGTTTCATTTTGACTTAGCAAATATAACTAAAGCTTTTACTATTACAGGTTCAGAGTCATATCCTGCCATCGCCTCCTGCAGCACTCCAACTACCTCGAACACCATTCTTACTACATTAAAGACACCCAGCAAACGTAAAGGTAAATTTTTAGAGTATGTAGAAAGTTTACTGTTTTGACCCTTACTTTGTTGAAACTAACTGTTTCTAAATAATTCCAGACTATATTTTAAAAAGTAATATGTAAAAAGTAAATCGCAATAATAAATGTAAGTAAAAAATAGTACATATAATATTTTTTCAGATATTAAACAAAGATTGAATTTACTAAGCCATGGAGATTCAAGTAGATTTTCTATAAATGGTGAAGAAATTGTTCCCTTATATGATGTACCTCATTTATTGAAAGGTGTACGAAACAATTTGCTTGACAAACCAGCCTCATTCACTTGGAAAAATGGTGTACAGACGGCAATGTGGGGAGATATAATTCGTTTGTATGAGTTAGATGTAGGAGATTTTGACACCAAAATGTGTTACAAGCTTAATGATGCCCACATTTACAAGGAAAAAATAAAGAAGATGAAAGTGAAGCATGCATCACAGGTTTTTTCACATAGAGTATCTTCAACAATGAGGGGTCTAGCTACTTTTGGTAAGATATTTTATCCATAGTCTTTGGATGAATATAACATTACCAATTTTTTGTTACAGGGAATAATTGTCTTCCAGAATCAAGTATGGGTACTGCAGATTTTTTGTTATTTTTTGACAAACTGTTCGACTCAATGAATGGCTCAACACTTCAACCAGAGCATGGAAAGTTATTAAGATGTGCAGTCTCAAAATCATCAGCACACCTTCCATTTTGGCGTGAGGGCATAAAGGTTTTAAAAACAGTTAAATTTTTAAAACAAGGAGGCAAGGAGTATGTGCCGCCAAGCATAAAAAACTGGATTTCAACAATCCAAGGCTTCATATACATCTGGCAAAAACTCAGCAGGGAACAATTTGAATTTCTTTGTCCCAGAAACCTAAATCAAGATCCCGTTGAGAATTTTTTTGGTTGTATTCGAAGTCATGGATTTAGAAATGTCAATCCAACTTGTGAGGCCTTCATCAATTCTTTTAAAAGTCTCTTAGTAAATAATTTTGTTTCATCACACTCTCCTGGGGCTAATTGTGAGGAGGATATGCATGAAGGTGCACTAAATAATTTAAAATGCTTTCTGTATCCCTCTACTGCTGTTTCCGATAAGAACGAGGAAAATATGGCAGTTCCCATTGAAATTACAAAAACTTTTGTATTTGAAGAAAATAACTTTACTCAAATACAAAGTCATTTGTATATCGCTGGATACATGGCTAAAAGCATTTTTAAATTAATTGGAGTTTGCAAATCTTGTAGAAATGACCTTGTTTCTGATGTTAGTGAAGTACATCACCAGTTAATTTATTCCAGAGCATATGGTCCAAAAGCTCTATTAAGGCCACATACCAATTTCACCGAAATATTCAGCAAATGCAATCAAGTACTGCACCACTATTTGCCAATTATTTGTCACGAAAAAGATCTGTCTTTAAAATTAAGTGAGAAAATTAATAAATATGTGTCTTTTAATTTTAGTTGCAAGAAGCACAATATAAAAAACATATTTATTCAAAAATTTGTGCATTTTTACATATATTGTTGGATAAAAAATGTGAACAAAATTTTGAAAGGGGATGATAAGTATAAATGACAATATAAAAAAATTAGCTTTAGTTAAATGTGAAAAAGAAAAAAAGAAAAAGGCGGCAATTACAAACATTAAAAATTCAGAAAATGTATAATTTTCCATTGCTTTTTTTAATTGAGTTTAATATCCTTGAATTCATGCTTTAAATTATTTTTGTTTATAACTGGTTTCATTCTTAAGGCATTTATTGCATTTGTATATTTATAATCATGTAAAAAATATTATAGTTCACGAAAAACAGGGAATTATGGTGGGCCGATCAATTAATACTAATCTGTTACTATTTACAGAAGTTACTTATGAGGTTTTTAAAGAACAATTCCTTTCAATAATTGTACTAGAGTTTTTAATCAATATCGTTGGAATTTTAAGTTGGCAAATTATCACGAAATTAACCGACTTTTATGTAGTGTTAACTGGGCAGCTAAATTTCATTCAATTGACATAAATAGAGCAATTAATCTGTTTTACAATATTATTGATCAGATCGTTCACTTACATGTACCTCAATATCCCAGCTATTATAAAAAATACCCTCATTGGTTCTCTTTTTCTACAATAAAAGTGATTAAATTGGATGTCCCTGTATATAGTACAGATTTTCCCAAAGTATCCTAAGCTGAAGTCCCTTGAAGAGAGACTGTTGTACAAAGAAAATATAATAAAAAACACAAAAAATAAGCTAAAATTTAAGGCCACAGAGTTGCTTTCGAACGGTGAATTTACCTAAATAAAATACTAATATTTTAATTTTGGTTCTTAAAGTCCTGAGAAGAGAAAGCAATCTCGTATTGGTGAAAAACAGAATAGCCAGTCTCGAGAGGCGAAGTCTGGAGAAATGGAAGTCTTCTTTAAGACTATTTGTACTATACGGTAGTCCTGTATATGTGGATAGGCAACGTATTCGTTCTAATTTGAAGATAATTTCACTAGAGCATGGTAGGCAAATTGCGGATGTACTGTTTATTCACAATATCCTCAATAACAATATAGATTGCCTTGAACTTACAAACTTCATAACACTTCGTATTCCCAGCCACTCAACTAGAAACAATTATACCTTTATCACACATCAGGCACTCACCAATTATTTTCTAAATTCTCTTGCTCACAGAATTACAAATACTTACAATAAATTGTCCAGTATTGTTGAAATGGATATTTTTTACCACAGTGCAGATTTGATTAAAAAACTACTGAAATACTATTTTTAGCAAATTTAATTTTGTTTTATTACCTACTCTTGTTCTCTCTTTTTTCTAATTTTTTTGTATACTTGTATTTACTTTTATTCAATGTAGTTATATGATTATACTTATATTTTATTTTTTAAATTTGTAAAATTATGTGTAACTATTAGTGGATACTTTTATGGGTTTGTCCTGTTTGTATCCCAAATAAATAAATAAATAAATAAACAGCAGTTAAGTGTCATTTACACAGACTTACAGACAGTGTTTGATAAAGTAAATCATGATATATTGTTATAAAAACTTAATAACTATGAATTGTCTTTTATTTTATATTTTGTTATCTATATTTTATATTTATTATTAAGAGTTCTCCTTAGACTAGGAAAGAGAGGGGACGCGTAACTCTCTATGCAAGCTGTGTAGTCAGTTTGAATACCTATTTTAAAACCGACCCCATTTTTTGGTGGCCAACGTTATAGGGAAAACCAGAGAGATTTTTGCGATTAAAGTGATTTTAAAGTGGACTTTTGATTTTGTTGAGATGGTTAATTGTTGTGCTTACCAGTGTAAGAGTTCTAGCGGAAAGAAAGAACCTGAAATTTCGTGTCATAGGTAAGTTATTTCTAACTTATTTTTTTGGTAGCTACTTTTTTCTTTATATCTTAAAAAATAAGCTTTTAATCATAAAACCCCACTAGTGAGTTGAAACGTATTTCATTTTAAATTCAATTATGTTAGTTGAAAAGACATTGGTCGCGTTCATCCGCACACACGATACCTGATCGATCAAGTAGCGATCCCGAGATGCGTGCATGAACGGTTCATTTTACTATGATCGCTCACAGGATCGGACGCCATTTAAAAGATCACTTTTATTTTACGATCCGCTCCTGATCATAGCGCTCACCCCACGTGACCCACGTGTTTTGTTTGAAAGTATTGAGTATAGTAGTTGATTTTTGATTTATTTAATGTTATTGGGTAGTTTGAAGTAGAATTTAATATTAAATATATTTAGTATTGTATAGTATAGTCTTAGTTTAGTAAAAGTAGTGTAGAAATAGTTATATTGAAATTACTGCATCCTGTTATATTTTAATTTATTGTATTGTTTTCCTGTAGTTTTTGAAATATTTTGTATTAATAAATCTAGTTGAGTACCTATCATCTTGTGTAGTATAGTAGAGAACCCATATTAAGATTACTGTAAGTAGAGTAGTGTAATTTCTTTGTTAGGTTATAATTATAGTAGGTAAATAGTTTAAATTTGAGTCATGAGTATAAAATTAGTTGAGGGGTGCATCAGTTATGTGTTGATGAAGCGGGATTAATGAAAATGGATGAATACTTATGATTTAGATCAACAATTAAAATGATATTTCTGAAAAACAATGTAAACAGTAGAACAAAATCAAAAGATAAAAAACTACCTAACCAAATTTCTTGAACACATAAACATAAAAAAACGAATGGCAAAGACATATATCGATGTCACTTTAAATTGTCGGTTCATTCGTGCGAGATGAGCGCTACTTTCGGAGCGATCTTTAACTGGTGTTGATGAACGCGACCATTACGGAATTTTTTCATTGAAAATTGTTCCGTTTCTCGGAATTCCTAACCCCAAAAGATCATAATTACTAATGCCTACAATTTTGATATAAGTTAAATAAATCAATATTGTTTTATTTTTAAATTTCCCATGTATGAAGATTAATTTATAAAATAAAAATTTTAGTCTTTTAGAACTATCATATAACGACAATGAAGTTTATGACTTGGTGGGCATTGGTATCACAATAGTTGACAGCGTTACGAGTCCCCTCTCTTTCCTAGTCTAAGGAGTTCTACTATTCATTTTGTTTCTCATAATAGAATATTCCACGTAGCATTCTGCTACCGACGTGCTCTTCCAGCCACTGTGTCGCTTAAAATACGAAGGATGTGATTGGCCAGCAGACCGTGGAATCCAGGCTGGAATCCACGGGGTGTAGATTTTATATCATTCTTCAATTTAATATCTAACAGGAATGTATATATTATTACATAGTCGTGGAGAAAAGTAAAAATCGCAACTATCTGAAGTAGCACGGACTGGCGAATTTGTAATTCTCAAATCGCGAGTCGCGTCTGTATGAACTATACATTAGGTGGCTTCCTTTTGTTCTATGTCAACGAAAGACAGTTCTGTCAACGTCACATTTTATCAAATTAACCTTAAAAATTTGTATTTGTGACATTTCTGTAACATAAATAAAAATACTTTTAGTACTGAATTAATTAATGAATCAATATTAAGAATTGTTATTTAATAATCAACAAAAACGGTTACAATGCCAGTAAGTAGAAATTATATACATTTTAAGTGAACAAAATTAACATTGACAGGGCGTGTCTTTTATGGTGCAAACATAAATGTAATATTTACTTTTAATGTTGTAGGCTTACCACTCGAGTTTCTTAGAACCTTCTACAGTAATTGGTAATGTGGCAGTTTTGCCTCTCAAAACTCGATTTAAAGGACCTGCTCCCATTCAAAGCAATGAACAAGAACAGGATATCATTGATGAATCATTATATTACTTCAAGGCAAATGTGTTTTTTAGAACTTATGAAATTAAGGTATTTACATAGATTTCATTTTTTGTTGAGGTGTATATCAAATTGTAAGGCACATCACACATTACAGATTTTTGATCTGCTGACAGTTTGATCACTCTTTTAATTACCATGGAGATATATGCGAGTTCGCAAACTGGAAGGATTCGGAATCGGCCGATGAAAAAGTTTGAAGGACTTTACGATTTCCTTCAAACTCTTAAGTCTGCCAACTATCGGCAACTACTTAAATATCAAGGAGCACTGTATGAGTGCGCAAATTCACCAATTATTTAGTTTGTTTCTACAATTATTACTGCTGTTGTCAATGGCGTTGATTACAGATGAAACAATAGAAAACATAATTAGAGAGATCGAGTATCGGCCAGCCTTGTACAAAAAGAGTTTAAAAGAATATTTGGATGTAAATTTAAAAAAAAATTGTGGTTGGAAGTTCGCAAATATTCTCCGCTTTTTTCTTTATCATTTTCCTCCCCCATAGTTTTATAATAAGAGCAATAATAACAGCTCTTCTCGACAACATTTGTATTCAATCATTGGATATCAGCCAGCCTGCGAATCCACCACCAAGTCAGTGTGCAGGGATGCGGTCCAATTAGATCAAACTATGGTGCAATAGTTTAGTCTGTAATGTGCGCCCACCTTAACTGATTATCAACCTCATCTTATCTTGACAGACACATTGCTAGTAAAACAAAATTTTAATGAAATATTGTGAAATAAGTATTAAATATTTGCTAGAAATACAGTTTTATTTTATTAGTGAACTTCTATAATTGTACTACTTCTAACATGTGCTCATTCATTATATGTTTTTAGTCTGAAGCTGATAGATTGTTGATATACATCACCTTGTATATTACCGAATGTTTGAAAAAACTTCAAAAATGTAGTACCAAATCTCAAGCACAAAATGAAATGAGAACGTTGGCTATATCTAGATTTGATATTCCTGGAGATCCAAAATTTCCTTTAAACTCTGTGTACGGGTAAGAATTTACAGTTATTTACATTTAGCTTACATACAGTAGTGCAGGTTGACCTCAACCGACCTCAACCCCTAGAATAGTTATAGATTTTTATTTAGAGAGTTAGAAATTGAATGGTGTTTAAATGGTGACCTTGTTATTTCCCCAATGTGTTATACATTTTGGATGCCTCCACTTTTTAACACTTTAACTGGTAGCAATTTTTACCATGAGAAAGACAGTCATATTTTATATCAAAGGAAATTTACTTTTATTGTCCATTAAATTTTATGAAAAGGTACAAAACAGTCCTTACATAATGGCCACTTTACAACTTTTATAAATTATATTGGAGCAAATTTGCTTTTTTTGAAGAACTCCGTAAAATGCATTGTGGACATGTATCTTTCATGTTAAGATGTGAATCTACATCCAATTGTGATGCTGCCTTTGTTGTTTGAGGCCCTGGCATCTTTATGTCACCAAATGTTCCGAACAATTAATTTGCAAGTTCTCTGCAAAACTGTAGAGGCCTAAGTGGTGTGGCACTTGGATTTTTTGCTCGGAGAGTTTCTTTGTAGCACTATTTTTCACCTTTTTGACAAAATAGACTAAAATATTATCCTAGTGTTGTAAAACAGTGCTAAAAATGCTTCAGTGTAAGTCTATAAAGGTTAAGGTATAAATAAATATAAAACGAAGTTTTTAATTTGTTTTTATTTATCTATAAATAGTTATTTCTTTTGGTTATTTTGAGAGGTTTAGTAACATATACACTAAATAACAAACACTATCGATAAATAATCATTAACTATTTATCTAATATCTGCTTTTAAAAAAATAATTTTTCTATACAAAAATGAACAAAATAATTTGATTTGCTTGAGAGAGTTACATGCAGGAATGGTCACTGGTAGCTTATGTTCCCACACGTGGTCCTGAGAAAAGATTGATTCACAATACGTGCAAATGCTGTATGCATTTTTACCAGCGCACACTCTGGTTATCATCAGTGTTCGTTTGAATCGAATTGGTATTGTGAGCTCTAATGACTATTGGTAAATATAGCTACCAGAAAGCATTAAGTGGTTGATAGTATTTTTATATTTTTCATCCTCCAAAATATATTTATATATGAGAGAAGTATGATATGTACACCACAACTTGAAGATTACATTACCATTTTGCTTGTTGAAAATATTCAAGTGTGGTTTGTGTTCAGTTTTTATAAATCGCTTTTTATTTCTCAAACTCGTAGGCATTACACATTTCTCAATTACCTTCAAACATATAAGGAACTTGTTTGAAAGTTTTCAATGGGTCACTCTCACAGATTTTAATCTGCTATCTTTTTTATTAGTTTTCTAGTAGTTGTAGTTTTGTCTATGTTATTCTTTATAAAAAGTTCAGCTTTATAAAGAGTTCATAAAAAATATAAACCTCACTCAATAGAAAAGTACCTTCAATCCTGGCAATATATAATAGAAGTATTCACAATAATTCTAACTGATTGACAATGAGGACAGAAGTTCGAAATAATGCTTTGTAAAAATCGACATCTATAATACAAAATATTTACAACTGGTGGAAATACACTGGTAAATACTTTCATATTCAATTATACTTACAAATTACATTTAATACGCACATTGCAAGCATAAGATTATCCTGGAAATTTTGAATGTTTTCTCTCATTCTAGGAGGGTTTTTTACAAGAAAAGATTTTCTTCAAATGGAAATGTCTTACAGTAATCAAAACTCTGTAATAAAAATGTGTAACTAGTATTAACTTTAAAATGTATGGTATTTACAAAAAGAGCTAAATAAGACCATAGAAACCTTATCATTGTAACATATCAAAGAGTATTAAATTTTTAAAATTGAGTGTAGGTAATTTAAATTTTTTCCAATGGAATTTATAAATATGCAGAAAATGTATAAAAACTAACAAATTGTTATTTTTCATCTTAAATGGATGTAATTGAATATCTAAACGTACCTTCCAATTCAATCAACTTAATAACAATTAGATATCGTCAAAAATAAAGGTATTCGATATGTTCTCTTGAACCATTCTTTTTTTACTAACCTATTATATCACAGGAAATATTTGATATCCAATCAGATTTTCCATTTTAAGTTCTGCGGAATTTTTTATTGGATTTTATTTGAAATAATTTAACAGTAGAATTCTGATTTAAAATTATAAATATTTAACCCGAAATACCTAAATAAAATGTAGCTGTTTACTGAGTTACAGGGTGTTTTGTTTGAAAATTTAAAAAAGAATTGTGCTCACTACTTTAAAACTGTTTTACTTATCCGTTTCATATTTGGCAGAAAGTGTAGACACTGTACACTCTACTAAATTATGTTAAACAAACTTTTCTGGCTACTACCAGAGGAGCATAGTGTCTGGTTAATCATCCCCAACTTCTATGTTACTGGTGGAATAAAAATTATAGTACCATTTTTCAGTTCTCCAATAGTTTTTATGTAAATAATGTACTCCTTCGTTATAACGATTAAGTCAGTATTTCTGGAGATATTTTAAGTTAAACATGAAGCTGCACAATTTTTTAAATATTAAAGCATAGATATTATTAGCCCTATAGGGATATCCGCTATAGGAAACCAAGGAAAACTATTATCCGCTGATCTTTACAATTATTATTTAAGAAGACAGTTTAACAGTCAAGAACTCCCTAGATTCATCTGTTCATCAAAAACTTCATATTGTAGGTCTCTTAAGTGTCTTCTAATTTCTAATTCCTCAAAGAAATCAAGTTCTTGTTTATTATTGCAAATATGCAGTACTTCTAGTTATGTGTTAATCAATGTTTGGTGTCAAGTAGGCGTTTTGCGTAATGTGATTTCTCTGGTTGTTTCAATCTGTATGCTTATTTGCTCGTGGGTATTTATTGTGTCTAATTTCAAAATTTCGAATTGTTTGTCTATATAGACAGCATTACGTTCTGGATTAAAAAAGTCTTGTATATATATAAACTTAAATTTATTTATAGTAGACTTTTTTAATGGGATATTTTTACATTTAACAATGTTGTACATACATTACTTTCAGTTTTAAAAGAAATTGTTGTATTTGTTGCTAAAGATAGTATTTTGAAATATCATTAGAAATATTACGAGCATATTATGTGATGGTTTTGTAATTTGGTATTTCTTTGCTTCGGTTAGAAACTATTAGTTGTAATGCGGTTTTTCTCTTTTTTATTAAGTAATTTATTTATTATTTGCAAAGGATAACATTTGGATGTGGCTATTTTTGTAATCGTATTAATCTCTCTATCAAAATTATATTTGTTCATAGGAACTGAAAATGCTCTATGTATCATTGAATTGTATGCTCTTAGTGTATGTGACATGGGATGATTGAAATTGTAAGGTATAATCACATCAGTGTGAGTTGTTTTTTTTAATTGAATAATCAAGTGCATTATTAATTCTCTGAATTTTTAAACCAAGAAAATTTATTTAGTTATTTTCTTCAACTTCTAATGTAAATATAATTGTTGGGTGCAAATTATAATATGATTGAATAATACATCGAATTGTCATTCACTACCTTCAAAACAAGCTAATATGTCATCTACGTATCTATAACAAAATAAGATTTTTTGAAATGTTACATTCAAAGAATTACTTCTAAACTGATAGTATCTTTAGCAACAAATACAACAATTTCTATTAAAAGAGATAGTAATGTGAGTACAAAATTGTTAAACGTAAAAACAAAAAAATCCCCATTATAAAAGTCTGGTATATATAAACTTAAATGTCCAAAATGTAATGCTGTCTATATAGGTCCAACAATTCGAAATTTTGAAATCTGATACAATGAACAATTACAAGCATACAGGTTAAAATAACCAGAGAAATCCCATTATGCAAAATATCTATTTGACACCAAACATTACTTAACATCTAACACAGAACTAGAAGTACTACATATTCTTTATAAAAAACAAGAACTAGATGTCCTTGAGGAATTAGAAATTAGGAAACACTTAAGAGGCCCATTATATGAAGTCGTCATTTAACAGATGAATCTAGGGACTTCTCCACTATTAAACTGTTTTCTCAAGTAATAATTGTAAATATCTTCAGGTAATAGTTTTTCTTGGATTCCTGTATCATTGCACAGTTATACGGATCTTAAATGGGGGAAAAGCTATCCAGGATATCCCTATAGGGCTAATAATATCTTAGATTTAATATTTGTAATATAATATCTTCCTTTTTCTATTCATATTTATTAAGTCAATTATTAATCATCTGGTAGGCATCACATCAACTGTAACATCTGTCATTCTGATGATTTTTTAAGATACAAATTGTCAAATTTTTTCATTATATAGAGGAATTATTTAGAAACTGTTAGTTTCATTCATAACGGTTTAACGGTTTTGTGAGAATATTTTCAATATAATAATTATTTTTAAAGAGGTTTTCCATATGGTTCCAACTTGGTATTCTGTAATTACTTACGGCACATTACTCTTCATTCATACTTCACTTAAACAAACCATAGCCTCTTCCGTTTTGAGGTTTTGGTGTGAATTATTGAGGATCTAAAAATATATGTTCAATATATATTCAATGATCATCTAGTCCACTATGTCCATTTGAAGGAAACTAAGTAGATAATTGTCACAAATTAACTAAGATGTATCTACATAGTCATTATTAGTTTTATACTACTTGTAGATTGAAGTTGTTGAGTATAGGTTTTTTGTTAATTGAAGAAGTAAACTGATAAGATAAGTTTAACTCTTTTATTTATCATTCATGCCTTTTTTTCTTTGTAAAACGTTGTAATAGATACACTAAAGTGCAGTTTTTTTAGCAATACTTTAACTACATTTGTAATAAACTATTTTTTTTAAATGGTTACCTATTTTGCTGATTTAAAGTACGATGCAGCGTGTGTAAATCCAACTTTATAAAACGCATGTGTTTTAAAGTTTCCATGGCAATATCAACAGCCCAGAAACGTGAAGTCTTTTGTAAATGTCAACTTTTTAATGATTGGTCTGACAGGAGTAATTACCTTGTAACTTTAAATAAAATTACTAGCAAATATTTTAGAAGCTTTATGCAAATATTCAACAATCTTAATTTTTGAAATGTATGGGAAAAGTACATTTGGTATTTTTTGAAATATCTATAATTACTTTGGTGTTTTTAAGTCAGAAGGGATGCTATTCAAATTATTACTGCTAACATTTTCGGAAGTCATGAGGTTGCATTTCCATTAATGGTACTCCCAATGATGTTTGAAACATTTTTCTTATTACTAATACTCTCCTCAACATAACCAGTCGCCACAGATGCCGATTTCCATCCTACTTGTCGTTGGATTCGATCTGTTGTCATGCCATTATTCGCCATAATGGTAGTGGATGTACGTCGAAATGCATCTCCTGTGTATTTCTCAGGATCGTTCAATTTAAGATAAGGATCTTCCAATATAAAATAAAGTACAATTCGCAAGGAACATGATACATGATCCTAATGTATTAATACAAACCACTTGATTGTTGCACTTCCCCTTATCCAATAAGAAAACTTTGTTTGTACTTACATCTTGGAAACGCAATGATAAATACTGCTTCACCAAACGCACATAACTAACTCTATCAGTGTTGGCAACAGTCAAAAGTCAACCCTTTACTGTCTTGGAAGGTCGGATAGTAATAAGCAATACACTTCCTTCTTCCTTGATTTTATGTAAGCATAAATCTCAAAATTCACATCTTCTACAAGAACCAAACATACCGTAAGTGGCTACTATATTTAAAAATAAATATGTAATGCCCGGTGTATCAAAACTTCCGCAAATCGTCTTCCTTGTATATATATGCCTTTTTGGCTATGTCATTATTACTAATTGCATTCATGATGCACACACTTTCACAAATGATTTTATATTTATTTACCCTCAAAATACTTTGCAATTTCGAATGGATATCCTACATAGTCGACGCCTTGTACTGCTCCAACATTTTCTGAAGATCAGCAAGTACAACTCGTTCATCCGTATCTGTTATCTTGTGCTCTTCCATTCATTTGATAAACTTGTATTCTTTTTATAAGTGTATTCCTAATTTTTGTGGTACCAACTGCAATTCAGCTTTACTATATAAGTCATCAAAGTTATTACTAATTTTTAAGTGAAATACAACCGGTAACAACTGTGGTCTCAAAAATTAATTTTAAGTGAGATTGCAAATTAATTTTGTTGTTTGTTAGTTTTTATGACAACGAAAGGTATAGTCATCACATCACGAATGTAACCATTTTACATTATAGACCGGGAGATGGTGACACAACATTTTCGCTTATTTGTACCAAGTATGGCTACCTTTCATGGGTCTAATTACGTAATGACGAAAAGGAAAATGATAGTCATAGCGCTGGTACCGACGGCCCAATCATGTGGGCGTTAATCGAACGTGTCGGGTAAATTACGAGTGTCGAACGATTTCTCATACAAACATTCTTGTATTTTCCAATAGCCGATGAAAAACGAAGTAGACGGTAGCATAATGCCATACTTCTCCAGTGTGACTTACGACCCGCCATACCGACGAGAATACATTGATTAAAAAAAAGCAATTTAACCATTTGTAACAGGCTGATTCTGAGCAGCTAATCATCGTTGAGTAGCCATTCACGAATATCATCATGCCATACTTTTCAAATTGCCGCCATACCGTCGCAAAGTAGTAATTTTTTTGCAAATCGATTTGTAGCACCTACCTGTGATAGGTGGTCAAATTTGTATAATATTTTTTCAAAATTGTAAGATTTTATGGGCGGTTCGAACGATTTGTACCAGTATGGCACTAATTTTTTCTGTAAGTTTGAGGATCAAAGAACAAATACGAAATTTCAAGCACATATGTGGCGGCAATCTTGTTTTATAACATAATTGTCAAAGTCACAAGAACTTTTCAAATTCATTTTATCTTTTTTTACAATTTTTACAAGTTTCTGCAAAAAAATATAAATATACGCGCACATTATAAGTAGAAATAAACAGCAAATTTAAAGAATTTTATAATATAGAGTAGCCATTCTATAACTTTAACATATTTTGAAGCCCGACGTCAACACCAGTCACCATAAAATGTGAAATCTGTGGTAAATTTTTTAAGAAGCGAGATCTGAAAACACACGAAAACAAGACCCATGGTAGACGAAGTTTAAGTTCTATTACACAAGAAAGTCTCCGCAATAAAGAAATAAATGATTCGGATTTTCATTTAAATTTAGCAAAATTGAAGAGCCAACGATCAGTCATCAGAAGAGTCCCAAAAGCTTCAAGGGCTCTTTGTGCCTCAACGCTCTCTAGTCTAGTCTGATTGATGAATGCGTAAGACAAAATTCTATTCCTACCTGGGAAAATCTATTGCTATTTTCATACAATGTTTTAAGTCTTCCTTCTAAAAATTGTAATAAAAAAGTATTTCTTTCTACTATAATCAAGAGTAATTTAAAAACCTTTGATAATAAAGGTCATCATTTAAATTTCTCTGATCAGTAAAACAAATTTAACAAATAATAATAAAATCAAACATGTCATTAATAATGTTTCTGAAGGCGACTTGACATCCGCAATTAAATTTTATTTTAAATGGCACAGTCCACATCAATATTCGTCCTATTTTAAACTTCTGCGCGACCACCTTTTTCATTACATTTTTTTTTCGGAGCGTCACTATACGCTTTATAGTCCAGTCGGCAGAGGCCGAAAAGTCAATGTAAGTGGTATTTTCTTGATAATTCAGAAATAACTATGCAGACCTACTTTAAATGGCAAGTACAATAACACCTTAAAATGCTGACAAAAAAATTTATCAGGAAAAAAGTTATTAACAATTTAATTGAAAAGTTCGCGTTTTTAGCGTATTTCTTTAAATAAGTCAGCAGGATGACTTAGTCCGAAAATATGCTTCATATATGATTTATTTGTAATAAAAATAGCTACAAAATGCCGGTGATCCGATTTTGAAATTTTCAATAACAAAGCCGTGAGATGGAAAAAACGGTAAAAACGTCATATTTTTAAAGTTGCTGTGAAAATCACAATTATAAACCAAAACTTATTAAACTTTCGAAAATTATAGTTCAATTTATATACAATAATGACGCTCAAGCTGAAAATCAGGAAAGCAAAACTTTTTGTTCTATGAGGTTTTATAAATCTACTGCATCGAAAACTCAAGGCTTTCTCAAATTGGTTTGAAGCATCGCTGATACTTGAAATTTGGTATACAGGTAGTGTAAATATACAGAAACAAATATCAATTATCTTCATTTTTACAGCTATGGTAAGGTTTTATCCGTCACCCTACTTTTATACGCCACCGTTTTTTCCCTATAGTTGTTGCAATTTTCATCTTAGAGAAATCTCTTTGACGTAAATCGAGTCCTTCTATTTTTCGACGTATTCTCAAAAAAATTTTTGTGCCACGACCTTCTCGACCGATGATACGTTTTTTTTTTCAAAAAAATCTGGAAGACGTAATAAACACTTTAGAGCACTCTGATTTTTGGCTGTTAATATTTAATACTTATATTTTCAGTACAAAAATATTCGGATATGATTAATTGATTTCTAGTGTTCGTAATCGAGTATCAAAGTGAAGCGCGCGCGGTGGCCGGAGCGCGCGGCGGAATGGGGGAAGCCCGGTGCGTTCACGCTGAAAACTGATTTCGTGCGTTCTAAGCGGCTTTCGCTTGCAAAATCTTTAACATCTTGGCTTCTGGACTACGTACAAAAATCGTTTTGTACTTAATTTGGGGTACCTCGATGAGACAAACGAAAATAACGTATGCATTTTCATTTTCGAGGCAAAATAATCTTGGAAATATGTCATTTCCCGTATTACTTTTCCGCCCAACCTATCTAATATGCGAGAAAAGTATTGGTTTACCCCAAAAAGTTGGAATTTTGAAAAAAATTTTTGAGTTATTTTTACGTTTTCCATCAACAACAACACGAAAAAATGGTTTTCAGAAAAAAATCCTGTGCGTATGTCGTCGTCGTTGTCGTCGGCCACTTTTGCTTATATGTCTTGTTAGCACGATACAGCCTCCGGAGTGCAATAAGTCACCAATTTTATGATTGAATATTGTTAAGGACATATCACAGATGAACCCTATTGATTTTCAGCTCACCAGAGCCAATACAACAGGTACTACAGTGCTTTAAGTACAATATTTACTCATTTTTTGAGAAATTTCAGTTTGTTAGCACGATACAGCTTCCGGAGTTCAACAAGTCACCAATTTTATGATTGAATATTATTCAGGTCATCTCACAGATGAACTCTATTGATTTTTAGCTCACCAGAGCCAATACAACAGGTACTACAGTTACTTTAAGTACGATATTTTTGTCATTTTTGGAGAAGTTTCAGTTTGTTAGCACGATACAGCCTCCGGAGTATACAGTGCTATTCAAAAGTCCCCTCCCCCCTCGTATCTTTTGAACGGCTACACTTACATTAATAAAATTTGGAGGGTGAAAATAAAGTGTTGTAAACTTCTCTACGAATGGTAACAGGTGACGTAATAGTAATAGATGACGTCACAGTGCCACTCTGGCCAATAATTTTAAATAGGACCTTATGGCAAGTGATATCTCGTTTGAAAGGCATTGGCATTGGCTACATAGCCATATTAATTTTGTTTGGGTTTAAATTAATTTTGACGGATGAATTAAATTTTAGCAAATGCGAGTTATTTTTCTTAGAATCACCAAATAATCTAACAATTGATAAATTTAATTCTGTAGCACTAGGCATAACAATGACCAACAGAAAAGATTTATTTCTATCAGGTGCTCCTTTATTAAATGAATCCTTTTTATCAGCTTTCAATGAAAAACTAACCTTTTTGAAAAATGTCATCTCGTTTATACTGGTTACCGACACATATTGCTTATTACCTTCTCAAGAATTGCCTGTTAATTCCAAAATTAACATATATCTTAAGATGTAGTCCGACCTGGTTACATAATGATATCTTCATTCAACGGATCTGAAACGTTATTTTCATGAAGATTAATGAACCTAGGAAAAAAGATTTATTTAAACGTAGAATATATGTTGCTCAAAGCTTCGAGTTATTGAGTAGTGTTATATTCAACATTTATGTGATATACCTTACTTCTGATTGAAAATACGTTGAGAAAGCACGATGATGACATGTTTCATAATGGTAGTGATGAGTAGTAGTCAACAACATTGAATAACATGCGTTCATAAACGTAGTCTCAAGGTAACATCAATGATGTAGTTGTTTTTAAGTTCTTCATTCAATGGATCAGAAACGTTATTTTCATGAAGATTAATGAATGCAGAAAAGAGGAGGTATTTAAACGTAGAATAAAGGTTCCTCAAAGCTTCGAGTTATTGAGTAGTATTATATTCAATGTTTATGTTTCTTACTTCTGATTAAGTGTACGTTGAGAAAGCACGTTTCATAATGATAGTGAAGGTAATGTAAAGGATGTAGTTATTATAAAGTTCTTCATTCAATGGATCAACGTAATTTCCATAAAGTTTATTAAACGTAGAGTCATTTAAACTTAGAATATGGGTTGCTCAAAGGGTGGAGTTAGTGTCTTATTCAACGTTTATGTAATGTTTTTTACTTCTGATTGAATATACGTTGAGAAAGCACGATGTGGACACGTTTCACAACGGTAGTGAATAGTGATGAGTTGAGTGTTGAGTACATTAATTATAGGTAGAATCAATATTTGGTTGATTAAGGGTTCCGAAAGTCACGTTGCGAAATTCAACCGCTAACGTTTAATCAACGTCAGCTACCACATATAAACATATATTACATGTGTCTGTGTTTATTGAGATAACAAATATAATAACGGTCACATTGTATCTAATACTTTCCAAAAATCCAAATGCCATATTGGTACTAATCGTAAAAAAACCTTTTTTTCTTACATCTTGGCTCAAGTGTGACAGTCTTCCGCCCCATTGTTACAATATGGGATAATTTTTTAGGTAGTATTGTATCCAAACGAAGAGAATACAACGTTGTCATGCTGTAAAAAATGATTTTACGTATTATACAGTCGTATTTTGAAAACATGTTGAATAAATAAGTTTTTCAAGTAGGGCACCACTGTTTCCCCTACTAGAAGTATGGCAAATATAATAACGGTCACGTTGTATCATATACTTTGCAAAAATTCAAATGCCATACTAGTTCAAATCGTATTGCAAAAAAAATTACTCCTTTGCGGCGGTATGGGTATGGCGGCCATTTGGAAGCGTCAAAATAGTATGGCATGGTGATTTTCGTGAATAGCTACTCGACGATGATTAGCTGTGCAATAATTAGCCTGCTACAAATGGTTGATTTGTTTTTTATAATTAGTGTGTCCTACCGCCTATTTATTTTTTCATCTATGGAAAATACAAGAATTTTTGTGTAACAAATCGTTCGACTTTCGCAATTTATCCGACACGTTCGATTAACGCTAATATGATTGGGCCGTCGGTACCAGCGCTATGACTATCATTTCCCTTTTCGTCATTACGTAATTAGACCCCTGATGGGTTGTCACACTTGGTAAAAATGACCGGAAGTTTTGAGTCACCATCTCCAGGTCTATTATTATCACCTATTTCCATGTAATCAGTATTTATTATTTCAATGTATAGGTACCGATAAAAGAATAGCGTAAAATATTCTTGGCTATGCCGCCATGCTCGAAAAATCTCACGTGTTTTAAAGACCTTTATATCCGATGAAATAAAACAATATAGTTTGTTTAAATCTTCATATATTTGAACTAATGTTCAATTTAAACTTGTTGACGCGCTTCACTAACACAGTAGCTTTGTCAAAACGTTTTGACAAAGCTACTGTGTTAGTGAAACGCGTCAACAAGTTTAAATTGAACATTAGTTCAAATATATGAAGATTTAAACAAACTATATTGTTTTATTTCATCGTTCAGTATGGATCTTCATCAAGTAAAAGCCTCATCTATTCAACCTTTATATCCACTTATACATTAATATAATATATTAATGTATTATTTCATTCTATTATTTGTATCTTAAATGCAATTATCACTAATAGAAAACATTAATATTTTTAAGAATGTGTCCCATACTTTGCGAATCAGAAATTATTAACGATTTTGATAACTAAAGTCTTCATTAAATTGATGTAATAGATATTCTACAAAGTTCTTAACTAAAAAAAAAATCATTATTACCAATATATATGACCAATAGTTTGATCTGAATATTTGAGGGTGGTGTTACACTGAGCTACATCAGTTTTAATATCTGCTCATATAAGCTCAATTTGATTAATATCGCATTGGTAGGGAGGTCAGAATAGTAAGCATTTATTTTTACTTCTTTATATACAAAAATACACTTTAGTATTGGATTGTTACTGCACAGTATTTAATCAGTTTACATTCGCTCTCTGAAGAGGATAACTTGGTAATACCACCACCGGTTTGAGAAATTCCAACTTAGGTACTTAATTTAATGAAATTGTCATAGAAAAAGCGAACAAACGAAATTATTAACTGTCTAGAAACAATGAAACATACAGTTTTGGTTACATTATAGTTTACTTTGTTCATTAATTCCATTGATTGGAGTCATTCAAGTAAATTGTTGAAGTAACAATATTTCTATTTGTTTATATTTTCTTTTAGTATTGATTACTTTTTTTACATTTTAGCAAACCTGCCAATGCAAACGATGCTGAAATTTTACGTTCCTATTTTACACAATTGAGACAAGAAGTTGGGTTGAGAGTTTGTGACAAAGTTTTTGGAGATGATAAAAAACCTAGCAAGTGGTGGTTGTGCTTTGCAAAGAAGAAGTTTATGGACAAATCCCTCTCTGGACCTGGACAGTAACGATATTTTCATTTTGTATCATGTGAATTACAGACTGTTTTATATTTTATTTAGAAACAATACATATTATCTGGTTATTAATAAAAAAAGAGGAAAAGTTTCCACAAATGTAATGAGTAACATCATTAAATACATTATATTGTAATTTTCGTCCATTTCATAATATATTTCTATTTTTAATTATATGGCCTCCTACCCCTAGTTGTAATGTTTGGAGTGTCTAAAGTATAACTTTTTCTTGTATTTCATTTCCATTTTTTTTTAAATTCAAATACACGTAAATCACTAAGAATTATTAGCTAGCAGTAAATTATATAGTTTTATAAAAAGTTATTGCATTTTACACAAATTAATTGTTTTTAAATTCTTTTATATTTATTTTGTCGCTTAAGACTTCTTTCAAGTCATTTTCTTTACCGTAACTTGATCTTTCAATTATTGTATATAAAGAAAATTCTGTCAATACATGTTCAACACTAAGTTTTTTCATTACAAGAGTAGCATTTTTGTTGTTGTTGAAAAGTTGATAGTTTGTGTTAATCGTATATGACCAATTCACAGTCTTAATGTCTCAAAGCATTACTAAAAGTAATCCACAATAGAATATATCTCAAACTTCAAAAACATATCAGTGAAAATCAGTTTGTATTTCGAAATGGATTTGAAACCATAAAAGTAGTATTAGAATTGAATATAATGGCTCAAAGATTTCAGGACATAAACAAAGATATTAATTTGTGTTCGTGGATTGTAATAAAGATTCCATAAAGTGCCTCACCATTAACTTATAGTAAGACCAAAACAAAAGAATATGGATTCAAGAGATGTAACCATCATATCAAAGAGGGGAGTGAGTCAAGGATGCTCTTCAATCTATATTCGGAGGAGATCTGGATAAAAACTCCTAAATATCTCATATGGTATTAAAGTAAATGGCATTTCAATCAACAACATACAGTTCTTGTAGCTGACACCTTGAGAGAATTACTATGTCTTGTCAATAAAGTGACAGGCGTCAGCTAAGAATATGGTTAACCGCTAAATATTAAGAAATCAAAATTTATGTTAATTACAAATAAACAACAGAATATAGACAGCTTGTTTATAGGAAACTGGGAAATTTAAATAATACAAACATGCGACTGTATGTATTTGGTGTTGTATCAGATTATTAAGTAAAGTATAGGTTTGTAAATAAAGCTTTCTTGATGTCTAACTTATATTTATTCTTGTAATTCTACACAAAAAAGGGAAATGTTAAAGCGACAATATAGTCTTTTATTGACATCATACTTCACACACACAAAAATAGATACAGTTAATTCCTTACATATAGGTTTGCATTGCCGCCAACCACTTCATACAAAATGTTACCAAAACATAATACCCCCCCCTCAATGCAAACCTTTTCATTACAAATTAAAATAAACATATTCATTATTTTAAACCAAAAGAAACAATAACATATAAAATTATTTTATAGGCACTAAATTAAGTGAATTTCTTAAGTTCACAAATCTTGCCGTTGGCAATCCCTTTGTAAGAATGTCAGCTGGTTGATTTGAACTTTCTATTATCCTCGAAAATAACAATTTTTTCAACAATTACACTGAAATCCAATAATAATTTTTTTTAAATATAAACTATCTTGAATTGAATTACAAAGAGGTATATATTCTGCTTCACAGGTAGATAAAGCAACAGAATTTTACTTTCTCGTTACCCATGAGACAGTGTTACCAAAGATTTTTATTAAGTATCCTGATATAGATTTTTGATCCTGAGTGTCACCTGCCCAATTGGCATCGACATATGTACACAATGTTTCCTATTGGTTTCTATGATACCTTAGACTCAAGTTTATAGTACCCTTCAAGTACCTTAATATTCTTTTTAAGTAATTCCAAAGTTCCTGAGTAGATTTGTCTTGGTATCGACTAAAAAAGTTAACAGAATAGCTCAAATCAGGTCTAGACCCCAACATTAAAAACATTAGGCAACCAACTATTTCCCTTACATTTTTAACATGTTTTAAGTTTACATTGGTTTCTGAAACATTTAACTTAAGTTTTGGATCAATTGGAATATCAGTTGAATTGCAATCTTCAAAATTAAATTTTTTTAAAATTCATTCAATATAACTTTGGTTTAATTTTAAAATACCTTCTACTTTATCATATTCTAGTTCTAGACAAAGAAAGTACTTTAAGTTTTCCTTATCTTTGATATCAAATTGTTCCTTCAATTTTGTCTTGTTATATTCCAAATTTTCCAAATCTGTCCATGCTAAAATAATATCATCTACATTTAAGAGTAAGTAAATTTTCTTACCTTCATTATTATAATTTTGATCTTACAAATCCCAAGTTTAAGAAAAACTCATTGATTTTATTATTCCAGCATTTTGCGACTTGCTTTAATCCATATAAGGATTTTTTAATTTTAACAGTTGGTTTTTAACATAATCAACTCCCTCTGGTACTTGTATGTATATTTCTTCATTTAATTCACCATTTAAAAAAGCGGTTTTGACATCTAACTGATGAAAGTGAAAGTTCATTTGATTTTGATTCCCTATTATTAAGAATTATCTTGTTGTAGGAAGTTTTGCTACCGCTGAATATATCTGATCCAAATTAAAGGATGCTTTTTGTGCAAAACCCCTGGCGACCAATCGAGCTTTGTATCTTTCATCTATATTAGATTCAAGCGGTTTAAATGAAAACACCCGTTTAGTATCTATTATTTCTACATTTTTAGGTTTCTCGCAAATTTCCCTAGTTTGATTTTTCTCTATTGAACTTATCACCCGTTTTATTGCTTTTTCTCAATAACCTTTATCAACCCTGCCAGTTAGTTCATCAAAATTTTTTGGTACGTCTTTGACAAATGCTACAGCATCACATGCCATATACATTTGGTAGTAGTCGAAATGCTTGGGTTCCGACACATTTCGTTTGTTCCGTCCCTATTGAATATTTTCTTCCGGAGTTACCTCTTCCGATTCAACTTCTAGTTCCAGTTCGATTTTATATTCCTATTCAATTTCACGTTCAACTCCCATGTTCCGATTCATTTTCGTTGTCCGAGTCTACAATTTGCCTTAAGTTGTTATTTGATTTATTGCTTCGCTTTCATTAAATTTTATATCACGAGCAATTATTATGCAATTATTTTCGGATCTCATAGACGGTAACCATTTACTGCGTATCCCCCGATAATACATTGCTTAGATGTATCATCTAGTTTTAATCTTAAATTTTTTGGGATGAAAGCGTATGCTAGTGACCCAAAAACCCTTAGATTTTTCACATTTGGCTTTAAACCATACCAAACTTCAGCTGGCGTTTTTAAAATTAAATTTGCACTGTTACTTCTATTTATTAAAAAAGCTGCAATAAATACCGCTTCTTCCCAAAAGATTTTGGACATATTTGATTTTTCGTGATCGTTCTGCCTTACCGTTTTGTTGAGGCGTATAGGGCAGAGTAAAATATATCTTTGTTCCATTTTCTTTACAATAATCTTTAAAATTTTGGGAAGTATATTCTACACCGTTGTCACACCTTAGTGTGGCAATGTTTGCATTGAATTTTGCTTGCACTAAGCGTGCATACTCTTTATATTTTTGAAAAACTTCACGCTTCTTTTTAATTAAATATACTGATACAAAATTTGAGTAATCATCTATAAATGTGATAAAGTATTTATATTCATCATGAGTACTTGGATCTATAGGCCCACACAAATCTCAGTGTACGATCTCAAGAATTCTTTTTGCCTTAGATCTTTCACCAAAAGTTGATCTAGTCAATTTTGACTTTTGCACATGGTTCACAAAATTTTTCATCTTCTATATCTATTTTACTTAACCCATTTACAACATTATTATCATACACTTTTTCAAGTTGAAATAAAACCCATATGCCCATACCTTTTATGCCATATTTATTCTGATCATCATTACCATCAATATATTTCTTATTAGAGACTTTAAATTCAATTCATACAAGTTTTCTCATGAATCAACACCTATTTAGAATATTATCTTTGAATAATCTTACTTGTCCTTCAGAAAAAACTGTTTTTATATTTGCAAGCTCTAATTTCTTTACAGACATAAGATTTTTTCTCAACTTCGGAACGTACAGCACGTTTGTCATTTTAACCTTAATAGGATTATCATGAACATAACTTTGCATTGATATTTCCGATAGCCGTAGCTTCTCAAAAATTCATTTTCTTTAGCGACAGCGATTTTAATGGGATTTTAAAGTGTTAATAACTCAGAAAAAATTTCTTTATTATTTGTCAAATGATCTGTACATCCGGAGTCTATATAAAACTTAGCACTATTATTTTCTACTCTAACTAAAATATCACTTTCACTTACAAAACAAATGCTTTCACCTGCACTTTCGTCACCTTCATTCACTTCTTTGTTTCAATATAGTGACCACTTTTATCTTGATGCTGCTTGGCTTGTTCTCCCCTTTCATACCTTTTCCTATTCGTATTCTTCCAGCAATCACGACTGTAATGACCTAGTTTTTCGCATGTAAAACATGAACCTCTTTTCTTCATATGTTCACCTGAAAACGCAGCTTCTTTGTTTTATTTCTCTGCTTCAATTTTCAATTTGTTTTTGACATATTCCAACTTTAATTTATCTTCTGATAAGTTTTCTGAAACGGTTACTTCAGTGTCATGATTTTGGAAGTGTGAGCAACAATGTACATACAGAATCTTCTCTTTCATTTTTACACACGAGGATTTTAATTGATTTAAGACAATATCAAATTTTTTCAAAAAATCTTCTATTTTTTCATCCTCTGACATCTTTAGAGACATACGTTTTCTTTTTAGGAACAACTGACCTAATAGTCCTCTCTTCTCGTACGTGTTAATTATCCCTTCCCACATATCATATGCTGTTTTCTTTTCTTTTATTATAGCGATCTGATTGTCGTCAACAGTTTGGATAATAAGAGATTTGCATTTATTATCCCTTCTTGTTTTTTCTTCAGAATTACCAGTCTGTGCCAGCCTTGTCTCAATACAGTCTTCTACCCCCTTTTCCGTTAATAGAACCATAACACGGAACTTCCACGTTTCAAAATTCCTCCCATTTAAGGGTTCAACTATGTTCGCGTAGCTCTTATTCGGTGTAGAGGACATTTTCCATCAATTATTGTTCACCACGTGTTTAATCTCGCACTTTATTTTTGAGATCAGATTATTAAGTAAAGTGTAGGTTTGTAAATAAAACTTTCTTGATGTCTACACGAAAAAAGGAAAGGATAAAGCGACAGTATAGTCTTTTATTGGCATCATACAGTTCATTCCTTACATATAGGATTGCATTGCTACCAACCACTACATACAAAATGTTACCAAAAGATAACATTTGGAACCTCAAATCAACGAAAATAGTGGCACCTCAGAAAAAATTGAAACAGGGATAGAAAAAGCCAGTAATGGAATCATGAAAATGAAAAAAGTATTGTCTTCCTTACCAGCCGGCACTACAGCCCGATGTGGGTATTGGCCTCCTCCACAATTTACCTCGAGCAATATCTGTCTCTGACAAGAGAACATCATCCTGAAACCCACATTGTATGGAGATGCTAGTGTTCTAGGCACTTGCTTTAAGGATTCTGCTTGGAATTCGGGACTCATCCATGCGTTGTACATGTCCAAACCTGTGCGATTTGATGAATCTGACAATATATTTATTTTTCAAGTCGTCATTTATCTTATGGTTATATATAATCCTCCCTCCATTATTTTCTTTCTCACATCTTCCTTATTTTCTCTCAAATTTGAGAAGATTTTCTTTGTCTGCTACTGCCAGTAGTGTCTAGCAAGGATTTAAATCTAGACCTCATGGTTAGACCTTTGAAATGCTATACACTGTCGATCCTATACTATGGCGAGGAGGCATGAACAATGAAAAAGACCGAAAAAAGTGGACGCCTTTGATATGCGGTTATATCGCAGGATACTGAAAATCTCTTGGATGAAAGGAGTGACGAACATTTAGGTGCTAAAATGCATGAAAAAGGGCAAATTAGTGATCCTAAACATTAAAAACCGAAAGTTGTTATATCCAGGTCATATAATGAGAGATAAAAGGTACCACCCTTTTCAAATTATAATGTAAGGAAGAAAGAATGGAAAACGCTAAATTGATATAGCAGCAAAAACAACAATCAGTTTTCAAAAAGAAAATAATTTTAATGATTCCCAACCTCTGGAAAGAAGACATATCGGTTTATCTTCTTCATTAGAGCAAATATGTTTCCAAGGAAATACCAACTTTTAAACTCTAGCTAGTTTTGAGTTTGATGTATCCGTCATCAATCTCTTAGTTTTATACATAGGCATATGTAAATGAACTGAGCTATCCGTATTAAGTTGTGCAGTGAGAACAGACTGAAAAGTATGAGAGAGACAAAGGGAATGTGTGGCCAGTAGTTGTATTGGCAGCACAGTCGCTTTGTTTCTTTCTAGAGTGTGTTCACTTTTGTGAGATTATTGAGGTCAGTTAAGTCCCTCCAATAAATATTTTCAACAAAAACATATTTGGTCGTTATGCACTCCCAATGAACCCATATGCTCCATGAATGATTTTCTTCGCACAACATTCCCCCTCCTCCATAAACGCAAGCATTTATTTGCCCCCTCCCCCATCGGAATTTTCAAATTTTGTACTTTGCTCGGTTCGTATATTGCATATCCCATATACCAACACGCACATGAAAGCAGTTACACACCCCCACAACATTAATCAACAAACCTAGCCTCTGATAACGCCCCAACAAGACAAAAAAGACCACACGCCCTAACAAGCGAATCTAAATAATCAGACCTACAATCTACTAATTTTTTTTTCAAATACTGTACTTTGTACCATCAAGCGCTTGTAATGCACCATAACGGTCCATCAAAAAAATTCTTTGCACCCATCCCCTCAGTTGGTAGTAGTCAGTAGTAGTAGCGTTATTCAGAGTAAAGTTGCCCCCCCCCTCCAATGACAATTTGCAAAAAAGATATACTTCAGCCGAATCCACTTCTAATGCACTCATATGTACCACCAAGAAAAACAAAATCACCCGTTCCCTTACTTTGTTAAACCTCATAATTTAAAGTAAAGTTGCCCCCCCCCCCAATGACAATTTCGCATAAAAATAATGGTAACAGCATCCACTTCCTATGCACTATTATGCACCACAAACAGAAACAGAATCACCTCTGTATTCTTGGTATATAAAAGAAATATTTATTACCTTTTTATTGAAATAAATTCTCCAAAAATTAGTAACAAAATCCCTCCTTCTCCTAGTTAGTTAAAGCTCATTATTTAAAGTAAAGTTGCCCCTCCTCCCAATGACAATTTCAGAAAAAAAAATACATGGGGCAAAATCAGGTTGAGAATTGGAAAAGTATGGCATCTAAGAAGAGAAAAGGGACAAGCTAATTGGAACCGGTAGCAGAATTTTTATCGACGGACTTTTCAAACAAAAAAGTGCTAGCGGGTTGGACTAATGCAAAATGGCAACCTATATAGAAGGCTTCAAACCCATAAAAACCAATAGAAGCTATTGTAATGTTTTTCTTATTTATTTAAACGTTTTTATTAGGGGTGGAATAATTTTTATACACACGTTATGTCTACTAGCTTAATTTATTTATTCACTACACTATCCACTAATTTATATTATGTACCCCTTATATTCACTTACATTAATTTATGTAAACACTTCACTAATTAGACTATTTACTTGTTCGCTGTTTATATCACGAGATCACTTTATAAACTGCCTTATCCCGCAGGTCGGTCCATTATAGATTAGTGCCTTTTTACTAGATAATTCTAGATTGCGGCTTACACAAAAACAATCGGCTGCCTGGCATTTTCAGGGACTATACTAGTGTGCTATTTCGTAACACTATGTTACACTATCCAACACTTGTGGATTTGATTGGGTAGTTGAAATACTCACCAGCGGTTTCTGCGATAGTCAATCGTTTAAAGATCTGTTAACCTCATTAGCCATAAATAAAAACGAGCTGGTAGCAATTGTATGTAGTTACTATTGTGAACGAGGGTAAAATACAAAAATTTACAGGCTTAGAGATGAGTTATATTATAAAGTTTTTGTATATAATAAAAACCCAAAAGATATCTCAGGTGTGTACAAATTCAGATGTCAAATCTTCTGATTTATATAGTGGTCTTTATTCACAATTAAAATGTAGCCACTGTTACGAATATGCATATGAAAAGATTGAACCTGCTCCATTTTGGACGTGGAATTGCAAAACATTTATAATTTAGAGGCGCAGGTCAAATAAGCCGAACTTCTTTTTCCAATGTTGCAATAACGAGGGGTGCGGAGGATACTTACGAAAAAGTTTCTATTTAAATCCAGTTTGATTTTTTGTGGAACTGATATGAATAAGTACTAAAATGTGTGAGGTCATGTGGGTGACGTTCAATACATTTTGAGGGGTTGTGTTGCGTACAGAGGACCCGATTTAGCTCTTGGTCACTTCGTTGCCTTTGCACATAGGCCCAACAATATGTGGGAATTATATAATGATATATAGTCATCAAAAAAGCGGAAAATGTTCAACGTATTAAAGAGTAAGAATACAAATGATTCTATATAGCATTTAAATTTAGTCGCATATCAAGTCATCTAAGTTATATATTTCCCTCAAGGTTGCAAATGTAAAATTTAAAAAATCGTATTTTTCAAATGTATGTAGTTCAATCGGCAAACATTACATTTTTACAGAAAGAACCATTCTTTGTAGATCTGCTATGTACAATTTTGCAGTCTCATCTGTTTCTCTCCCTTCCAGCTTGTTTTTTTTTTGGTTTTGATGGTGTAATATTAGAGGGAGGAGGAGGTCTGAGTAAAACGCGCCTTGTTTCCGCTGGTTTTTGTATTTCAACATTTTCCAGTGGCTTCAATCCAGTTGTCGCCGTTACAGGAATTTTATGCAATGTTGGGTTTTTGTCATCTTTATCTATAATGTCCAGCAATTTTTTCCCCAATCTTTCAAAATAATTTTTTTATTTCCAGTTGCTTTCATATCTGTTTTTTTCTTTAATTCATTTTTCATATTTTGAATCTTCTATCTTAATTGTTTTAGATTAACCTCTTTTATACCACAGTATTATATTTGATATGTACCTATTAATAAATAGCTATTTCCTAAAAATCATGGTATTTCTGTTGGAAGACTGGTTTAGAAAATTGTACTGATATTTACCGAAATATCTGAATGCAACCTGTCACACAGATCTCGTACACATATCGCCAAAACCACATTTTATTTGACAGAGCTAGACCGTAACATATAGAGTGACTTTCAGTAGTGATATTTTGTAAAATTACACAGAAAATGTAATAAATATTAGTAGACTTTTTTTGGATGTATTTACTTTGAATAGAACCTATTTTAGTGACAACACATCCATTTGTTCTCCCGTTTTAGCTATTTTTCAGTTAGTATCATGTTTGAGACAACGGTTCATAAAGGCAGTTTTGCTGATTTCCCTCCTATTTCAAATATGATTCAGTGGATCGTAACGGTTCTATGCTTTTGTCTCAAATTTGTAACAATCGTAGGTAATGTAATGAGTTATACATTATTTACAGATGAGTGAAAATAGGAGGAAAACTAAAGCTCTTGTTCCTCCAAGTGATAGCGATGACAGTTGCCTGGACAGTGATGGCGATGATTTTGATTTTTATCCAGAATCTGTTTTATCCAGCAATAAGAGTGCAGAAAATGAGGATGAGGTTGGTCAGAATTTAGAAGGAGACGCAAACAAAAAACAGAAGAAAAAAGGTCAAGACTGGAAGGAAATAAAAAAGGAAGATAATCCTAAGGATATACCTGTTTGGTTGGACAAATTGCCTGGAGATGATAGAGCTGTTGACACACAAATTACATATCTTGAAGAAGTGTTTGATAGTGATATGATACAAAATCTTGTAGAGCAATCTAACTTATACACAATACAAAAAAATCTAGAAAAACCACTATCTATCACTATAACAGAAACGGAGCAGTTCATAGGCACATGTTTATATGTCTATATTTCGTTTACCACGAACTCATATGTACTGAGCAACCAGGGTAGCTCAAGTTGCTGATATTATGAACAGGAATACGTTTCAACAGATAAAAATAAATTTACATATGAATGATAATTCAAAAATTGATCAAAATAACATAGTCCGTCTTTTCAAAATAAAACCTTTGATGGAATCCCTATTGAAAAATTTCAGAGATATGGGTATAGCTACAATTTTTATGTGTTGCTGAACAAATAGTGCCTTTCAAGGGAAAATCTTATCTTCGACAATATAACCCTTAAAAGCTTCATAAATGGGGTTACAAAATTTATGTTGTATGTGACGCCAATGGTCTTATTCACAATTTTGAAATCTATATACACACAACACAACCCAAGTTTTCCTGACATCTGTGTCAGCTCCAATGTAGTCCTGAAAATGATCCAATATGTTCCACACAATAAAAATTTTCTTGTATATTTTGATAATTGGTTTTCTTCTCCAGAATTATTCGTTCAATTGCATCAAGTAGGAATCTTTGGTTTAGGTACAATTCAAATAAAGAGGTTTCCTGGTCTTACTTTCACATCTGATCAGGAAATAAAAAAAATGGAAGAGGTTCTATTGAAGAAAAGCAAACCACAATAAATGGTTCATAAAATGGTTAGATAACAAATCTGTTCATTTGGCGTCTACATTTTCTTCTGCTTATCCCACAAAGGAAGTAAAAAGATTTGATAGGCCAAGAAAAACTTATATTTCTGTCACCTGTCCGTATATTGTATCTACATACAATACATTTATGGGAGGAATAGATTTAGTAGATGGTCTCCTGGCCTACTATACATATTACTATACTATACACATTCGATCCAAAAAATATTATTTGCGATTATTTTTTCATTTTCTGACCATGGCTATTGCCAATAGTTGGTTAATTCATAAACGGGATTGTAAAGCACATAATTATACCAAAAAGGAAATAATGGATCCTCTTACTTTCAAGTCATCAGTGGTCGAAATTTTATGCAATTGAAATAATAATCCCCTGAAACGCGGCAGACCTTATAGTAGCTACATTGAGAAAATGTATTCAGCAAAAAAAAGAAAGGACCAACGAAATCAATTTCTGAATCTGAAATCAGAAGAGAGAGCATTGGCCACTTTGCAGATGTAAAAGATGACCGTCAGAGGTGTAAGAAACCGGGATGTTCTGTCCTTACATCAGTTCAGTGCATAAAGTGCCAAATATTTTTATGCTTAAATAAAACTAGAAACTGTTTCATGGACATGCATCGATAAAAATATGTTATTTGTTTGAAATAATTCATTTTCAATTAGTTTAGTATAAAATCTTTCCGTCATATACCGTTGTATCATAAACGAGACATACATCTAGTTTCTTTAAAATTGTGAATAAAAAATTCTTTTGTTAACCAATTGTCTTCTTTTAAGCACAGCTTACACATAATAATTACAAATATTTTTTTTCTAACCTTTATGGTGCTGTGGTATAAAAAAGGTTAATACTTTTGTTATAAATTGTTTGGTATGATTCCTGCATTATAATGAAGCAATTTTCCTTCTTTTTTTCTTATACTGCGAGTTATCAAATAATACTTTGTGAGAGAAAGTCTCTATGAAGCGCAAATTGCCACTTTGTACTTCACCGACTTCGGAGTCAAGAGATTCACTGTCGTACTCGGAACTCATTTTTAACAATTTCATAAACATGTGTCTGCTAATGGTTGTAATAACTAAATAAATTGAAAAATCTGTGGACAAAACTAGAATACGGCCGCTTTTTGAAAAAGTTTTTTTGGAATTACTTCAATAACAAAAAACTATTGACTGAAGATGATTAAAAAAAAAGAAAACAAATGATAAGAAAACCAGGATGTGTTTACTGTTGTTAGTTTAAACTTAAATTTTTTAGTATACTTTACTTTAAATACTCGTAATTAGGTTTAACTAACTTAGGGAAGGGGGAATTTTGTTGGTGGTGCATATGAATGTACTTCACTGTCCTATACTTTACTCTGTATAATGCGGTACTACTAATTGAGGGGAGGGATCCAAAGGTTTGATGGATCAATATGGTGCATTACAAACGCTTGATGGTGTAAAGTACAGAATTTGAAAATTCCGATTGCGTGTGGGGTGGCATATTGGTGCATTAGGAGTGGATAACGACCATATATATGTTTTGTTGAAATATCTGTTGGGGGAGGGGGGACAACTTAACTCTGCTAAAGCTTTCTCAGTTTGTAAACTAAATAAATGAATAAAGTAATTAATTACATATTTTTATTGAAAAAATATAGTTATAAAGTTCTTATCAAAAATAAAAAATGTATGATTTAAAAATTTATTATTTGGGAAGTAATATATTTCTTGGATATTTGTGGAATATCTTGTTGGCGAATTTTTTCATAATCATGGCGATGCTATCTTCTAATACTGGCTTGATTTCGTTGGCAATTTGTTTCCAATTGTCATTCAAAAACATATTCGTGGCTTCACCTAAAACACATAAATTTTTTGAAATGTCGAATAAAACCAGCATAATAATAAAAAGTATTTTTAGATACAAATGATGTTGAGCTGATAATGCAGGGTTTAATTCTGTGTTTAATGTAAATGAATTACAGCTTGCGCATCTGCTAAATAATCATAATAATCATCTTCAAATTGATTTCGTTCGTCAGCATTAGTAGCTACACGTTGTTCGTCTAGACTGTCAGATATTTCAAATGGGTTTTGAATTTCATTAAACTCTTCTAAAATGAATTCAAATGTTCTTAATCTATTTGATATTCGTTAATTCTGTTAAATTATCTTTATCTATTGCATCAAAATAAGTTTTAAAACGAGTCAATTTTGATTTAATCTGACCACGTGCTATTATTAGATTCGCCATTTAATGCAAATTGAAACTCGTTAATTTGTTGGATAGTAATAGATGATAGAAATAATTGGGATAAATAAACTTACAGGAAGTTGAGGACCTTTCTTTTATTGAAACTGAATCACTTTATTTATGATCAGCACTTAATTTAATTGTTTATTAGTATATTATTTATTACATCTTGACTGGAAATTCGTCTCTAAGGACCAATGATGAATGTTCAGTTGACTATATACTATTTTTTGTATATAGTTATTTATGTTAATTATTTCTCCATCGTAACATTGACATATAACTCAAACTTTTTTAGTAATTATAATGGCAATGACATTTCTTTTATTTACTCTGTTCCGTTCTTCTGTTAGGAAGCGCTGCTCTCCACGCAACCCCTACATAGGAGACTTTCCTCTAAACCTAAGTTATGGAGGTGTTTCCTCAGACAGCAATGTCCTATTAGCAGTCATGCTATCTTTCAACCAGAGGCGTACAACAGGGGTAAGGGACTGGTTGACCCTTACCAAATTCTAAGCCACCACTGGTCAACTGGCTTTATTTAGTATGATAATAATTTCAATCTAAGCTGTTTTGTTTTGTAAATATTCACTAACCTAAATCTTTATCCCCATTGAATAAATTTTCAAATCGAATTCTGGCTTCTCCAATATCGAAGTTTATGTAGAAATCTTTGACGTTGTAGTATATATTATCGTTTTTTGTTACTTTCTCCACTCGAAGTGTTACAGTTGCGTCGATATTAGCTGAAAATAAAATTGTTGTAAGTATATCAAACCTTACATTATTATTTCTCTTCGATTTTCATTATTGTTCATTCTGGCAGATACTGTATTTTCAAATGAAGAGATAATATCACATAATGTACAATAAAAAAAATTAAAAACAGATTACCATGAGCCAACTTCTTAGTATTATGCAATGAACATTTAATTCTAAATGGGGCTGTATGAGCAACAAGAAGTAAGATTTAAGTCATCAGGAGCATGATAGCGCCAAAAAAAGAAACAATTCATAGAAGTGCTAGAAAGTGGCGTAATAAAATTCAATTATCATTTTTCCGCAGCAATTTACTCTAATTTAAAATTACGAAATATGTCCCATCAATATTGTTACACCTGTTCTATGAATGAGCGGATTGGTCACAGTCACCTGTCAAGGTGACAGTCTGGAATTTTCAAGATTTTGCCTTCTCTGGAAAGTTCTTTTTATATATAAATAGAGATCAGTTGTGGCAGAGTAAGTCAGTCAATAACTAGTTTGATGTGTTAATAAGTTGAATTGTTAAAAAGTAGTATTGTATTTTGTCAAGTATTGAATAAAGTTATGAATGTTATAACAGTTGCGACAGTGGTAAACGTAATTTATGGTCAATACTACAAATTACGACACCGATATGGAAGCTAATAGCGGAGCATCAGCATGGTTTCTTCAGATGATGGAGCAGGAAAAACAAGAAAGAAAACAAGAAACGGAGGAAGAAGAATGGAAAAGAAAGCAAGAAAAGGAGGAAGAAGAAAACCGTAGAAAACAAGAAAAGGAACACAGGAGGAACGTGGAGAAGGAAGCAAATATTAGAGGTACTATCCGATATTAGTTCTATCTATAAAAGAAAAATAGCGGCCTTATAGTCCAGGAAAATCAGACCCAAAATGATCATTTTGCGTCATTTTCGAGGTAACGGCTGATACTTGGTAAAAAGTTAGTAAAAATGGTGTACAACAAAACTTAACTTATGCGACCTCTCAAATCGGACCGGAACATTGTTTATGATTCGATTTACACTCATTTTTCATGCCTTTTGTAGATTTTTCAGGTACATCTTTTTTCTCGTGCATAGTACAGACAAAAAGTTAAATACTTTTTTTTTCTTCTTTTAAATACCTACAATTCTAGACCTTACACGTAAAAAAAGTTGATTGGGTCAAAAGTTATTGGCAAACAAATAACTGATAACGTTATTGTTAAGAAATAAAAATATAATGAGAATTTTTTACACTAACACTTCCACATCACGCTTATCTCTTCTCACTCATTAAAAAATGATACTCACGAAATATGTAGTCTGTAAGTTCAATAGTTTATGAATTATGGCCTTATAAACAAATTAACTAAAAATTGACTTGCAGAGTTCTGTAAGCTAAGCGACCTCGCGCCAATTTTTTCACTGTTAGATTTCATAATAAGACATCGATACCCATCATTGTTTTTTAAAAAAATACATTTTTGCAACAACGCGATTTTTTTTTCCATATTTGGCTTAGTTGCATAATTAATTTGACACTATATCCGCCGATTTTTGTCGAGAATTAAGTACGCACATAGGAGGGGCATGCAAAGAGCTTTCATTGAAAAAAAATGCGTTAAGATTTATTGACAAACGACTGAGTTACAGACAATCGAAGTCGGAGGCCTGTCAGTCAACAATTTATGCGAGTATCGAAAAACAAAAAATATTCCCTAAATTTTTAGACAATGTACTTTCATTGTACGAAATAGCGAGACGTCGCGTAAATTGCAACCCAATCAAAAAAATTTTGAAAGTCAGCAGCGGGCGGATATTTCGGCTGGCTACTGCGTGGCAGCGGAGTGGGGGGAACGCCTAGCTTTTCATTCTATCATCGTGCGTATTTTGTGTTGGCAGTCCTACGGTGAACCTCAGAGAGTGTAGTCGAGCTAAAGTTTTGTTTTTCGATATTCGCATAAATTGTTGACTGACAGGCCTCCGACTTAGATTGTCCGTAACTCAGTCGTTTGTCAATAAATCTTAACGTATTTTTTTTCGATGAAAGCTCTTTCCATGCCCCTCCTATGTGCGTACTTAATTCTCGACAAAAATCGGCGGATATAGTGTCAAATTAATTATGCAACTAAGCCAAATATGAAAAAAAATTCGCGTTGTTGCAAAAATGTATATTTTTAAAAAACAATGATGGGTATCGATGTCTTATTATGAAATCTAACAGTGAAAAAATTGGCGCGAGGTCGCATAGCTTACAGAGCTCTGCAAGTCAATTTTTAGTTAATTTGTCTATAAGGCCATAATTCATAAACTATTGAACTTACAGACTCCATCTTTCGTGAGTATCATTTTTTAATGAGTGAGAATAGATAAGCGTGATGTGGAAGTGTTAGTGTAAAAAATGATCATTATATTTTTATTTATTAACAATAATGTTATCAGTTGTTTATTTGCCAATAACTTTTGAACCCATCAATTTTTTTACGTGTAAGGTCTAGAATTGTATGTCTTTAAAAGAAGAAAAAAAAAGTATTCAACTTTTTGTCTGTACTATGCACGAGAAAAAAGATATACCTGAAAAATCTACAAAAGGCATGAAAAATGAGTGTAAATCGAATCACAAACAATGTTCCGGTCCGATTTGAGAGGTCGCATAAGTTAAGTTTTGTTGTACACCATTTTTACTAACTTTTTACCAAGTATCATCCGTTACCTCGAAAATGACGCTTACATACCCAGATTTCCTGGACTATTAGATAACAAAATAGTTACAATGGAAGAAGGCCTAAAAACAGACATAAAAACAGTTAAGGAAGATTTGGCAACAGTAGAAAAAGATTTAAGAACAGTAGAGAAAGATTTAAAAACGACAGAGAAATATTTAAAAACAAACCAGCTTGACCTTAGACAAAAATTAGATGCATTAGTAAAGAAACTAGAAGCTAATCCCAATGATAGCAGTTTCATTAGTGATAGTTCCAGGACTGAAATAGTCAAATTTGAGACACAACCAGGTAATTAAGCCACCTGCACATGATGTCCAATCATCTTGGGAGACATATCGACGCCAATTTCAAGCAGCAGCTGTGGCCAATCATCTTGGGAGATATATCGACGCCAATTTGAAGCAGCAGCTAGTGCCAATGGGTGGAATGATCAAGAGAACGCCACCTCCCTTATGATTGCTCTTCGTGGACAAGCAGCATGCATTCTGCAATTATTACCCCAAGACAACCCTAGCTATGACGTCATTATCCTAGCTTTGGAAAACAGGTATGGACAGCAACATTTAAAACAAGTTTTGCAAAGTCAATTGAAGGTGCGCCTGGCAAAAATTAGACAAGAGCCTCCAAGAATATGGAAGTGACATAGAAAGACTATTGAGTTTAGCCTATCCACAGGCAACTAATAAATAATTTTTAGAACAATTTGGCGTTCAAGCATTCTTTGATGGCTTAAAAGATACAGAAATGCAACAAGCCCTTCGATTACGCCACCATCTGACACTACAAGAAGTATTAACTTTTGCTCAAGAATTTGAAGTTGCTAAAACCATTTCCAAGACTGAACGTCCAAAATTACGAGCAATACACTTCAAGGAGAAGAATTTAAGAGGAGTTATGGCTAGAATCGAACACCTACTGGAAAACGCTACAAAGTCGTACACCAATTCAAGAATCCCGGAATTGTTTCAACTGCGGAAGAATTGGACATCTGCAGAGAACATGTAGAGTTCCATCAAGATCTCGAAGCCAAGTTAGGAACTCGGATAACCAGACATCAAGACAACGTGAATCCTCACAGAGTTCATTTAGAAACCGAGCTCATGGCCCCACAAGAAACAACCCTAGAAGATAATCTCCCTACCCAAGTCAAACACCAACACCAGATCGGCGCTCTAATACCAGCAACCAGGAAACTACTAAAAGTCGACTATTCGAGGCGGTCGTTGACTAAAACCATCCAAAGCCCCACGATTCGCACATATTCTTTGTGTAAAAATGGCCGAAATTTAACTGTTGGGGGACAACTACAAAATCACGATTGCAAATTTATTGTCGACACTAGGATCATTTGTACATATTGACACAGAAATACGCAAGAACACCTAAATGCCTTGTGCTGGAAACCGCAACTGGTCATACTACTCCGATTTTGGGACAAGTAGCAGCATCCATTCGAACTGGAAACACGGCCATAGTTCACTCATTTTTGGTAGCAAACATTATGGATGAATGTGTTTTGGGTTTAGACATTATGCAAGACAAATTTGTAATAGATTTGAAAAACAAAATTTTATCCATCGACAACGAAGAAGTAATCCTCAGTGGTGAAAATGATCAATTGCACAAAATGAAAGTTGATGAAGATATAAGTATTCCGGCAAATTCAGAAAGCATTGTCATGGCTCATCTTAAAGAAAAATCTAAAGATCTGACTATCGGGTTTATTGAACCACGTGAACCGACAAAAGAGGGAGTAATGGTAGCCAAATGTCGGGTAAAAATAGAAAAGCAAATTCCCGTTCGCGTTGCCAATACATCTAGAAGGCCAGTTGATTTAAAGAAAAATCACGAGTTGTGATATTGTGAACCAGTGAAGAGCATAGTGAATTTGCGAGATAATCCCAAACCCGAAAAAGAGCCACAAAATAAAGTCGACGACCAACTTATAGAGACACTCATCGAAGACTTTGATAAACTAATACCCGAAGAAGCGAGCAAGGCAATGACATTTGTCTTAAATCACCTTAGCCTTTTCGAAACCGGAAAATCTACAGGTCGAAACAACTTGGTCCGCCATAGAATTAATACAAAAGATGCACCACCGATACATCAAAACCGAAGAAGACTTCCATTCGCTAAACAAAAAGATGTAGCGAATATGATACAAGACATGTTGGATGAGAACATTATTGAAGATTCATCTGGATCGTGTGTTCTCCAGCTGTTTTAGTAACTAAAAAAGATGGCGAAGAAAAAGTAATTGCTTATTTCAGTAAGACCCTGGGAAGGGCGTAGAAAAATTACTGCGTTACAAGAAAAAAACTGTTAGCAATTGTAAAGGCTATTGAACACTTTCACACATACGTTTATGGCAGAACCTTCATCATCAGAAGCGACCATAAAGCACTACAGTGGCTTATGAATTTTAAAAATGCGGAAGGACCAATTGCAAGATGGTTAGAAAGTCTTCAGCAGTACAATTTTGAAATAGTTTATAGAAAAGGTTGCTATCACGGAAATGCGGATACTCTATCCAGAAGGCCATGTACTCAACAACAATGCAGTTTTTGCCAAAGAATGGAGGAAAAGGAAAGTAATAATAACCAAAAAAACAATGATGAAAATATAGAATTGCTGCATGCAACAACAATAAGAAGCGACTCGGACGAAAACATGTGGTCAGTCGAAATCCTAAAAACATTTCAAAGGAAAGATGAAGACTTAAAAGTTGTCCGGACATGGCTCCAAAATGGAAGGTGTACTCCATCGGACGTGGGAGAGCTCTGACGGTGTATACTAAATCACTTGTTCGTGAAGTGATGGAAGAATTTCATGGCAGTCGTTCAGGAGGACATTATAGAGTTTGGAAAACCTTAGCCAGAATTCGTGAACGATTCTACTGGGTCAACTGTCGCCAAGACGTTACAGAATAGTGTAAGAAATGTGACTTATGCAGCGGAAAGAAAGGACCAAAAACTAGAAATCGTGGAAAAATTGCTCAATATCTGTCCGGTGAACCATTTCAGAGAGTAGGTCTAGACATACTCGGGCCACTACCAAAAACAGAAAAAGGTAACAAGTACTTAATGGTAGCTATGGATTACGTTTCCAAGTGGCCAGAAGTAGTACCAATTCCTAACTAAGAGGCTGCAACCGTCGCTGAAGCATTTATGAATAATGTCATCGCAAGACACGGAGTACCATTGGAAGTACACTCCGATCAAGGAAAAAAAATTGAATCAGAATTGTGGACAGAATTAATGAAAATCCTCGGGATTAAGAAAACTCGAACTACACCAATGCATCCACATTCTGATGGTTTAGTGGAACGTCATAAAAGGACAATTTTCCAATATCTATCGTTATTTGTCTCCCAAAACCAGCATGATTGGGATGAACTGATTCTATTGTTCCTCTCATCTTATCGGAGTGTACAGCATGAATCCAGTGGCTATACACCTTCAATGTTGGTCACTGGTCGGTAAATGAAGTTTTATAGCGATATCCTCTTTGGAAAACCTCCTCCTTCGTCCCGAGAAGAAGACCAAATCCTGCCTCAATATCTTGAAGACCTTCAACAAAAGTTAGAGAAGATTCACGAGTTTGCAAGGACGTGACTGAAACTAACCAGCGAAAAGATGAAGAGGCGTTTGAATAAAAACCTTAAAGAAGAGATATTTAAGCCCGGTGATGCAGTTTGGTTGTACCAGCCCAGAAGAAAGAAGGGGTTAATTCCGAAACTTCAACGAAATTGGGAAGGTCCCGACCTGGTGATCAAGAAAATAAACCGACCGACTTTATGGCATTTATCTGATACCAAAAAGTAAACCTAAGGTCGTTCATATCGAGAGATTCGCTCGCTATTATGGTGATGACCCACCCAATTGGTTTCAAGAAGACGTCGAAGTCCCTGTTATTCGAGGCGAATAACTTGAATGTCAGAATGACAGCTTGGACTTAAAATAAGAAGAGGGCTGAACAGGTGGAGTAATCACAGTCACCTGTTAAGGTGACAGTCTAGAATTTTCAAGATTTTTCTATTGTGTTTTCTGGAAAGTCCTTTCTATATTTAATAATAGAGATCAGTTGTGGCAGTCAGTTAGTCAATAGTTTGATGTGTTAATAAGTTGAATTGTTAAAAAGTAGTATTTTATTTTGCCAAGCATTGAATAAAGTTGTGAAAGTTATAACAATATCATGACCATTTGCATTGAACCCTATGGGCAGGCATCTTCCTACTGGTTATTTCTTCTTGAAAATTTGTGCAGAGTTATTTTAAGAATTACTGCGTACAGATATAATGTTAAAAACTGAAATTTGAATTTCCAACATTAAAGCAAGTTTAATAAAAGATTCAGCAATGTTCAATGGTGAGTTGAAAATTTTGGAAAAATGGTTTGAAGGATAAACGTGCTACCTTGATATGGCTTACATGGTATTTTAGAAATAGAAGATTTGCAACTTAAACCTTAATACAGTGAAAAATTCTGTCATAATACTTTTAGTTTATGATCACTCAAAAACTTAATATGATAGAGCTGCTGAAAGATTCTGCCCAGAAAATTTGTGAAAACCGTACCAGCTTTTCAAGAACTACTACAACCTCTTTTTTGCTAACCTGTGTTATCTTCATATGCTCTATGGATATCATTACTCTAAGCAGCATTATACAGCATCAAAAACTAGTTCCTAATGAAATGAAACTCACCAGATTCCACATACAGCTACAAGTATTATTGATAATTTGGAAAGGTTCTATTTTCAACAGGTTTTAATGATTTCTCTTATACAGTGTGTTTTGTGGGTTCAAGTAAATAGATAAATCACTTACTATAGTTTGAGGTACTCAAACCTGATCCAGTTATAGGCATCAGCATAATTTTCCCATTCAAGTTATAGTTACAAACAATCTGTAACTTTGGCAATAATAACTTAATTCGCATTTTATCTTTTTCTAAATCAATTCTGGAACAAATGAAATTACATTATTATTAATATTTAGATATGTATGTAATGATTTATGTGATTTATACATAATAACTAATCGTATCACCTGAGATCAGTGCCGGATTAAGCAAGCGCGGGGCCCGTAGCAAATTCTTTTAAAGAGCTCTTGATCTGCTATGGGTTCTTAAGTATAAAGTGGTAAAAAACAATGCAATACTCAATACGTTTATTTGATATCTATAGGTTACAATTTTGTGGTTAATTATTAGTGTAGTAAATTACTATAGGCGCTGTTAGGCTCTGACAAGAACAAAAAGCTTAAGATGAGATTTTCTGGCAATTTAGAATAATTTTGATAGGAAACTAACAATCGAAAACTGATGATACTACACAAATTATTTTTTTCCATACATATTTCAAAGTTTATATTTAATACAAACTATATTATACTTTTAGGAATAGCTAATGTATTTTAAATAATGTTTATATTTATTTATCTGTTTCCTTGTTATTTTTTAACTTTTACAAAGTAACTTTTCTAGATTTCATGTGGGCAAATTTAGAAATAATACTGTTCGTATCAATTTCTCTGAGCAAATCATATTCTATATTCATCAAAGCGAGATATTCTTTGATATCAATGCCATTCTTACTTAAGAAATCCAATAAACTTTGGGCGAGTTGTTCAACAGTATGGCCTTCCATATCTAAGAACTTAACGAATCTCTCAACTGGCCCAGATGGTAAAACATAGCGCACTATCAGAGTCAGTTGGTCTACGTGCGATATATCCGATATATCTGGAGTAGAATCTAATGACACTGAATAGTACTTTGATCTCTTAATTTCGCAAATAATTTGATCTAGCATGCTTGAAACAATCAATTTGATAAATTCTTCGCATGTTGTTTTAGATAAATATGAGGTGTGCCCTTTTCCTATATGAGCATAAGTTTGAATATGTTGGGCCATAAAAACGTCAAATTCAGAAAGTAATTCTAATAAGCCTAAGTAATTCCTATTATGAGTTGAACCAACAATTTCATTACTACCCCGAAACGCAAGACCTCGTTCTGCTAAAAACTTTATGACTGCAATAATTCGTTTTAAGAGCATCTGCCAATAATTTTGTTCGGTCTCAATTTGGCTCACAAGTTGAGAACCGACACAATCATTCTTTTTTTTCGGTTTAACAGCGAAATTATAGCTTTTCTATGCAAAGTGCTTTCTTCATGCCTTTTCAACAAATTGTTCGCGTTCTTCCAGTCATCGAACCCATCTTTCGTAAATATCGCTGATTGATTAGTATCTGAATCTATAACTTTGCAGACAAAACAGAAAAGTCGCCCTTCACTTTCTGAGTAGCACAACTAATTTCTGATATGAGTTTTATTAGTAGGTTTATGGTTATAAGTGATAAATTATCTTTGGCAGAATCGTGGACTAATTTCTTTTTCATACATTTTCTTTGAACTTGAAAAGT